>JACXIT010000099.1:5173510-5327180 GCA_014737525.1 Bombus difficillimus
TGCGGTGGAGAAACCGTTCTTATTGAGCGATGGTCGCGTGGGTTTGGAAGCACGATTAGATCGTGCGATCTACGCTCACGGAGATCCAATAACCGTGCACGTCAACGTCAATAACAACAGCAGCAAAACTGTGAGGAGGATCAAGGTAAGGCGCATCCTTAGTCGCGCAACCGATTGTATTATGTATGAGCCGGATTACCGGCAACAGATTCAAATGCTAACAAGAGACTGATTGTTTGGCTCGAGAAGCAATTTGCGATTTATCCTCCCCTTTATCCTTACCGCGAGTAACTTTTCGATAACTGAGCAAATTAAAATTACAAATAATAATCTGCGTCCTGTACGACGTGTGTCATTCGCGTACGTAATAACAGGTGATTTTAACAAGGATAGCCTCGACCAGATG
Organism: Bombus difficillimus; assembly: GCA_014737525.1. NCBI lineage: Eukaryota > Metazoa > Arthropoda > Insecta > Hymenoptera > Apidae > Bombus > Bombus difficillimus. The sequence continues at coordinate 5,173,917 of JACXIT010000099.1, forward strand.
CCCGATTATTAATTCTGTTTCGACCGTTCGCGGAGAGACGCGATCGCGAGATGGCGCGTCAACGGGAGTCGTAAATTCCCGTTACGATCAAATAATCGACGCCACGAACTGATCGATCCCCTTATTTCGATTAGGATAATAGGGGTGATTCGATTGAGCTTGCACTGAATTAACAGATAAATTAAAGTTTATCCAAACAACTTAGTAACTAGCGATGTGTAAATTGATAAATTACAAATAAGTCTCGATCGCGGTACAATGTATGGAGTACCCGACGTTAGTTCAGGTGATGATAATTCAGAGTCGATGTAACTTGCGATGGGTGGATCTAAGGACACGAGAAAAGCTGATTTGTTAAGGATAAGAGCGAGGGAAATAGACTTCGCTGTCGATTGGTTAATTTTCTAGGTTTGTGGATGAGGAAGGGTGCTAATCGTCCTGAGAGAAAGTAGCAAGAATGAAATGCACCGTACGTGACAAATATAACTTTCTGGGGTCTTCCGGTGGTAAAACAATAAATGTTAGAAAACGCTCGAGTAAACGGGTCTTTGATCGGCCTGAAGGGCCTTAGCTAGAAATTGCTAGGGTTTATGGGGGGTTCTTGAGAATATCGAGGGTACGCAGTAAGAATGTGCGGACATATGGCTGTCATCTTGCCCGCGGTGTGTGACCCGGTCTAGGTCGAGTGTCGCTCGACGGAACAAATTCATTTCGTAATTTTCAATCGTCAAAAAAAAAGAAGAAAAAAAAAGAAAAAAAGAGAGAAGAAAGACAATCCACTTCACAACCAATTGCAATAAAACAAATGTTAACCATTTAACGCACACGCTGGTGATGTAAACGATTATTTTACGGATTTAAGAACCAAGATATCTTATACGTATACCAAACTACGCATACAACTTACAAAACGTATATTTGTCATCCATTTTCGTTGTAAGATGTTTCTTGATATAAAAACTTTAATCATTTTTATTGATAAACCGAAAAAACGTGTGCGTTCGGTGGGTTAAACCCTAACATATCGAGTAAATGAAGTAACGTACGTAGGATACGGCGAACCATGCGATTGCCTATTCTGCTGCGCTTTATTGCTTCGCTCGGAGCACAAGGAAATAATCGAATACGAAATAGAATTCTCAAAAATTCGATCGAACTGGCTATCGTTAACTAAAGTTAAACAGAAATACATAGATAATAAAGTAGAGAGTTTTCGAACGATAGGGAAATTTACATAGAATTTGAAAGCTCGAGGAATCCCTTCGAAGCAACATAATTATTTCCATCAGGCAGACAGTTTCGCGTGAAACACGATGGTGCGTAGTAATATTCACGGGTCAGAGAATATTAATTCGAGCAAAATTTCATTCGTAGAACATGTACCAGTAATATAACTGTACATCGTATTTGAGGAGACCCGAAAATGGTCCAACTCGACGCTAGATACTGACTGACGCTTTAATTCCAAAGTATTGGCGAATAGCGTATCGTGAAGAAAGTTTGAGTTACAATTACCTCTTTAAAAATAGTCGGGGATAGTATATCGCCTGCTAGAAAACATACAGAGATGGTAATAATAAGCGACTTTGTTTGAAAACCGCAGAGACAAATTTATTCTTTTCTCTCGTCTTAGTGGAATCCGATTGAAATACGCGCGTTGAATGTAACGTTGTAATTCGAATGAAAAGATCGATTTTAACGAACGTTCCGGGATTCGGATACGATAAGAACGCTAAGAGATGTTCGAATCTTTGTAAAACAAATCGCTTGAAACCTAGGGACGTATAGGATAATAGAAACTATAGAAAACTTAATAGGAAGAAATGTTTAACGGTAAAATTTGTTACCGAAGTAGAGCAAATAATAAAAAGTACAATATTAAAACAAAAATTGCATCGAGGCTTCGAAGAACTATGAAATTAATATTACAACTCGCGCCAAGTTTCCTAAGTTTCGAATACTTTCTTCGCATATTTTTTAATTATATAGAAAAAGCTGAAAAGTATAGACGAAATCGATGGGATTGTAAATTAGTATAATAAATATAAGAGAATTAAAGGTAGGAGAGGTGCAAAAGAGTAGAGAGAGAATGGGGTTGGCTAGCGAATTCCCTCAGACGACAGAAGGAGCCGAGAATGTAAAGCGACCACGTCCGTGTCAATTTCCTTTGCGCCACAGTTCATTAGCGAGTGTGACGAACATTGTTTGAAAACGAGAACAGACGGGTTCGATAGCGTGATGACTAGTGTACGGGTTCCGAATAGGTCCGCTATGTTAACTTTGTTCCGACAGTTTGACAAACAGACTGACACAGAGTAGACTCGACAAGTTACATACACTAGACTTAAAACACGTAGTCGTATTTGTTCTTCGGTTGGCAAATACCAGTCTTTCTACTAAATTAGCGTCGTAATTAACCTGCCCTTTATTTTAAATGCAACGAAGCTTCCCTTGCATAACGTATAACACGAATAAATTAAAACGAAGCAATAAAACCAAGCAGAAATTATTTCTCAAGACTTGTTTCATCTCATTACTTTACATTACGTTCCTCCGTTAAAAGGTTTACTCTCAAAATTCTCTAAATACGCGTATTAAACTCCACAAAGCTGTCGGATTCTCTTGGAATTCGTTAAACCTTCCAACCGTTATAAAACAAAGTGAATTATACATTGTTCTAGCGGCAGCGGTAGCTTTAGTATAATCTTTTCACGGAATTATAATATAATTATAATCTTTTTAATGCGACCGGTTGTTCCGTAGGTTTTCATCGTGCAACACGTAGATGTGTGCATGTTCAGCAATGGCAAATTCAAGAACGTGGTGGCCTTGCTGTCGTCGCAAGAGGGATGCCCGATAGGTCCCGGAGTTTCGCTGAGGAAAAGCTATACGCTTAGACCGATCAAAGGCTCGACCAAAAATTGGATTGCTTTGGAGGACAGTTACACGAAGGCGGAGGCGATGTTAGCCTCCACCGTTATTTGCCCTGGAAACGGTCCAGAGGATAGAAACGTTTTTGCCATATACGTTTCCTATTACGTGAAGGTAAACCATCTTTACGAACAAAAAGATATTGTAAGCGAAAATTACTTCTTTGTCTGTGGATCGTATAAGCGAGGTAATTTACGAAACTTAAACTATTCGTAAGAGCACTATTCTATCATTTTCATCGGATAGCTAGACTGCGGGTATTTACGTATTTACGAGTAAAGAACGTACAGAATAATATGCAAAGCTACGTATATAAACCAAATTTTTATTTAAGTAAGTCCCACTTCTGTTATCTCTATTCATAAAGATACGAATTTGAATGAACATCCGATGTTTTTTCTCCCTTTTTTTTTTTTTTTTTTATAATCACATTAGGCTTCGATTCATCTTATCATCCTTACAGGTAAAGCTACTAATTTCAACAATGGGCGGAGAAGTGTCGCTTAAGTTACCGTTCACGTTGATGCATAGCAACACAGATCCGGATTTAGTGGGCTTTCCGTCCCCCATCAGAGAGCCAAGAGTTTTGGGGAAGCCGAACGAGGAGATCGCAGAGAATCTCGAGAGGCAAGAGGATAACGAACACAAATACAAGACAACTAAATTAGAACCGATTAAAGAGAAACTAAAAGAGTCGAGGGATATCGACGTGGATCTGATAGAGCACTATGAGGAGAGCGACAGTACCTGAGACCAGGCGCAAACGACCGATGCATCGTCGCGATCATCGACGAAGAATAATAACGACGCGAGAAACGTGAAAACTTCGAATCATAAGAACTGTAAATTGGGTTTCGATATACAGAGAGCTTGGTGTTGCTTTAGAAGAGCTTCTTAGTAACGCGAAAAGAAAAGCAACGTTTAGAAAAATTGACCACGATGTTTTCTTTCTTTCGTTGATTAATTGACGATTGAGGAGGTTTCGATGAATACGCGAGTAGTTATGAAATTTTACGTATTTTAAACATTTACGTATCGTTTTATCTTCCTTCATTAACGTCATGTATATATGTTATGGGAAAACAGATTTATACAAATTTTATTTTCTCTGTATAATATCGATGAATCAATTTTTAATTGCTAAAACTATCTTACCACAGGTTTGGTAAGGTTGATTGAGAGACGATTTTCGCCATTGAGAATACACTACGGGTTATGCAGTTCCTACCCGCGCCATTCTTATAAATGAAAATCGTACTGCCCTTTAAATTATGTGCAAATCGACGATTATCGAATAATAAGATTATTAAATGACACATTGTAAAATCCATTCATCCACATACTTGACAGAATCAATCATAAAAATCAATCTATAAAATATCTCGAATATCTCGAATCTATTTTTTTAGGCAGAAAATATCTCGGTATTATGTCGTATTGTCTTTTATTAATTGTGAAATGAATGTTTTACGTAATTAAATAGATTACAAAAGTCATTGTACCTTAATAGAATAAGATAGTCCAAAGGCATGTTTTACGATGATTCGTGCCTGACTTATGGATTTTATTGCACATGTATAGGCACGTATGTATGTAAAACTGTACAGATTATATCGTTATTTATGTAAATAATAAATTATACGAATATGATTGTACAAGAATATATGTGAAACTCTAACCTACGAACCTACTAAATAATTTACAACTATAAATAAAATTTTTGTCTAAGATATTTATACGTCTTATAACTTTTCATTTTATACTCACCACATATTTTACGTAAGAAGATACCTCGTATAAAGATATATCATGTAATAATATTTTAAGCAAAAAGGATTGTTTCAGCGCAAAAACATCGAAAGATTATAAACATTTTATAATGATTACTTACAATGCCATTGAGCTCTAGCATAACCTCTGACGATGGATTTGCTGGCATTTGCACGTTCGTCATAAACGCTGACCAAGATGTATTTAAATTTTCCATGGCCATCGATATCCACATCAGGTACTTTATTCAGTAATTCAGACATCGTGACAAGCTGTCTATTATTTGAAAACACCGCTGAAAAAAAAGACAAGTACCGTAAGCAACATAACCTATCGCTGCATTAGTTTATTACTTTCATTCCACCGAACAAATATACCAAAAGCATATTTGAAAGCAATACATATTAATCGTTGTTTCGTTATTTTATCAGAATATTCAATCGGGTTATACATTTTTTTATAAATACCTTTAAAAATAAGACGCCGGGTGTTGAAAGCTCCAATTCCAAAATTCTTTAAACTTGTGACTACAGCCATTTATGAAACCGTACTTTAGATGTCCTTCTTGTATTTCGAACACTAAAAAGAGACGTAAGCATATATGTATGATACAGATCATATATGAATCAAATGATGTCTACTAAAATACAACTCACGTGTACAATATCGCGTGCAATAATGTGTTAGGTTCTAGATGTAAAATGATACCATGAAGCAAACGTATAAAAAGTAAATGGTTCGGTTCGGTACTTGTATATCAATCTGCACGTATCATTCTAACACATTTTACTATTTCATAAAGATATGATAAGTGCTGTTATACCCATAAAATATTCAGTATGTCAGCGATACAAACAGTGACTAAATATGTAAATGACGCGAGGCTGGTATACAGGGCGTTAAATGGTGTAGTTGTGATTTATAAACCTGCATCTTTACACTTTAATAGAATGAGAGATACGGTGATCAGCAACTTATGCAGAGGTTATGATATATCCTTTGTTTATAACAATTTCTTTTTTGATAGAATTTAACCAATTTACTAAAACAAAAATTAAACTAAATTTAATAGATCTAAAGAATTTATTGCTTATAGATTTAAATGACATGTATACGAGGCCAACAATGAAGCATATAGCTATAGAAGGAGAAACAAATAAACATATGAAAGTTGTTGTTCGAAATAGTTTTGCAGACCATCCGTTAGTAACGGGACCTCGTTATCAACCAAATGACTTTAAACTTGGTGCTTCAAAAATTCTGCAACAGGACCTGTCTGGTGTCATACTTTGTGGAATTAACAAGGGTAATCGATTGATTCATAAAATAAAAACATCCAAAAGTTTAAGGTTTTACAGGGTAAAAGGATTATTAGGAGAGGCAACGGATAATTATTTTCATACTGGAAAAATAGTAGAAAAATCTACATATGCGCACGTAAGACGTGGTCACCTTGACAAGTTATGTAGCTCGATGCAATCTTCTCATCAAAAAAAAATGTTCGAGTATGTTGAGATTTAATGCATACTTAGTAACAATTATATACGAAGCAATTCTATTATATTTTCGTATGTTTATAGATTGTGTGGTGTAGATATTCAAAGCCAAGCTGCATACGAACTAGCGATTAAAGGCCTAATTAGACCAGCAGATCCTAATATCCCTATGATATATACTATTAGATGTGTAGATTTTTCACCCCCAGAATTTACATTAGGTAAATATATCTCACTAAATAAAGTTTTGAGGTAATAATAGAATTTGTAAGAAAATTATATTCTATATCTCTTATAATGTTGTAGAAATTGTTTGCACAAATGAATATGATCTGTACCTGAAAACCATTATTCATGAGCTAGGGCAGAAGCTTCGTAGCACTGCTACTTGTACTCAAATACTTTGTGTACAAGATGGTCTATTTAATATAAAGCATGCATTGTTATCAAAACACTGGACTCTGCAACACATTGTAAACAACATGCAAATGTGTAAAATAATTATAGATCAGAATGAAGATTGCTTACATCAGGAAAACCCTGCATTAGTAGAACCTGCTAAGAATCCTATGGAAATTTGAGTATTGAATAATCATGTTAAATAAATATTTATTATTTGTTATACTACAGTAGTATTTATTTTGATAATTATTAAAGATTTATTATGTCTACCATTAGTTATACAATATCAATTACTATATACATACATTCAATATAAAATAACACTTCAACTGCATCAAATTAATTTTCATCGTCCGTTATGCTTCGCTACGGCTTCTTTTAGATCGCTGACTAGTATCAGAATCGTCGTGTCTGTCTGTAGGTTTCATGGATCTTCCCCTTGTTTTATGTTTATTTGGCCACTGTTGCATTTTCATACTTTTCGCTATTACACGTTTTTGATGATCTAGTTGTGGAAACAAATCTGTAAAAGAATAAGTGAAATAAAGTAAAAAGTTATATATCTCCAAATTTCATTTCAAATATTTAATTTAATACCTTGAGATTTTTCTAAAGCTTCTTTTGCTGAATTCATCTCTGCTTCTTGAATACTATGACCCGATGCCTTCGCCAATCGTTTTCCTTGGAAATATACAGCAACGGTATAGACTCTTGTATTTGTGGGTCCTTTACACTCAATCACTCTAAAAAGAGAATTGAATCGCAATATTGTATATTGTATTATGTATATTTTTTGTAATATACATAAAAGCATTTAAACTTGTGTGACTTGAACCTACTTGTATACAGGAATATCAGGTTCTCCACCATCCATTGTTCTTAATGTTAAGCAACATTGCTGCAATTTACTCTTTGGATCATTCCAATCTTGATTCATAATGAAATCTTGTAAACGTGGGAAGAAACATACGTCGCAAAAGACACGACAAAACTCTAAGCCCTTATCGACGTAAAGAGCTCCCAGAAACGCTTCCAATAAATCTGCCCTGTCCTTTGTTTTTAATTCGGCTTTTGGATTACCATAAAGTGCATACTGAGTCATCCCCAAATCATCACATACTACAGCTTGAGTTTTATTATTTACAAGAGAACTTCGTAATAACTGTAAAATATAAGAATATTGTATATAATATAAGAATACTTTCTCGTGTCTTTATGAAAAAACTTATAGCACTACTTACAGATAGATGGCCCTCATGATGTTCTGGAAAATATTTGTATAAATATTCGGAAACTATCAATTGTAATACAGTGTCTCCTAAAAATTCTAAACGTTGATTAGAACCCAGTGTTAAGTTCGTGTATCCTATACTGCGATCGGTAAATGCTCTAGCCAAAAGACGGATATGAGTAAACACAATACCAATAGATTCTTCAAATTTCGTTAATTTCTAAAAGTAAGATAGAAGCTATCAATATATCATTAAATACGAAATATCTTTTAATACTTACTTGCAATAGTTCAAAACTTGGTATCCATTGTCTATCACCTGTTGGTTCCTGCTCTTGCAAAGGATGTTTTGGGTAATTTACCCAAACTTTCCCGAGATCTTCTTCATCCTTGAAAAGTGTTTCGCCAAAAACTCTATCTGCAACTTCTATACCACCATCAAGAAATAATGAACCCATTAATGCCTCGAAACAATTTGCCATTGCATGTCGTAATTCTAAATCATGGCAAAGATCACTTCCGTGTGCGTAGAGCATGTATTCCTCTAGATTTAATTTCTTTGCTAATACAGCGAGGTGTTGATTTTGAACGATTGCTGCTCTGTAAGTAGCCAAACCACCTTCTTCCAAGTCAGGAAACATATGAAATAAATGAATCGATGTTAGAAATTCTACTACTGCATCTCCTAAGAACTCCAACCTTTCATTGTGCGCTATCGAAGATTCTGTTTCGGTTCTCGCGCCAAATCTTGACATTATATTGATTAATGTATTAATACCACGTTTTCGAGTATTCATATAATGTATTCGCCGATCACCATATTCCGGTTGTCTTATTCCACAATTAGTCAAAGAATTCCGTGCATGATCTGGATTTGTACCAAAATTTTCACGGTAACTAGGATGTGTTAGAGCTAACTGAAGAAGATATCTGTTTTTAAATTCATAGCCTAAGGTACGCTCTAAGTTATCTAAAGATTTATGAAATCTTAAATGACAAACAAGTACTGGAATTAACATTGCATGTTGTACTATATCGCACATTATTCCAGTTCTATAAAATCCTTCAGAACTAACATCCACAGTAACATCGCGTTTCATTTTGCTTTGGGTTCTTAATTCCTGGAGCTTATTCTCTTTTGCTTCTAACTTTCGTTTATCTTCAAACGATGGTTTTGGCATGTTAGCCAATAAATGACGAAATTTTACATAGTCACGCCATGCTTTTTGGTAACTGAAATAAATAAAAACAATTTAAATATTACCTTTCATCAAAGAAATAATTTCACAGCAAAAGATATTTACTCTGCATTTCCTGCATAACTAAGTTGTGGTGGTCTAATTCCAAAATGTACAATTTCAGGGTATGCAATTACACCAGGTGGCTGATCTGCTTGGTTCCTATCTAACTGATCTACACGAACACTGCATGGTTTTTTTCCAGGATATGTAACAATCATACCCTTTACTTCGTCCGCAAAATTTTGCCATTTATATTGGGGCATCTCTACTAACCTAGGTAGATCGTCTGGATCTATTAACAATTTACTACTTTTGATTAAATAATTTAAAACCTCATTCATGGATAATATTTCCTGTCCATTGTCAGCTAAATCACGAACGAATCTTGGCATAAAATGAAATTGACCACAACCAGATTTATTTTGCGCAGCTTGCAAATCAAAGTCTGTAAGTTCCAATATTTCTTTAAATAAATAAGTTTCTGAAAAAAGAAAGAATTTTTTATAAACATGAAAAACATTCAATCGCGTAGTAAATATAACGAAAGAAAACTTACGGAAATAGTCCAATTCTTCAATCATAAAATTTTCTGGTAACTTCTCATCTATGTAAAGGATCGTATACTCAATGTTAAATCTTATTACTTTACAAGTCGGTAATTTTACGAGAGGAAAATGCGAGAGCATGGAAAATCCTTCAAATATAAATTCGTGCTCATCATGCTTAATAATTGTTGGTGTTTTAGTAAGAAAATTTGTTGGGGGGCTAATTGTTATTCGATAATGATATAATTTATCGGCATTATTTGTATTTAAATCACATTTATTTATTGCACCCTCACCAGCATAGATTCCATGTCTAATACCGGACCTTCTTGATTTTGCGCTACACCTACACAATGGTCCATCATTCATCTGTAATATCAAACAATTTTTTTTTAACGTTAATCGCATGAAACATTACAAAAGATTGAAAAAGAAAGATACTTACTTCTCCAGGATCATTAAACCACATTTCAGGATGTAATCTTTGTGGATGTTGTTTCTTTGCCATTAATTCTTCCATTGTTCTGTCATCTTCATCCATTGAACTATCACTGTCAGAAGAAGAACTACTGCAAGCTTCAGATTTGTGCCTGCATAAACGAGCTCTAGTTTTTCTTGGGGGTGGTTCGTAAGGAGGCTATACAGTAAAAGATTAAAAATATTTTTAAGTATATAAAAATTTTCTACATATATTATATTACTTGAAAATAAATATACCTGTAAAGCTCTTGCAGCTGCAGCTCTATTCAGTAATACTTTCTTGAATAATTCGCATAATTCATGCAGTTTAGGCGTACCTCTCATTATTTTTGGATTGCTCTCATCTCTATTATAATATAAATCTGCTGGTGCAGTACGTGTCCATACTTTTCTTGCATTTTCCATAATACCTTCAGGTCCCATGGCAGATAGTTCATCCATTTTCCTTTCCATATCTTTACTTGTTGCACAATAATCTTGTCTTGAGATATAACACAGAAAGAATTAAAATTGTGTAAATATATGTATATGTATATAATTTTTAAAGATGTACTATACTACTGAGGTACCTATATTTTTCTAGAAGTAACTCTCTTTCAGTTCTATCCCTGTTAATGGGAGGATTATTATTTGGACTAGCAGTTCTAGATGAGTAAGATTCTTGAGATCTAGATCTCTTTCTACTTCTATAACTTGTATATGATCTCTGAGAGCGTGACGTATGTAAATTGTTTTTTCTGTGTATTGATCTTCTGTCAGAGTCTTCTTCACAATGTAAACGCTCTCTAGAGACCGATCTATTTTTTGGATACTTTGAATATTTCTCTCTTTGGGAATCATGCCTTGATCTATATGGCGATCTGCTTGATCTACTCTCCCTTGACCTATTCTGAGGACTTCTGGAACGTCTTTTACTAACTGAATAACTATTAGAAGGCTCTCTGTCCCTATATCTCCATTCAAACCTTTTATTCTTTGGAGAATCGTTAAATTTTACATATGATGATTTTCTATCATCTTCTTGCAATTTATTTGTTTCATACCAAGAATTTTTGCTATTTTGTGGTTTATTCCAATCAGACGAATAGTTATTGGACTTCCATTCTGCATTATCACTGTTATGATACACACTTCCATCATCCCAATTTGTGTTAAAATTACTTACAGGTTGAGAATAGTTAGACATTCCATAATTTTGATTGTTACATTGTAGCTCCATTGGAGTTTGATAAGAAACATCATAAGAATTTGAAACTTCATTTTGATAACATGTTCCCATAGCATGATACGGTGGAATAAAATTTGCACCTTTATTTTCAGGCAAAGTAGAGACCGGTATATTATAGGATGGCGGTGGCTGACTGAAATTTGGAGGTGGAAAATTTGGGGGTGGCACGGAATAATATCCCATATTTTGTGGCTGAGAAACTCCTGTGCCCCAAAAATAAGGTTGACCAACATTTGGAGGAGGATTTGCCATTTTCTATAACCACGCCTGAAATATGTTAATATGAAATATTAAACTACATGAGTAAAACGGAACATATTTGTTTCAATAATCATTGATTACAAATATAAAATATATAAAAAGTGATGTTACCTAATATACAGGGTTTATAAAACTAAGTGAAAAATATGTATTTTTACAATTTAAAATCTTCCATGATGTAAGGGAATTTCGGTGTTAAAACAAATTATAAAAATTGTAGAAAAAATATGAAATTTAGATAAACAATACACCTACTAGAACACTATCTCGTGTTGTCAGTTCGATACGACATCTAAATGTAGAAGAAAGAATCTCTCATGCACTGTAACACCATCTTCTGGTTGCGTGGTAAATAAAATTCAAATTACATAAAAACAGCTAGGGCATTGTGCACAATTATAACAATTATATACAATCATTTTTATGCAATGATTTATGTAAGATATTTTTTCTATTTTAGTAACATAGATCGATATTAATGGATCGAATCGTAATACTTTACTATATTATTATAATATATTACTCTGGTTACTCTATAACATTCTATAGCATAATATCTATACTCTAGCTATACTCTACAGAAGAATATAAAAAAGATATTTTATTATAGCGATATAATAGCTTGTAGCGGCTTATAATCTTAGAACATTTTAATCATAATATACATATTAATGAATCAAAGCATATATACATTAATATCTCGAATAAATTGTAATAATAGACATGTAACTATTATTACTTTATTTATTATTAGTTGTTACATAAATTATTGTTAGGTGATACATATGGTATAGTATTATGCATATATATACAGAATTAACATTATTTATAATTTCTGGTAGCCATGTTCATCCTGTATGTTTAACATCCAACATGGGCGTTTCTTTTGTCGTCTGCAAAGTGTCAAATACTTTGCGCACAACAAAAATGCTCAGAACCAGTGATACTTTTTAGCTGTTCAGAAAAGTTAAAAAGTCGTTCATGATTCTTACCATTGCCAAATGCTTTGGAGTGAACGTACGACATATATTTGTTCAAGAAAATTGTAATTTTACTCGGTGTTGGCTATGACTCAGTACTAAAGGGCATCTTTTCAAGGTATCGCGACTTTGTTCGAATAATTAAATTAACATCGAAGGAGATAAAGTACATGGCCTCTGTGAGATTGAAAATTACAATTTCATTCGTCAAAATAATATGAACCCCATTTAAATTGACATTAAAATGCTGCTATAAAATGAGAAGGTTATGCTTGATCGTAAAACGAAAATTACGATATTAAAGTGTTTTAAATAATACAATTATTTACTGCATACGAATAATACGAAGTTGCAAATCCTGAACGAGCGTATATTGTTGGCTTAAGATGTATCTAATATGAGAAAAGTGGATTGACTTATTTGGTATCAGAATCAGCTGATTCCTACATTGACAAAGGATCCCTGACACATTCGATGTTTAACGAATGAAGAATTGAATTATCTGATGTCGAAAATAGTGATATATGAAGGATATACATATATATCATATTTTTGAACATATAGTTTCTTCGTTATTCTAAAAAGATAAAGATTGAAAGATGTCAGGAAACAATTCTGCTACAGTAGGTACACTTAGAGGTGGTAATCTACAAAATCGTAATTCTCAAAGATCTACACTTTTAAAAGTGGTGATTCTGGGTGATGGTGGTGTTGGCAAATCTTGTCTTATGAATAGATTTGTATCAAATCACTTTGATGAACATAGTTTTCATACAATTGGAGTAGAATTTTTAAACAAGGACATTGATATTAATGGAGAGGCATATACATTGCAAATATGGGATACAGCTGGACAAGAAAGATTTAAGACCCTTAGAACTCCGTTCTATAGAGGCTCTGATATTTGCCTTTTAACATATGCGGTAGATGATAGAACAAGTTTTAAAAATTTAGCACTTTGGAGATCTGAATTCCTTTATTATGCCGATGTTCAAGAAGGATCAACATTTCCATTTATAGTTGTTGGGAACAAAGTAAACAAGAATATTTACGAAGAAAGGAGTAATATTACTGGTAATATTTACAAAAATAATTTTTACAGGTGGATGTTCCAGATTCTGAGAAACAAGTTTCCACAGAAGAAGCTCAAGCTTGGTGTGCAGAAAATGGAGACCCTCCATTAGTAGAAACATCCGCAAAGGATGCAACCAATGTTGAAGCAGCATTTGGTGCAGCTGTTGCTGCTTGGGCACAACTTGAAGCTAGACTAGAAAGACCATTAGTAGAAGATACTGTTGATCTTTCAAAACAACAATCTCCTCATCGTTCAAGTTGTTGTATGCCTGTGTCTGGTGCTGAGTAGGTTACAGATACAAGATTTTAAATATTTTTTATGTTTTCACAACATAATGCATGAAACATATTTCTCAAGATTCACAATCATAATCTAACTGGAATGAATGAGAAAGAGGTAAACAAATAATTTTTGTGATGCATACTGGCAGTTTTGGTATGGACATATAGAATTCGTTTATATTTGAAAAGAGTATGATATGTCGCAAATTGTACCAACACTTATAAATTATGATTAATGTATTTAAGATATATAAGGATATTACATTATATAATTCTATTGTTTCCTTTGACATAAACAATATTCATTTCTGGTTGAACGGTTTGAACTTAATGTTTAAAGATTAAGTCAAGATCATTGGCAACACAATTACAAAAAATGTAAAATATTCAAACACCTAATTACATACTGAATTGATAACGAAGACAGAAATATTTAGTATCATTGTTGTAGCGTGACAAATTTGCTGGTAATATACTTTTTCTTTTAGGTCTAACAAAATTATTTGAAGAGATTTCTTGCCTGTCTGCAATACTTTCCTCATAATAAGGTGAATTTTAACGCTGAAAGTAGTTTTTGTCTATTTTATTTTTAGTGACACTAAGCGTTTCTTCCGTTGCCAATGTGAACGTATATAGATATTTTTATAAATTCATATGATTTTATTTATTCTTACAAACATTTTTCAGTTTCGTTAAAATATGCAAATCGAAGTTATATTTACGCGGGAAAAAATAATACTTTATGGTTGATATTTCCAGAATACAACTGTAAACTGTAAGGTCAAATTGAACGTCCTGCTCGTATCACGCTTTGTGCAGTTCGCGAGCTACAGACAGTATTTTAAGTATTTCAGACATTATTGGCTTGTGATAAAATAATAATAGTAATAACCATGATCGTCAACTGCTTTACAAATAAGGAATAGATATAAAATGTAATTTAGCTTTGTAATCTAAATTTGCCTTATCTTCGCAGCACAAACTAAGGGCAGTGGTAGTAATATATATTTATCACAAAATCCTCCGAATCATCTTTATATATACATATATATACATATATATATATATGATTTTGAAATATCTACACTATAAAAGATACATACTCTGCTGCTCTTGGAATGTCCTGCAATCGGTGTTTAAAGATTTTCCTACAAAGTGAATAATATTATAAACACATCAAATAAAGCTTTTTGTACAACCTTGTACGTATAAAACGTATGAACGCATTTCTAAAGCACTGTAACTTACTTAAAAGCTACCTAACACTTTAGCGATGCTTTACATACAAGAAATAAATAATATATAATATTATTATAATTTAAGTATTATTTTCAA
Source organism: Bombus difficillimus (assembly GCA_014737525.1). Lineage (NCBI taxonomy): Eukaryota > Metazoa > Arthropoda > Insecta > Hymenoptera > Apidae > Bombus > Bombus difficillimus. The sequence continues at coordinate 5,189,173 of JACXIT010000099.1, forward strand.
TGACAAGGCTTGCATTAATTATAAATGTGACATGCATGCTGGTGCTTTTTATATAGCTACATATCGAATATATAAATTTGTGGCTTCTTATTCAACAATTTGTTGATTTAAGTGCAAAGTATACATATATATATATATATTATATATATATAAATATATATTATATATTATATATATATATATATATAAAATTTAATCATATCAAGGTGAAGACATTTCACCAACTGTTATAATATAAAATATCAGTTCTGTATTACTTGAATATATTTTACGTCATCAGTACTACACGAGTTTCATTAATAATTTTATAAAAATATTTTATTCAATTATTTTATTTAATTATTATATATTATCAGCCAAGATTTTTACGGTATGTCTTAAATATTAGTTAATATCTACATTTTATAAATTTTATAATCTAAAAGATCGATCTTGCAACAGAAACAAGAACAAAAAAAGTAGAGGAGCTCTGTGCTTCTTTAAAAATGATAAAATATATTGGCAAAATGTTTTTCTTGTATTTCATGTGATATTATTTTATATTTTACAAATAACAGTAGTTTATGGACTACTTGGTAATAATACAATCGTTGATAACGTTATATTATAACAATACATCATGTATGCAATGTTCAAGATATTATTGCACACTTTTTTTCAAACGTCAAGATCAATTTATAAAATACATTACAATAAAAAATTGGAAGTGGCCGTATAAAAGTTTGGAAAAAAGTGTGCGTCCATCTTACGATACTTTCCTCATTTAAACCTTTTAACAATATTTACAAATTAAGTGCGCTATGGCTATCCAAATCAAAGATTTAACCTTCCAGTATTTTTGTATACAAATTTGCATTTTATAGATATTTTTTATTCAATAATAATTAAGTCATGCTCTATTTTTCTCAACGAACAATTGAAAATTGCATTCTGTATGCATAGGAATAAATTTAAACCGAGAACATTTCCTTTATATATTTGTGTAAATACGAATTTAGAATAATTATATTTCCTGCACACATATACTACATGTAATTATTTCAAAGTTCTTCCGGTCAGAATGAACTTTTCGGCAATGTACAGCGATGTACATTTTTGTTGTAAAAACACAATGTATTTTAAATACATAAACAACTAATGACAATGTTCTGTAACATCCACAATAACAGATTTTTTCCACCCAAACAAAAAATAACCAATCGCTGCACCAAATACTACAGCAAAACACAACCAGACATTGTAAGTCATGAAGATCAGCATAAGGAAATATGACAGCACAATTTGCACAATGTGTAAGAACGTTTGGAACGTATGCATCCATGATAACATTGTGGGCCTGCACAAATTTATATGAAATGGATTAATTCTTGGACATAAAAAAATATATGCATAATGCTATTAATTTATCATGCTAAGCAATATTAACCATAGAATTAAACGAAATTGCAACTAAATAACGCAAGAAGATTATACAGTGTTACCTTGCATTTTGACCAATTCGACTGACAATTCGATACCGATCGTGTGACAGTACAAGAGAGAGAGATATATATCAAGAATTTTGCCTGGCAAATACCGATAGATAGAGCGAGATACTGATACTAATACCGATACTAGGAATGTTTATGTTAAATAAATACTATTGAAGGTCCAATAAAATGTTAGAGATAACGTCGATTATAGAAAATCCCACGATCCAGTGCGAAATTAATACCTTAATCGCTTATGAACATATTTCTTCGAGAAATAGAATTAAAAAAAAAAAAAAAAAAAAAATGTATTTTCACAGAAAAGCAATTTCAAAACTAATAGAAAAAAGAACAAATCAAGAATTTCACTCCTCATCTACTTACGGTTGTTTGTGAATTACTTCTCCAACCATACTAAAAAAAAAAAAAATATATATATATATATATAAAAAATCATATAGCAATCTTTATGTATTCAAATAAAAAATATCGAATTAATACAATCGTGAATTCCTAAACTGCCGTCCATTGTACATCTGAGAGCACGAAACTTACTGTACGACTCTGTTATCCTCGGCTACGACATTTTTCTCTTGTGGCATCGTGACGCTTCTGTATTGAAGGGAATTATACATTTTCCAGAATAAATATTCCCGGTAATACTTCAATCCCTCGTAAAGTGCGGCCATGATCATGATACCGATCATCGATCCTATGAGACCACTGATCGACGAGATTTTCCACGATTCGAATAATACGTTTTCACAATATCCTCCATGGAAGACCATCTATAAATGAAATTTTTATATACGATAGTCAGCATCAGAGTTTTATCTGTGGATGATACATACCGACATACCGTGCATCCCCATATTGCCACATGCTTCCGACGCAGCGGTAAGGTGACTTTCATGGTTCATACTCCCGTGATCCATATTAGCATGATCCATAGAACTGTGCATCATACTTTTATCCATATTTGAATGATCCATAGATTCATGAGACGCGTGATTAACGTGGGCTGCATGCCCGCTCGATACGTTCATCATATGGGCCATATGATCGTGAGACATCTGCGAAGAAAGGTTCCAAACTCGATAAAACAAACAGTTTGTTACACAAATGACGCGTTCGTAAAGAATAAAAAAGTGCAGATTTTTTGATCGGTCTAAAGTTGTCGATATTTCGTTCTACAAATATTTTAACAACTGAAAATCCTAACATTTAGCGGAAAGTAGTTACGCTTATGTCGTTAAATAGTTATCAGCTTTTGCGTATTGCACAGAAACCTACTATTACAAAGGACAATCGTCATTTTTCTTATTGTTAATTCGTGAAAGTAACACGTCGTAACTGGAAGGTCGAAGTAATCATTCAGAACCATACTATCGAACTATAACCAAAGCGGTATCAACTTAACGGAAACAGGGTGAAAATATCGTATCATAGGAGTGGTAAAAAAAAAATGTTTCAGTGCAAATTAGCAATAGTCTTGTTTTGTTATCATAAACTGTAAAACTGAATCGTAATTTTAAGAACACTTGTTACTCAAATGCACGATCCGTTGACTTTATAACGAGAACATTTGCCGTATTACGCGCCATGATAGCGACAAGTCTCCGTGTGCATGTTCAAAACGTCAAACTCGACGTCCCCGTCGATAAAACTGTAATTATATGCATCAACGAAACGTCAATGTTACGAACCTGTTTATTCGTTTAAAAAGGAACGGATAAACTTTTTGACTTGTTGTTAAATTACTTCCTCGCTTCCTTCTTGTCAAGGAAACGATGTTACGTAACTAACCGTTCGAGAACAAGAAATTTGATGAAACTTCGAAAAACCGCTACCGCGATCGTTCATGAATGGACGATCATACTTTTTGAGCGGTGAACAGCGTCTTTTTCTAATTAATACTGTGATCCTTTTGTAAAATCATTCGTTCCCCTTCGGCAATCTGCCAGGCTAGCCGTGAACGAGTTTGGAACAGAAGTATAAGAAGAAACGAGTTCATGACTGGCAATCGGGCAACACGAACAAAGAGAACGAAAGAGAAAAAAAACACGAACCAGCGTACTTTCTAAAGTAGATTTCTTCGTGATAGTTTGAGAGGTCTCACATAGAAATAGTGGCTAACATTCCATTCTAGGAGCTTGTACATTGTAGTCATAGGATTATACTCTGACATTCGTTACGTTCACCTATTAAAATTGAGCTGTGTGATAAAATAATTCGATAGTTTAGTCAAAACGTACGATTACGATGTTATCAGGCGTTGACGATTCGCAAAAAAAGAATTATATTTTTTATTACGTTATAGGGAATAAAATTATTAAAATAAAGATTGTTTATGATATGGTAAGGTGAAAGATTTGATTAATTATAGAAATACATTTTTCTTGAAATCACGATTGTTAAACGCTGAATGTGAATGCTTTGAAACGCGATGCGTCCAGAAGATTATACTTCTCGTTGGAAGAGAAACGCGATATGTTTTGTACTGAAAACGATAAATGACGATCCGTAAAGAGCGTCACGAAATGCATTTTATTTTGTACTGCTAATCGTGAGTACTTCGGTAAACAATATGTCTAAAAGGTGTATAAACATTTTTCTCCGGATAATGAATGTTAAGTATTATATTCAGCCCTAAAACACGTTATTAATATTGAACGAGAAACTGCATTTCTTATACCTTTTGTTTTCAATTTTAAAATTTTCATAAAGAGATATCGTAGGCTTTTAAACATCGTCGAGATAAAAAGTTCATGAAGCGAGGTCTCACGTGTAATGATACATAATTTACATAACTTTACTGACAAATTTACTAAAAACAAACAGTATTCTAGGTCACGCGTAATTAAATGACCATTAAAAATGCTTTGCGATACTTAAACTGCCCGACCGGAATAAATCACTTTGATTCAGTTTGAATCGCAAGTCGATTGGTTTCGCTTCCTTATCTTTAGACATTGGCCATCTATTTAGTTGTTTTATCACTCCACTAAGATTTTATATCTATTCGTTCTCGAATAGTATGTATATAAAGGGTAGGAAATTGTTTACAAACATAGTTTTGCAATCGAAGAGCATGTATCATCTTTATGACATTTTACACGGTAATAAGGATATCTTGCTTTAAGCTTTTAAAAAAGACATTCATGTATCGAATAATTATAGTCAATACATGCCATAATATCTTTGAGGCTAAAAGAGTCCGGTTGTTTTTAACAACATCGGTATTATAACAGGAAAAGGCATAGAAATTCTATGACATGGAAGGTAATACTGCGGGTCAAATTAATACTGAACACGATACGAGTTCCCCTTTGTTTTCGAGGGGAATTTTATGATAATATAAGAGAGGATTATTTTTAGTGAATAATTTCACCGCCGAAACCACAAGCGGTTAGAAGGAACGATGACTGCGTTGAAAACAGGAAATCTCTCAAGAAAATAACAGAATTAGTGGTAATATAGGCAATTATATTTTTTACTTGCGTTTGCATATCATAATGTATAAAAAAAAAAAAAAAAGGAAAATAATTCAAATATTTTAATCAAACAAAATATTAAAAGGGAATATTTACTTCTGAATTTCTACGCTATCGTGTATCTCGGCCCGTTTGTGAACTTCTACGCCATTGCGCATAGGTATAAGATGCTCCGTTGGAATCCTTATATTGAAATACCAAGATTCCATTGGAGGAATATGTTTTATAATTTTCTGGGAAGATGTTTCGATTATCGATTTATTCCATTATAGCGTCGCAGTACAACTTCTGTTTAAAAGCGTGAAACAAAAGATTTTCAACGACGTTGTATACTTTATTAATCATCGGGCCATTATATTACATTACATTCTTTTCAAACATCCATATTCTGCGAATCTTAATGATTTATTTAATATATTGAAATTTATAAATAATGTAAAATTGAAAACAATGAGAATTGAACGATATTGGTTTCAATTGGATCGATGATGCTTAGTTGCGATTAACTGACTCATGGTACATTGGTGCTGAGATTTGTGGTCGAAGATTGATTCGAATTGCAAACATTAATTTGTCGGTTATCTTCTAACCTACGAAAAGAAATATTTTTGCTCCTAATCGTAACTCGCAAGAAGCAGGTGAAGTTGCAAGGATCTAATTGACAACGTTCTCGTAGAAACTGACGGCGACAATAATACGTTCACTTTTTATCAGTTTGAACTATCGCTGTATCATGTGCACGAAACATATGTCGTATACATAAACTTATAGAAAAAAAAATCGAAATGCTTTCATTTTCCAATAACACAGTGTTAGAAGTTGAAGACAGAAGTAGAGAAATCAATGTACTAATGACAGACTTTAGAAAGTGTATAGAAATTATATTAACGTTGAAACACGCGAAGGTTTGATTACATGACTATCTTACTGCATACTAGTAATGTGAATATAGCTGTCAATATGGGTCATTCATGTTTAATTTATATCGCAAGATTGGGAATTGTTTATATATATGGATGCGAATTTTAAACTAAGTGTACAAAAAGATTACATTATCTATACCGATTAAATTAAATTGTCCTAATTCGACGTATAAAATAATATTAACAATACTCAAACATACCTTTATTAAATGGTCCAGGTTATGGTTGTAAGAAATGCTTTCTTTCTATAAAAATAGTTGAACGTGATTACAATGAGATAAATGGACACTTTCGCAGATTTCTCTGCATGAACTGTCGAGCAATCTCTCAGAGACCCATTAATAAACTGCACATAACATTCACGGTTTCCTCCATCGCCGTAGATGTAGCATAACGAAGACTCGGCGTAATGGTTTCGGCGGGTAAACACGTGACGCTAGAGCAGTGACACCATTACATCTATTCTACAACAGGTGGCGTAATAAGTCTCGCTCTGTGTTTAAAACGTTTTGTGAATTTAGACAAAATTGCGATGTAAAAGTAAATAAGAATACACGAATATTTAAAGAATGGTATAAAAGATTAATATTATGAAATTATGAAAATATTTATCGTTCTTTTTGCCACGCGAATGAATACGTTCTTTCTTGAAACATTTAAAAGCGTTTGAATTGGATGTCTTAAGCGCGGAAATTCAAGCACATGACACGCGCGCATGCGTACGCAGTTTGTGTATTTCTAACAGTTTGACAACCGAAATACGAACGCTCTCGACAAACGGTGAAAGAAGTTTTAAAAATGTCGATTACCCCTTTGTGGCCAAATTTACAACCAAGAGCAACAGATCCTCTATGGTTCAATGCCGATAGACCCTGCGACGACGAGAGCGAAGTAGCTGCACTCGAAGCGGAACATCAAGCGTGGGCGAGTACACTACATATAACCTAACAAGCTTGTCTTACAAATATAAACTATTTCTATCTAAATTGCTCTTTTATCTCTACCTGTCTTTCAGAGGGAACATGTCCGAGTTCAACGTTATGACCATATCCCTATCGGAAAGACAGTCAGCGATGTAAGTTAACCTCACATTTGCTTTCGTAATACATATTATACTATATTTCGTTATTTAACGAACTTATACGTGCTTGATTTTGTTGTTGTTTAATACGTTGGTTCGTACAGATGCGCGGAGCAAAAAGAAACGTACTTTTCAAAATTGCTGAATTCATTATCGTATGCGGCGATCCTACTTATTGTTAGTAACGTCATTACCGACTGTCGAATAAGTCGACGAGTATTGATTAAGCGAATATCGCTTGGAGAATGAAACTTATGATAAATTAGTTTTCTATATTTAGTATGTTTTTGTTAACCGACGTCAAAATAGAAATTATTAATTGTATATAGTTCAGAGGATCGGAAGAAGAGGAGGAGGAAGAAGAGGAAGAAGAGGGAGAAGGAGAAGAAGAAGAAGAATCAGATACCCACGAAGAGGAGGAAGAGGAATTAGACGAAATTGATATGGAAGTAAGCTACTCGCATCAACAACAGACATCCAGCCCAACGGATACAGTGACAGATCCAGTATCCATCAGAATGGTCAGCACACATACCGGTCGCTATTCTTAATTATAATATCGTAGTTCTTGTTCAACTTTAACCTCTATCTAGCTTTCCCGGGAAAGAAATATTACGCAATCTGTTTATTTCTTAAGAATTAACAATGATATGTAGGTATATGTATTTAATTATCACCAGAAAATTAAGATCTTACAAATATAAATAAAGTATCGTAAAATTTGTCTTACGTGCGAATTAATGAGGTATTAAAATTCTTAAATAGCACCGTACGATGAATTATGACGGTATATTCTAGCGATCCTGTCATAAATAAGCGCCATTATTATTAGTAGTCAGCGTTTTGGAATCACCACGTGCTAGGTCAAGGACCCCTCGACACGCCGAGTAATGCAAATCGCGCGTCATCGGAAAAATAAATAAAATATCATTCGTACACGAATAAAAAATATAAATCTATAAGTAATTTTCCATTTAATTATAATTTCACTCGTTTACATCAACCGATAAAATAAAAGTAGATCGTCGAATGTTTTCAATGACAAGTAAATATAATCGAAACTCGTCCCTATCGTAATGTCTATATCAGAGTATAAAATTTCTTTGAAAGTACGATCCATGGCTCGTCGAAAGCGATCGAACACAAGGGCTTGCCCCCTATCCCTTTCTCTCGTAGCGTGTTCCATCTTTCTCTTTGGAGAACGGGGCAAGTCGGTACCCCGCCTCGCTCGTAAAGGGCCGTGGAACCGCATCATGCTCGACCGGGACACTCTCTGTACACTCCGTATACCTACCTATACTAGATGTAAGTACACGCGAGAATGTATTATATACCTATATACAGCGCCGGCTCTCTCGGCGTGTAACTGAAGTAAAGCCAGGTTGGTGCCCCCGCTAGGGTGAACGAACGGGTACGCTCAGGCAAAAGCGAACCCGTGTGCCTCCTCCACCTCCTCTTTCTCTTTCTCCACCACCTCCTCCTCTAGCAACGACCTCCATCTCCTCCTCCGGTCGAAGATCTTTGCCTCCGATGTCACAGTGGTGGAATTGGAAATTCTTTTTCTTTTTTTCTTTTTTTTTTTTTTTTTTTTTCTTTTCGAATATATACTGATCCGTTAGGGAACGAGTGCGGCCCCGCTTGCGCTCGCGCGCGCGCGCGCGCGTTCTCGACTGGCCGAAAAATTTTAATCGAAGTCATGCAGCAGTTCTCTCGCGTACGACGCTTCGAAGCACTCGCTTCGCGGAGAAGAGAGTAAATCGTTTTCGCGATTTTACGCGCACCCGGTGTCCACGGTGGTCGCCGCCGCTGTGAACACGGTGAACACGGAATATTTAATAACGGGCAACGCTAAAAGCGAGTAGCTAAAAGATTTGCAATTTTATCCGAACAACTGAATCGCTTCAAGGTTAATTTAACTGCACACATTGCGAGCGAACGGGCTAGCGAGCATTTCCATCTCGTGCTTAGTATTGCGCGCATAAATCTCGGGATTTATGAATCGCGAGTTTCGTAGATGGTAATACCCTCCGGATTTATGAATTAATACCGGTCATATTAGACACATAAATCTTAACATTCAGGTAGATGGAATCGTCTATGGGGATTATCCTACCGCTTCGTGATTCTACTATGGCGCATCTCTAGATTACCACTATCAATCTTTATCGTTTGTAAGCCGGACAGAGAGGAAAAAAGACGGAAGAACTCGTTCATTCGTATCACGGGCCGTATGCTCGTGAAAACGCAAGAGGCCGCGCGTGCTATCGATCGCAAAGTTCGATTCGTCCAAGATGGATCCTTCTGTTCGGTAAATTCGTATCGGTCGATTCCTTAAAACGACAACGATCACGATGCAACGAAAAAATGTAATCTCCGTGGCTGCGACGGATGTCTGGCTTCGTCGATCGATAGCGTACGCTGGAAATCAACGGAGCCTTATCGAATTTTAATGGATGCGTACGATGCATCGTATATCGTTCAACGTATCGACGAACGTTGAGCGAAACGATTTCCACACGAGTGATCTACTTCGTATATACTAATGTATATATACTAATGTCTGCTTGACCTACTGGCCCATATACGGCTCGTTTAAAAAGTTCCATTCGACCTTGCAACGATATCGCATCGTGTCCACCCTTTTCTTGAGATTTCTCTAACACCGTCGGCGAGCTCCGGCGATCGAAGCTCGGCGGCCGGTACGAGCTAACTCGGCAGCGTTAACTTAATCGTCGCGCGTTCGACGCAAATACGCAATAAAACGTTCAACCGTTTGCAACAGTTAATGCTCGGTTAGTGATTTACTGCTACCGTGGTGGTTGATCGCGCGTCAACCGATTTCACCGGCAGAATGCAGAAGAGTGCCGCCGTAGGGGGCAGACCTCAACGGCTAATGTCGAGTTAAGCACCCTAACCTGCCTCAAAAGACATTACACGACGTAACAGATAATAAATCCTCTGTTCCAGTGTACCGAGATAGCGAGCTGGAAGAAAATGAGAGTGTCGAGAACGAAGATGGACGAGACGCTTCTCTTTCGACGATTACGAGCCGCTGGGCTTTCGTACGATTTCCTTCTATACGGTCGGTGAGGACGAAAGCCTTGAGAAAATCGCGTGGAACCGAGGTTAACGTGAAAACTCGGAGCTTCTTCGAGGAAACGACAAGCGTGGAACGCAGGATGAGGCGATCAATCGGAAACGCTTAAGCGGCACTGACAGTGGCGTAATACGGTGCACGTCGGGAAAGAAAGCAGGGAAAGTATTCGAACGAGGCGTAAACTCTCGAGTAATGGGAAACACGAGCTAATACGAACGTTTAATGCTGTCATTGGTCGCTAACAATTACGGATAAAACGTATTAAGCTGTAATCGTTACGGCTATCGACAACCGGCACACTCGCGCTATCATATATAGATACCGGATAATCGTAATATTTGCAAAAATGTGAAAACAGAAGAAGAAAGAAGTCCAAGTCTCAGAGAGAGAGAGAGAGAGAGAGAGAGAGAGAGAGAGAGAGAGATGGGGAGAGTCGTAGCGATAAGGAAGGACGAACATCGCGAGGCAAGGAGCAAGAGGGATCGAAATACTGAAGAGAAATGCACGAAAAGGCGTTTTGGAGCGACGAAGAAAGAGTGGGGAGGCTCGCGGTAAAGAGAGACGACGCATCGTAGTCGACGTGCGTTAGAGAGAGAGGAAAGGGGACGAGCGCGAGCAGGAAGAGCGGCACGAGCGAGAGCCGGGGAGTTCGGGAGTACTCGGCCGCTCAGTCGAACGCGCGATTACAAGCACACGAGACGCGTGGGCTCTCTCTCTCTCGACGGCCAGACTGAAAGTGTTTCGTACGCGACCACGTGCCGGCTAAACCGCCGGAACGTAACAGAACGATACACGGCTTCAACCTATATACAGTATACATCGAGTACCGAGTGACATCGCGAAAGGACACCGTGCCGGTTTGCACGGCCGCGACCATTTTTCCCCCCGTCGATTTTTTCTTCCACCGTCGTTTCACGAATATTCTTTCGACCCTGCTGAACGCGCAGAGAGTGGAGAACGAGGTGGACGACGACCGTAACAGAGAACGATCGCGACTTCGAAGATTACGAATCTTGCGACGAGGACGGTGCAGTGTGTGGGTGGTTTGTCAGTTGGTGACTTGAAGTGAACACCGAACCGGAACAGAGGACCGACGGTCTCTTGGTGACGATCGAGTAGAAGAAAGCTACGCGAATCAGCTAGATCCAGATGTCACGGGCGCGTCCTCGATCGGTGAGTGAAGATCATTACGCTTGATATTACGCTATCCAGAGGATGAATCGCGTATCGCTCGTCGAACCATTCGATGTTAGACCGAAAGATTATATCCAACGCTTCGTGAGTTTCTAATTTAATTAGTCATACGATGCGAGCAATACGTTAAGGATTAATAATTCTGTAATACGTAATTCGCGTTATCTTTCGGTAATGAGTTTCTCCAAGGATTTTTAATCGATCGCGTCCGCGAGCTATCAACCGGAAACGCAAAGCCAGTAGACGAAGCTAGTAGCGCAACGAGAAGGCGTTTTTTCTTTTCTTTTTTTTTTTTTTTGTTTTTTTTTTTCAGCGAAATTGGTGAAATCGGGGCAGAAAGGGATCATTGACCGTGTACGGTTTAAGACGGACTAGGACATCGTTGAAAGTTTCGGCGAGTCGTGGAAAAAGCGTCGGTTCTCTTCGAAACGATCGACGGCGTCCCAATTCTTTTTCGCAAGTTTTCCAAAGCGTTTGCGCGAATCGCACCGCCGGGTGCCATCGAAACGCATTAACCGTGCGATTTCTATCGCGCCTAGTATTCTTGGTACATTGTTTATGTTCCTAGCAAAACACGTTGGAACGAACAGCCTATTCCTTTACTTGGAACTAAAATAGACGCGTAAGATTCCACGTTGAAGTTAAAGCTAGCCGCGCCAGTCAATATTTAACTTTTCCTTGGGGTATCTTTCGCACCATCTATCTAGCTCGAAATCCAGCCACGCAGATCCTATAGTCGCACTATAGAGTTCGCGGAATTTACGTTCTTACGAAGTTAGACTTCTTTCTTGTTTCCATGTCTTGTAACCTTTCGTTCGTCTCTACACCGGTCTGCATAAAAATTATACCATGTATACACCTATGTACGAAGTTGGAATCGTTTACGATATCAATAAGACGAGTAATAATTAACTTTGTAGAAGATTCTCGCGCTATGTTTACGTCTTAACGATCCGTCGTATCTTCGTTTAATCTCTCGATGATTCCTTCTCGTCGACGATGTTGGCTTCCATTAAAAAATGTTAATAACCGCGAAGCTCTTCGTGTTCGTTAATTATACCAGAACGAAAAGAGAAAAAAGAAAAAGGAGTCTACAGGGAGAGGGGAGAAAGTAGCGACGAAATTAGGAAGATTATTGCGCGGTTTCTGGTTACAGAAAGTTAGCGTAAAACGGGTAAGCGTTATGATTATGTAGCGTCACGTTGAACGTATTTATAACGAATCGCGGAAATCATAATTCCGAGGAGACGTAAAGACTATGCCGCGAATTACAGAGAAAGTCCCGTGGAGCTGTGCATACGCGTTCGCTCGCTCGTTCGCTCGCTCGTTCGCTCGCTCGCTCGTTCCTGTGTGCTCGATCGCGAACAGTAAAAAATGCACGTTCGATGAAAAGTGAAATTAACGAAATCGCTGTCGAATTCATCGTTTACGGTCTTTTACCATCCATCTATTCTTGGTTATTCGTAACGATCCCTCTCCACCGTCTTATCGTTCCAAGACTCTTTTCTCTTCCTACAATTCCACTCTTTAGATTCGCTTGATCTCGCAAAGAAAAAAACCACTACGCAACGTCTGGTATTTCTCTCTTCTCTTCGACGTGTATTTTTGCGGGCTGTAAAAAAAAAAAAAAAAAAAAAAAAAAGAAAAAAAAAGAAAAAGAAAGGCGCAAAACCGGTGGAAAAAGAGCAGACGATTTTTCCAGGTTGTCGGTTAAAAGGTGGCGCGATCACAGGGACGATTATTGAGCATTGTTGGGTCCAGGTTGCGATAGAACGAGCGAGTGGGTAATGCTGTACTGTTTGCGCCGGCCCTGCGGGGTCTCTGACCGCCCGTCCGCGCCTCTCAACTCGACTTGCTTGTCCATGCTCTGTGCGGCCTACCTACGGCTTATGGCTAAAGTCACGTCTCCCTTTCCGTCTCTCCTGCGAGACTCACTTGGACGAATTTCACGAAAGCCACTCTTCTCGCACGACAAAGGGGAAACGAGAAGCCCGGCCGGGTTTTTCCTCTTTTCCGACTTCCTTCCTCGTGGATCACGTCCTCTTCTACGTTTACTATTAGCTGACACAGCTTCTGTGCGTTCTGTGCTGAACTGGCCTCTTCTGCGATCGGTTCGTAAATTTCGTTTCGACCAGTGCGCATTTTTTTTCTTTGATAGAGGGAGAACGTGCTTCTCAGCGTTTTTAAATCACGCTCAGGATGTCGCGCGTATACCACGACCAGACGGACGTTTCGTGGTTCCTGAAATAAAGCGAGCGATGTAGAGTTGTCTCGTTTTTAGCGTGCACGCTCCATGGACGTTTCGCCTTTTTGAAAATCGCGCCGCGCGTTAACAAGGCTCCGGTTATCGAATCGCCAACACGACTTTTTAGAAAGCACGAAGACAACCGTGTCCGTCGTTTGTTCACACGGCATACGGATTTCTTTGCTAACGAAGGATATATTAGCAGCGACGGTAAGAATTGTTGAGGATTAATAGTCCACAATGGTTTTTTGCTCTTATGCAACGAACGTTACACCTCCTTTCGCTACATGCTTTCTAGACACACCATTACATGATTTTTCGACGAGACAAGAATCGACGAAAGGCGTCGTTCTTGCGCGAAATTCCATGAATCTTGATAAGATACGGCTAAACGAGAGGAGATCGTTGTGCCTTGTTCGAAGACAACGCCAAAAGCAAAACCGTTCGCGGATTACGTAACAGATTTGTTCCGCCGAATTCTTCGGTTTCTCTTTGTCGCGGATACCGATCTCGCGCAATTCAAAATCCAATAAATCTCGTTTCTTTTTCTTCGCTTCGCGACGTACGCTTCCCAAACTTTTTCTATTTTTCTATTTGTTATTCTCTTCTTCGTATATTTTCTTTTTCCTTCGTCTCGTAGACAACTCGTATACTACCTACCTACTCGTATACCGAGGCTCAACGACTCGAGCTCGTCTTTCACGCGTTACGTATCGCGATTTTCCTCTACCTTCTACACACTTCGTAAACAATTCCCGTATCCGGTACACGCGCACACGATCATTGATTATCGGAACTTGGCCGACTATATTGCGGACCATTCTACTTGCTCGATAACTCGCGTCACCTACTACTGTCCGATCTATACCTATAGCGTCGTTTTAACGTAGGCGTCGCACGTGGGTGCGCATTTTTTGTCACCGATACTGGACGATTAAACGACAATGAGACCGAAAAAGAACCTCGTACGTAATTAGGCCATTGTCTGGTGGAAAAAGAGTAATTCGTCGTCGACGAGACGAGGAGATTGTCTGTTTTTAATCTTCGAAGTTCATCTGGTTGCACGGTAATATTTACGGTATCCGTAGATAGGAAACACAGAAAGGCGCGAACGAACAAACGTTGAAGCGTACCTTCGTTAAACAGGGATATAGGGTAGCAGCGTCAACGACGTGCATGAATTTTTGATGCTGGCATAAGCGTAGCACGTTGCAAGAATTTCAAGCAACGCTCAACGTCATCGCGTATGAATTTTTAACGCAGTCGCGATCGCTCGCTCGCTCGTCCGTTCGCTTGCTCGCTCGTTAAGGACAGATATCGGTTGTTCGGTAACAGGAAAAACTCGAACGCGAAACGAAACAGGCCGGACAAATCGGAAAAATATCCAAGATGTATCGACTCGATTCGCCAACGGTTTCCTTTGACGAGGCACAGAGACTGGAGATTTTACGAACACCCGGTATTTTGCGGTGTAACGCGCGTACATGCACCGCGGTGCAGCCTGTGTACATGAACAAACGCACACAAGCACGATGCCAGTGAACCGAGCATTATAGTGCCCTGCAAGAAACGTCGGCCTGGTGCATTGACCGCGGTTGACCACACGTCATCGAATGAGTGACGTCACAGGGTTTGCAGCATGAAAGCTACGTCACGGTTGGTTGCATCCTCGAAGATGCATCCACGAAAATATTTCCTTTTTCTCCGTTTAGAACTCCTTGGGAAGAATCCAATCGCATTCAGCGCCGGCTAATACCTGCCGCGCGTTTCTTGCGGCCGATGTTTTTCCGTCTTGGCGCACGGGTCGTGTGCCATCCAGACAACATTGACGTTTCTCGCGTTTCCTGACAAATCGTTCGAGCGTCAAATTCGATATTACGAAAGAACGGAAGAAAATATCGTCCATACAGGATGGATAATCGATGGGAATAGAGTCGACCGATCGGCCAATCCTTCGTTATCGCGCGTTAAACCGAGTCCAGGGCGGTTTATCTCAAACAGAAACGGTCGAAACGGATGACTTATTGCGCTGGCGGCTGGCTAAATAATTTTTTTGCAGCACGTGTAACTTCCAATTCATCACGGTCGACCGCGGGCTATACGGTGCGCGCATGAATAGTTAACGAACAGGCGTAGGAGGACCAAGATTTTCCTCCGACGACGACTATGCGCACGATGTACCTGCGTGTATAATAGCTCGGTTATACATAGAGCCATGGCTATACCTTTCTGAAGTATATGTAAGTGCGGGCGAGTTCGTTCCCTCGAACGAGTAAATCAAGTCGCTGGTCCGCGAAGCGGTTGAATGCCGCGAGCTCGTAAGACTGGCCAAGAATGGTTCGATATTTTTGCCAGCCCCTTGATCCATTCTTGCCGCGCATCCGCGCTATTCATCCCGATATTACTGGTAGCGTTCTCTTCGAACGACTGATTCTCGTCTCTCGTCTCTCGTCTCTCTCTCTCTCTCTCTCTCTCTCTCTATCTCTATCTCTCTCCGCCGTTCTCTTTTGACGATGACCTTAAAAGAATTTGTAATTGTAAACTCCGCCGGTATTTTCTAATCGTGAAATCAACGAATAAGCTTCGCGTTTCGATCGAACGATAGAAAACTTTCGAAAAAGATGAACGATTTTCTATCGAAAATATTGGAATTATCTCGATACGCGATATCGTAAATATTTATCGAGATACGCATTCCAATCTTTCCCGATAGAACGCTCGGGCTTATTTTATTAGCCGTTTAATGGTGAAACGTTCAGTTTTTATCGTATGTTTGTTTGCTTTCTTTTCTTTTCTTTTCTTTTCTTTTTTTTTTTTTTTTTTTTTTTTTTTTTTTTTTTTTTTTTTTTTTTTTTTTTTTTTTTTTTTTTTTTTTTTTTTTTTTTTCTATTCGTTGAACCTGCGAGTGTCACGAGCTTGGAACGTTTGGCTCGAACGATCGAATCGATACGGGGGACCATTTAAGCGACTGCATCGACCAACGTGCAAGGAGGCAGCGCAGCTACGAGAAAGTATCTGGCAACTTTCTCCGGTGGGTTTAGTTTGCACCACGGGTCACCAGGCACGGACATTAAGAGCGAACGAACGCGAGCCACTCGTGTCCGCGAGCGTATTTCCGAGAGAGTCTAGCGTATTTGTACGATACAACTTCTTTCAGAGCGACCGCTGGAAAAATTCTTTCCGTTGCGAATTAATCGCAAGAAGCATTTTAACTGGATAAGAAAGTATCGCACATAGTGGACACGAATTGGCCAAAGTTGCCTCTGAAGAAAGCGCAATGACACGCGTGAATTCCAAGGGCCACAGTTACAAGCCATTGAGCAGGTAGATCGAGTGCCAAGAACAAGATTTTGAAAGTCTTGCCGTGACGCCGCGCTGGTACGATTAAACCTGGATAATGGCTTCCGAATGCCGAACGACGCGAGGCGTTCGTCATCTTCCGCTAGGGAAACGGCAGTTTGCCGAAATCGAATCAACTTTGCTCGCGAATCCGTTTCATCGAGCGTTAACGCGCTTTCTTTTTCGACTTAATTTTCATTTTCGTATCGGCAAGTCGGTTAAACGAAAGTTAGTTTCAAACGGAACATCTTTAAAAGATGACGAAAGATGGCCCCAATTTCGTCACAATTTCCTTTCGCTGTTAAACGATGACGTAATACCGTAGGATTTTAAATTTTATCGTAGTCGTAATCGATCGCCTATCGACCGATGGCCACGAGAATCGATCGATCCTTCCGAGGTCGCGTGTTCGTACGTCCACGAAAGATCGTTACGTAGAAGGTTGAGTAACGCGTTTCATATACGAAAGTTCCTTCCCGTCGTTCTCATTATCAGGTGCGTTGTGACTCGAGCCGGTATTAGGCAATCGGCACAGAGACCAACGTTAACATTGGCCCAAATATTGGCCAGTGGCCCCGTACGTACGGTTCACCGTGTGCGGTATTCGGCGACCGGAGCGGTAGTCAGTCTCCTTCCCCGGCTTTATTTCTACCGGCTAACCATCAAAACGATGTCGTTGACTGACACTGGCCCACTAATCGTACGTTAACACCGATCTTGGACCGAGTGGGTTGTACGAACCGATCGAGGAGAACCGCGTTCGCCTGTTCCGTTTTCGGGAAGGTAAAAAGTAAGAGTATTTCGGTCAATACGATCGACTCAGTTTCGTTTGTTCGCGATATATATTTTACTCGCGATTTTGATATTATTCGCCGATGGAACGGTGGTTCTCGTAGAGATACGGAAACGGTAGGAGAACGTCATAGTTCTTCGACCGTTTCAACTTTCTCCTGAACGCTGCGCAAAGCCAGCGATTTAACGTTGACTCGCTGAAATTTCGGAAGTAACGGCGAATTGCGCTGAAAAATGGCAAATAACAGGTGTACGTATTCCGAGTGTCGAATTAATCCGATCATGTATCGCGATCGTTCTTCGATCGGTCGAATCTTTGTCAATCGGCCAGGTGAAAAGCGAGAGTGATCGGGAGCGGCAGTGTACGCCGGTGTTTTACGCAAACGCGTGCGGGGTCTGGCTGTCTTTGGGAAGCCGTACGCGAACCTCTGGCGTCAGAAACGAGGGAGAGAGGATTTTTTTTTTTTTTTAACCTCGTTAAATTGACTACGTTCTCGCAAGCACTTATATCTGCTTCGCTAATGGGGCAACGTCCCACGCGTGAGAGCGCGGGAGAGAGAAGCGAGAGAAAGAGGAACGGAAGTGGGGATACGCAGAGTCTTTGAGGTGCATTTATTTATATATTAGTAGAATCCATTGCTTCTTTTCCGATGCACGGATGTCTCCGGTAGCGGACGTGGCAAGTTTCATGCGAGTTCTGGATCCCGTCAGAACGATCGCGCAAGGACGGGGACACGAGGAGGCGGTACCCGCAGAGGTTACCGAATTTATGACTTGGAAGCCGAGCACGCACGACCAGAGAGAGAGAATGAACGCGTGAGAGGCCAGTGAAAGTTTATGAAGTCTAGTACGGAACATACACCGATGACGAGTCGGCGCGAACGTGTGGCATGTATGCGCGAGGCTTAGTCGTGCGATGCTTTAATGCGTGTGCAAACCGCGCTATCAGAACGCGTGCGATTCTTTATGCGTCAGCTTTGAATGTCACGGAGTTAGGAGCAACCAGAACGAAGCGATCAAACGCTCTTTTATTTCCTTTGTGCGCACACGGGTACGTGCGCAGTCAGACGCAGAAATTTACCATCGACCGGTCGTCGAGCTTTTTCTTCGCGAAGGATGTATGTAGATTCGCCTGCGTGTATAGGGGATAGAAGCGTGAAGGATGCTTTTAATTATATTCTTCGTTTGTATTAACGTCGGCTATGCAACGACGACGCTTATGCGATAGCGATTCGTCGCGTTTAATAGAATTGCTAGCGCTTCGAAAATAGTCGAGAGTAGAAGGTTTTGGTCGCGGAATGATGGCTTAATCTTCGAGTTCCTATTCAGGGTCGTTCGTTCCCGGTGAAGACGATTACGAGCAAGGTTCCTCCATCTCTTTTTCTTCAAAGCGCTTATTCTCCTCTCCCCTCTGTCTCTGTCTCGCTTTTTTCTCGTTCTCCCGTTCGACTGGCGAGTTCGGGTGGCTCGACACGAGGAACCAACGTGGGCCCAAAAGGCCCCCGAATATTTATGTCACGGCAAAGTCGAGGAGAGCCGAGACCTTGACTGTGTGCCGCAGGCGGCCGTTTCGCTACGTTTGAATGTTAGAAATGTTTGCTTCGGATTCATGAATCAACACGAAGGTCGATCGTCACTTCCTAAATCAGATTCTGCCTTTCTCGATATTTTCCACCATCGGTCGCTCGACTGATATCCTCGAATCTTCTCTTTATATTTTTAATAATCACGTTATTTAACCGAGCGATTCTACGAAAGATACGTCACGCGAATAGAAACGCGAGCCAATTAAAAGGTTCGTTATATTCTTTTTTTCTCTCATTTTTTTTTTTTTCTTTTTCTTTTTAATTAAACGACCAGGGAAGATATTTCTTACGAGAGACGCGGTGACTCAGCCCGGAAGCGTCGAACGTCTTCGTCCTCGGCGGGAAACCGCGGAAAACGCGCGAAAGTCGCGTCGAGGACGGTTGCACGGTATGGTAGCCGGTTAGAAGAAAAGACTTGCACTTTCGTTAGAAAGTCTCGGGAATCGACTCCGCCATCCGTGGCAGCCATCGAGAGAACCTAACCGGTGAACGTGGATTAACGCTGCCTGTCTGACCAAACTCGGAGTCCCACTACTCAGTTTACCCTTAGCCCTACATACGCTGGGTCCCGCGTTTGCCTTTTTCTTTTCCCTGCGACATCAGCGCGAGTCGTATAAAGGCGGCGCGCAAACGTTACCACCCGGAAAAAACGAACGCGATGATTTTTCTATTCTTCTCAAAGAGATAAGAAATACGGTGGAACAAATTCACCGCGCTCACCTTCTGATGTTAATTACAGCAATTTGCAATAACTTGCGATAACCGTACTTGAGCGATCAACGCTTTCGTATCGTATCGGCTCGTACGATCATTAATAGCCTCTTAATCTGGCATTCGCTTTGGCTCACCGTGTCGTACAGAGATAACAAGACGATCAGCCTTTGGATAGCGTTTCCGTCAGATATAAATTCGCCGGCGAAGAGGAGGAAAATTTATTCCGCTATTGCGTGCGAATCGCGTTTCAGAGGAGCTGTCGAACGAAAGCTACGGTTCGTTTCTGTGTACCGTGCGCGAAGAGTTTTGCTTTCTGTCCGCTGTACGAATAAGTAAACGCACGATTTGCCAGCTCGTATGATTTTCAAACGGTTTTCGATAATACGAGCGCCGCGACGTGCGTTTCGTTTTGTTCGTCGTAATAACAAGGCGTGTAAATAGTCATTTGAATGCCAACGCGTTCTGCACACGCTTGGAGAGAAACGGACGTCGGCGGAGGAGGACATTGTGTGCCTTGTTGCATCGAGTCGCACGGTGGTTACATTCTTGTACACCCTCGCGTCCATGAAGACATATATTCCGTTGTACATACGCGCGATAGACACACATATACGCGCTAGAGTGCCTCTTGAATATAGAACAAATTACACATGGAATGTATATTCTGTCTCGGCTACGGCTCGCTCTAAACTTCTCACGTGTACACGCGCGAATCTATGTGTGCGCTTATATTCGTAGCACGGAGGTGATATCGCGTTTAGAGTCGACCGTGTCGCGCCAAGCCTCGACGGGACTCGTCGTGGCTATTCTTAATTCAAATTCGATGCCTTTATACGAGTTTTAAAAGAACCTACGGCGCAACAGGCACGAAACAGTATACGTGGAAATAAAAACAAGAAAGACATCGCGATTCCACTTTCTCGTTAGCTCGCGCTCGGTATTCCGGTTATAAAATAGTCCCGCGAAATGCTTCCGTGCGACAGCGATACACGGACGATACACGAGATCGTCGAAGCGCTCTAGAGAGGCTAGAAACGTGTGCGCGCTGGCGAGCCCGCACACGCGAGAAACGGAGCGACAACGGTCGCTCCGGCGATGTGTGCTGTTCGCAACGTGTGTATACGTGCGTGCATGCGCCTGCTGGGTTTGCGAGAGTGTGCGACTCGGTGGCCGTGGCTATGGCCTTACGTACCCCCACCAGCCAGCCGCTCCGAATCCACACGGCGTGTGTACCCCCCGTACTCTATGTACATAGATCCATAGAGTCGGACAAAGACGCGAGATCGATGAAGCGAGAGCGAGACGGACGAAGGGGCCGAGTGCCGGACAGAGAGAGAGAGAGACAGAGACAGAGAGAGAGACAGAGAGAGAGAGAGAGAGAGAGAGAGGGAGAGGGAAGAGTACTGTTGGTACGAAAGAGAAGGAAGAGGCGCGAGCTAGGAGTGGAATGGCAGAGGGGAATGGCGAGGGGGAGGAGGAGGAGGGAGAGTGTCGCGAGCGTGTCTAACCTAGGATAGTGGCGTTTAGTGGCGGCTAGGCTAGGCAAACCGAGACTCGCCGCTCGCGCGTTACGTTCAGTGTTCCCTCGCGCTTCGGCCAAAGACTCGCACGCCTCGTGTCACGCAATCCGTCGTCTTCTTCTTCTTTCCCCTTCGCTACGAACCCCTCCGGGCGCAGGAGAAAGGATTTCGAGAGAGCCGGCGAAGTCGAAGAGGAAAAAAGACCACCGTGAAACGCGAAGCATCGCGAGCGTATAATCGTATCGCCACCATTAAGCGGCGCACGAGCTTCCTGAATTTCCCGCGGCCGACGGTGTACCACGGCTGCGCGTCACTCTGCGCCGACCGGACGATTTCGACTCGAATCATTGCGCGCGGCATCGTCCTCGTATTCCACGTTACGAGATCGCTTGTTTTCGTTGGATCGTCCAGAGCTATGGCCGCCTTTTCCTCGATCGCTCGTGGAAGAACAGTTACCGATTGTGCGTGCGTGTAGAACCGCCATTGTCGCATCGAAAAGCAAACTTTTTTTTTACACGATAACTATATCGATGCGTGGTTGTGCGCGCTTCTCTATCGGAATACCGTAAATCGTGCGCGATTCGGATTCCTCGCGTCTCAGGACGTTCTATTTCGTCTGTTTTTTTTTTCTCTCTCTCTTTTTCGTGCGCGTGCCTGACGCGCACGAAAAGTTTGTTTACGTTATCTGTGACTCGGAAGAAGTGGAGTACGACCAAGTGGAAAGCGGGAAGAACAGACCTGTCTTGCGGATACGAGACCGTCGTTCGTAGAGTGTGTGCGAAAGTAACCGGTGTGCGTCGAGAGTACGTCCAGTCTGTATCGTCTGTATTTCCATCCATTGTTGGGCATCGTGAATCGTTTTACGAAGGTAAGAGTAATTAACATCGATCGACTAAAACAATTAGTATACCGTATTATATCGTGTCGTATATAAAGAGATGGAAGAACGAATGAAGAGGCACGCTCGCTTCCGTGATTGGTGACAGTTAGAGGTGGCGGTAAAGTCGAACGCGTTCGAATGCCACCTACACGAGCTGGTCTGACAAACGTGGAGCGCGAGACGCGAAACAATAATAGCGATTTAACGAAAGTAACGCGATCGAACGTCTTTGTCGGCGTTACCTAACAGAATGTTCTCTCCGTAGTAGAAGCGAATCTCGCGGACCCGACGACGGTGGTGGTGGTGGGTGACGACTCGCTCGGCCGGGGTGAAAACGAGCAACCGGACGGTAATCGCATACGATCAAGGAAGTGATCACGCATTATAGTTCGGTGTACCACGAGATATCGGTTTACGTAAAAACGATTAAATTCTATGGTGTACGCTGGGTTTTCTGCGTCACTTTATGGACGCAATTGTAAATAGCGTTTTACGAATCGATACGCCTCTCTTTTCAATCCGGTTCTCTTCCTCCCTCTCTGTCGCATAGACCGTACCGTAGCTCGCGTTACTATTGTATCGATTATATAAAATTATCGTAACCGTCTCTGACGATTCGAGCGAAGATATCGCAGGCAGGGAATGACTCGTTGTATGCACGCGTCGATCCTTATCTTTGCGAAACGTACGCGTATCGCAGGTACGATTGAACAGGAGAAACCTGGAGTGCCGATTCGAGGGAAACACGGTGAATTTCATCGAGTCGATTGCGAAGATCGTTCGATTCGGATCGATTCTAAAGGGGACTGATAAAACGCGATTTACTCGTCGATGATCGAACAGAACTGGTCGGTTGGCTTTTCGTAATTTCATACCGCCGTATACGTTGCTGATCCATGTAAACAGACGTAACATCGAATACGTAGATCGCGTATGCACTTGTGCACGTACTCACGTGCGCAGAAATAAGACGCAACTATATTTCTTGCAAGTATTTTCAGCCCGGGCCAACCTTCGGCCCTCGCGACCGTCCGTCTCCGTCTTCCCTTTCTTTCGTCTCTGTTCGCCTCTGTTTCCCGATCCCTCCTACTCGCCGTTATTCGCTTGGCTTCGACTCAGAAGACTTCGCGACTCTTTAATATAGTTAAGAGATTTATAGTTTGCGCGCGAGTTTCGCGTTCCCTCGATCGCTCTCTAATTCTTTAGCGTGACCGGTTACGCGGCGACCTTCGCCGTTACCCACGGCCGAGGGCCAAAATCGTTTGCTGTGTTTAGTATCGTACCGCGTCGGTATACGTTCGATAAATATCGAGATGCCGACGCGGCATAAGGGCCCCGTAGCCTCGCGCCCCATATAAACCAGCGTCCCTGAAGTTTGATACCACGTGGAACACTCCGTAACCTCTTTCTCCTCCTCCTCTACATCCTCTTGCCTTCCACTCCGCTTCGATTCACTACGTCTCTTAATACTCTCTTTCGTGGAAAACTTACGATCGACTATTCGTTTCTTCTTCTTTCCGTTTCTTCAGCTCTCTCTCTCTCTCTCTCTCTCTCTCTCTCTTCCTCATGAACCGAATATGATCGATGGCGGTTACCAGCGGAAAAGTATCGTCCTCGTAAAGATTCGCAGCTATCGCAGGCCGTTGATCGAATTTCCATATCGCTTATTGCGTCTCTGGAATCGGTGACACAAAGTTCAAAGTTTCCAACGCAAAGTGTGCATCCTGCGTTCTTTTTCTCGATCGATCGATCCTTATTTCCATAATGTTATGTTTTTGTATGACATCGATTACACGCGTGCGATAAGATCGCGACGTACATAACGTCTGGCTTTCAAGAGCAAGGTCTGCATTTGTGTTTACGTTTTCACGCAACCAGTTCGTTGTGTACATACACACGTATACGCGATATCCAAAAATAATGGCTGTGCAAGTGACGCTTGTCGTCAGCGGTGCAATTATTTTTTACCGGCTATGGAAAGCAAACTCAGTCGCCTCCGATAGCTTCTGCGTTTATTTATTTAACGATCTATCCGCTCGTTCGCGCTCGAAGGGCAAACCGGGATGTCGAGATATATAGGTCGAGCGCGCGTTTCTGCACCTGCGCCTCGACCAAGCAGGAAACCTCGCGAGTACATAGCCGTTTCTACGTACGTAAGCGAGAAACGCCATCTCTTCTTTCCTCTCGAACCCTAACTCAAGGACAAGGAGATTCGAAGACCCGAAGGTGACACCTTGAATGT
Organism: Bombus difficillimus; assembly: GCA_014737525.1. Lineage (NCBI taxonomy): Eukaryota > Metazoa > Arthropoda > Insecta > Hymenoptera > Apidae > Bombus > Bombus difficillimus. The sequence goes on from JACXIT010000099.1 coordinate 5,213,749, forward strand.
GCCTCGGTAAAAGTAAATGACCTTAGCGAGAGAGACGAAGATGAAGAGAAAAAAGAAAAAGGAATCGCTCTTACGTGCGACCTATCGTCCGTCTAGGTCTACGAACTCGAATTAGGCCAGAGCCTTGACTCTCTCGGGTATATTGGCAAGTTCGAAGAGGGAGCCCCGCCCAGGGGCCCTCTCCTTCTATAGATCCCCTCCTCGTTTTCCGAATATCCGTCCCTGCTTCGTTCATACGTACCAATGACCTTCGAGAGACTCGCGAACACGCCGTGGCCCGTAGATCGTGGACCTAACCTTTCTCGAGCCAGGGGCCCTCGTGCCCTGGCGTTCGCTTGACGTAACACCCGAGAACGATCGGGCCGCGTGTAGGTAGCCCCAGAAGAGAAGAGAAGAGAAGAGAGAAAGAGAGACCGTGGTAAAGGCGGTCATGGTCAAGGGTAGCCCGAAAACCTACGAGAAGCAACGTACGAGGAAACGAAAATTCCCCGACATTTGCTCGCATCGTGGTCAAAGTCGCCGCGTTGATGATCTGCCTTGATAACGCGAAGGTGGGTTAATTGCTCGAAAAGGAGCTACCTCGCGAAGATCTTTCCCACAATTGCGAACTTGAGTGGGGATTGTGAATCATTCGCTTGTATTATACATATACATGTACGTATACATATCGGAGTATATAGCGGTTAATGTACAGCGGGCTCGTATGCAGCTGCATAATAACATGCACGATCGTTCTCTCAAAGGATGAACCGATGGAACGATCGGTTTTTCGGTTTAATAAACATTCGGTTTATATGTTGTTGTTGCTTCAGGCATCCAATTAAGAAACGGTTCCTGGTGATGTCTTTGGCTCGCCGGTTGTTTCGTTGCCGTGCAACTGCTATGAAACAGGAATAATGCTGAATCAAATGTTATTGTTACGCCGATTAAACAATTACTCTTCGGCTGGGTTTAGCTCACCTTGAAACCGTTTACCTTCAAAACAGCAGAATGTACGATTAAGTATATGCCCGTTAAAACCGAGTGGCTTGCATTAATGCGGCTCGCGTTTGTATCGTGTAGGTGTGACTTTTATAACACGCAAAGAAAATAACGTTTCGTCAACGCGATGAAACACAGCATGTGCGACATGTGCGGAAAAACAATCGATGCTTGATAAACCGACGGTGTACCGATGTTAAACCAAGCTTCCTGCGAAGGATACGCGAAAGTAAATTATCAGCAACCGTTGATATTCGTTTCCACGAACAAGAACATAGAATTTACAAGTCGTTAGACGAGATTGTCCCTTACCGCGTCGGTCGTAGCTATCGCGGCACGTGTAATTCGTTATCTTGCAAATTGTATGCAGAAGGAACGGCTTGTTTGCTCGCATCCATTTTGTTTGCGATACCGTGCCGCGCGATTTTATTTCACACCATTCATTATGCAATCCGCCAACCGAAATTATTTTCGTCCCGAAGAATCTTGCCAAAAGGGTACGGAAAGCAGGCGCGTGTTACGATATTCTGCCAGCTACAAACCTTCTATTCATCTCGCTGTAACGTATCGCAACTTTCACGCGCTGTTCGTCGAGATTAACGCCGGTTTGCCCATTCATGGTGTTCGATCTACGGAAACTACGACAAACTAACAGTTATTATCGCCCTGCCAGCGTCCGGGTCAACGTCTAAATAGCCTGCGAACGTGAAAATAGACGGTTGGATGGCGTGCATGGAATTCTAGCAGGAGATTCTGCCGCGAAGTGATGTCACAGCTTGACCATCGGTGAGAGATCGTTCAAGTTGGCACTCTCAGCCCTAGCTGCGGCGCTACCGCGACGATTCACGCAGCGCAATAAAAGCGGAAGGCTGCGTGAGCTTGGAAGGCCGCTCGCAGTCGCACTATCTATCTATACTCTGTTCGACGTAACTTTTCGCGATTCTTTTACTTCCACCGTTCTTCTTTCCCTTTGCTTCGTTCGTTCGTTCGTTCGTTCGTTCGTAGTCTATTCACGATCAAGATCGCGTACGACGACGTGACTCGATCGAGACGTCCAACTGACCGTTTTTCGTACGCATAATGCCCTTTTGCTTCTTCTTCTTCTTCTTCTTCTTCTTCCTCTTCTTCTTCTACCGCTTCTGCTACCTTCTGCTTCTTTCTCTCTCTCTCTCTCTCTCTCTTAGCTCTCGAACGCTTCCATCGTTGCGTCGATCGCGAATTAAGAACGTCGATCCAAAATTCGAGTACGCGATACAGCGCGATCGAATCGTTCCGCGTGATCTTTGAGAGAAACCGGTTTCGCGACACGGGAACGCGTAAAGACAACGAAATATATAATGACAAAGATATATCGGAGGAGTAGCGAACGATCTTCGAATATAACTACGACCGGAATCGTTTCGTCGTTTACGAGTCCTATTTATTTCACTTGTAAATATGCGCGTTTCGCTTCTTCCCGCGTGTTCATCGTTATCCTTAGTACCTCGTAATTTCCGTGGCTAGTCGTACTGGCGCGCGATCCGCGGTGAACGATATCGCTAATTGAACGCTCGTTATAGGAAGCTAATTTTCGTGGCGTAATTAAAGTGGACCAAACGTTGCGTACTCGGTCGTAAACAATCGGATCTAATTGTGCATAAAATAGCGAAAGTTTCGTATTAAGTTGCCAACAATACACCGTACAATTGTATTTTAACGTTAACGATGAAACATTACGAGAGTTCGAAATCTTTTAATAAATCCTGCGAGTCTTCTACGTTCGGCACGATGTCGCGTATCGATCTTTGTACCGGTTTTGTTCCATCGCGCGATAATCGAGTAAGAAACGAATAATAATCGAAATCGTTTTTTAATGACACTTGTCCCGTATTTACATAATTGCATGGAAAACGCTGTTTCGCATCGCTGGTGTCGTTAAAGCCCAATGTAAACACAATAATTGCCGCTATTCAGAGAACAGATCATTCTCCTCGCAACGATACCGTAGCTACGTAACGTAGATAAAGTGACAAGTTTTTTCACCGACGCAGCTGTCACATCACGCTTTCACCGAGGAATAAAAATAAATCATTATTCCATCTCGTCCCTGTGATTCAATGATCGCGCAACGCTCGAACGATTGACGTCAACGACCTTCTCTACTGGATTCGTCGAACGTCCGAGCGGATTTCCAAAAGCCCAGGGAAGAAAGGCTCGTTCGAATTCGAAGATTGATCGAAGCACCCAATCGCGTTCCTAGTCCGATTGTTGGCCAGTCAACCGGTGACGGCGTTCCACGCGTGGAATTGTCAGCCCGTTGTTCCAGCACACGCGTATTATAAAACGTGTCTTTTATAGATGGTCCCCGGCTGATCGAGGTCCATCGAACGCGTTGAAGAGTGTCCGTCGCCTTCGAGGAAGTTGTCCGACTTGCCAATAACCATTAAACTCGCTGCGGGACTCGAACGACATATACGCGCATGCTTATCAACGATAACCGAACTGTTGAACATTTTGCTGCTCGCAATTTATCGTGAGAAAGTTGTACGTTAATCGATAATACCTATGACAGAGCACGATCGAGATCCATTTGTCACAGGGTGTTCGCTCCGAGAATTACCATGGCTACAAAAGGTAATTTGCATGGCATATTTCGACCGCAGATACCACTACAGATACTATGAAAATGAAACGTTTCGTTGGAAAATAAGCGTAAATGCAAATATCTTTACCGGTCATCGTAAAATGAACGGCATTGTTAACTAGGCGACCTGGATCGGATACACGCTCGATTCTTTGCTCGAACTAAACGATTCGCTCGGATTTGCGCATATTTGAAAACGAACGCGCAAGAAGTTCGAGAAGGTAAGATTATTCGGTGAAACACGAGGTCTCTATAAGCGCGATTCGATCGAATCGATCGAAATACAGATTTTTACGATCGGCTTGCCCTCGAATCGGTTTCTATGTAACGTAGAAATCCCCGAGAGCAGGCAAGGAGCTCCAAAAAAGCACGTCGAATCAAGGAAGGAGAGAAACGATCGGTCGATGGAGAGACAGAGAGCTTCGCCTTGCCCGGGGCACAAATCAAGGCCCTTCTTTGCTCTCGAAGGCCCCACATGACTCAACCTTATTATTATTGTTAGTTTTACACCGACACCTTCGAACGTTCTCGTCTGACGCTCACCAACACTCCTATACGTTCCTCGGCCTCTCATGTACACTCTCATCCTTCCATGTATCGCGTATATGCGCATACCGCGTAGAGAATGCGCGTGGCCGATGTATTGGTGCGTACGAGCTTCGACTAGGAAGTGCAAATCACGAGCTAACAGAATAGTATTCGCGGCAAACTCAACATTCCCACCTCGTCAGGGACGCTGAAGAGGTTATTTTCAACACTTTGCCCGCGGATCGGACACGTGTGCGCCTCCTGCAGGCGTGCGGATGGCTACGAGCCCACGCGGTTTCCAATCAGCGCGGGAAACATCATAGTCGAACATCTCGATTCGAATCGATGCGGGCATTCGTTTTTTACTTTGACTCGAGTTTCCATTGGTTCGCCACAGCGATGGCCAGACGTTCGCGCAAGATCGCTCTGCTACTCTGGCGTCGAAGAATTTGCCGAACTCTCGTCCGTGAAATTTCACGCGTTAGATCTTTTCCGTCATTTGCGTCATCCTAAACCCACGATATTCGTCGATGCTTGTATAACGATTTTCGATCTAATTTAGTGCGATAGATAAACATTGGAATATGCAGCGGAGAAGCGAAGTAGAATATAGATCGGATTTGGTATTCGATACGCGAGCGTGCGTCAATTTTTGAAGATACGTTTCATCGTAGAAATTCGTCTTCGATAAAGGGGCGACAGATTGGAAAGCAGCTTTATCGCGCAAGTAGTCTTGCTGGTTAATTTCAACGAATAAATAACTATAAATAAAGAGATACGCTTGGTAAACATCGCGATATAGAGTGGCGAGGAGCGAAGTAGAGAATAAATCAGATTTGAAATTGGACGCGTAAGCGTATCTGTCGCGGAACGACCGTGCTCCGTCTTCGATAAAAGGTAGATTGGCAGGCAATCTCGTGGCGTAGTAGAGTCGCGCGTAGATAAAGATCGACGGTTCGTTTAAGAATGAAACTCGCTGCTGGTTCATAGAACGCGGTAATCTCCTATTCCCGCCGCTCATTATCGTTTAAATTCGAGGACAGAGTGCGATCTGGAATTTTCCGCGAGGTCTCCCGTTTCGTTTCATTTTGCCACGCGACCTCGCTTTGTTTATAGACTGCAAATCGTTTTGCAATATCAGTTAAAACGCTCGAGTATCGACATCGTTGTTTTTTCAGTAAATATTTTGGAAACGATGATCGTCGACGCGAACCGACGCGTTGCGAAATCTCCAAGTAACTCGATCGAAATAAAATTAATCCGCGACGATTCCGCGCGTTTCAAACCGCGTGCGAACGAAACGCGAACGCGTTAAATCGCTTCGATTCCGAAAGTTTTTCACGCTCAAATTAAATCAACATTTTCCGATATCGAATATATTTCCCCCCCCCCCCTCCCTCCCTCCCCATCGCATACAAAATGCGGTGACCAACGGCGAATCTCGATCGAGTTTATCGTTTGTACGAAATATTCTGGATGAATTTATCGAACGAATCAGCCGGATCGATTAGTTGAATCGTAGAACAGCGGTGTTCGTATAAAACCCGATACCTGTACGGTATCGATGTGTGTCTGCTGTTTTTCTTCGAGTCTTCTATCACGTTCGCGCATTCATAAAACCATCGGCCCTCGTGGACCGGCCTCGAGAGTTTCTACGATCGTCATTACGCCTCCAAGGCGGTCGCTCGTCGGCCCTGGACCGTTGTATACCTCTATAGTCTATCGTCTAGCGCGAACGAGCGAGACAGATTGATACAGGCGAGAGATAAACTATTCTCTCTAGGCGAGCGTGTAGCGTGTGCACACATATACGAAACTGTAGTCAAGTACATCCAATTATCGCTCGTAGACAATGAGTTCCAAGGTTTCGCGTCCACGAATCTCGATGACCGTTCGCGCATTTTTCTGCAGCGTATCTCGCCGCTGCTAACCGATGGAATTTCTGTCGAGGAAACGTTGCACGGACATCTTTAAACGACTTTGATCTACGCGGTAACAGGTCAAAATCGGAACGCTATATACGTGGTGTGCGCATATTGGAACACGATACAATCGGAATACGAATCGTAAAGGTTTAAAGTTCGCGGCTATCGATCAACGTTAAAAATTCCAAGGAATTGAAATGTCTGCCGCCTTGCAATAGGCCCAGGAAAGATCAGCAACGATCCATAGGATTTTTCACGTTACCTTAGACAAAATTTTCGCGTTGCGCGATTACCGATCGTAGCGACGATTCTGTAAACATCGGGCTCGCTCGGTGGTTCTAACGCGCCTAGTGCGTTCGACGCCGCCAAGATTCCCGCGCTTCTCCAGGGCCCCGACTAAGGTTATGGCTTGCTCTAGGAGTGCATTAACCCCCGTCGGCTCGAGAGCACACCGTAGAAGAAGTGCACAAGTGGCGCGAAGGAGAACGGAGAAGAGAGAACCGACTCTGCTCTCTCTTTCCCTCTCTTTCTTTCTTTCTATCGGCTCGGCTCGGTGCTTCTCGCTTCTGGTTCCGCCGTCAGGCCTCGGTCTCTCTATCGTGTTTACAGCAGCGAAGCTAGAAGTCGTGCTCGCCTTGCCGAGTGCGATGCAAGCAAGCGCTTTTGCGAAGTCAGGGGCGGTCTAGGAAGGGCCAAGGGAAGAGGAGGAGAGCAGGGAGGCAACGGGAGGCAGAAGGAAGGTGGTGGTCAGACGCGCGAGGGACCGGCGTGCTCGCGGCGGCGGTGGCGGCGGTGGTGGCGATGGTTTGCAGAGGGGCAGAGCGGAGGGCGGCCAGCGGTGACGCCGGCCAGACTTTCTCCGGAGAGCGAAAGTGAGAGGGCCTGCCGGGATTGCGCGCCCCCCGGTAGATCTAGGGGACAAGGGGGGACAGGGTTCTTGCTTTCACCGTGGCCCAAGCGACGCTGTTGCACTTTTCTGCGACGTAGAAACGAAGGAGGCGCGCTTTATCGTCCGGCCGTTCCGAAGGAAGAGGAAAAATTCACGTTACTCTCGATTCGGAGTAGCTGTTGAACACGGAGGAAAGAAAATTTGCGTGGGAGGATGCTGATGTCTAATGGATGGATGCCAATGGTTTTGTTGATAGTTTCTTTAGTTGCGCGGAGAACGGATTCAAAGGCAGGGCGATTCGTATGAAATCTGGCAATTATATTGAAGAATTTATACGATCGACGATATGGAGGTGTTGTTGGAGGCGGGATAAGAAATAGTTGTATCGTTTATAGGCGTAATTCATCGAAACTTTCTTATTTCTCAGGGCGCGCAATTCGCGAGCACGCGAGAAACGAAGAGAAAGAGCCGGTTAACGTGCAACGAGCACCGCCTTAGAGAAAAAGCGACCGCGGCGGCGAGTTAGTTACTGCAACGACAGCGTGCAGCCGAACAATTACGAATTTACTTTCTTCTTGTACAATTTCCTCGTCGATGGTCACGCTGCGGATTAGCCGCAGATTAGCGAGACCCGTCGATGTTTGCACCGATCGTGCTCTTTCTCCCCGCCTCTGTGTTTTCTCCCGCTGCTTCTCGTCTCTCTTTCGCTTCCGCCTATCTCTGTTTCTTATCGAACAGCACGTCACCCCCGTTCCTTCCGGGGGAACGTGATCGCGGCCACCGATTAGAAATAATAACAATCTATCTAACTTGCCGAATTCGAATTCCTTAAACGCGTCGCACGTTGGAAACTCAGTCTCGGGAATCGTCGTTAGGGAGAATTAACAGAAGAAAGCAAAACGTCGAAAATCGTGATTTTATTGTAGAAAAGTATCGCGTCGCGTTACTCGTTACTCGTCCGGCGATACGATACGTCGCAACGTGGAATCGTGTGACGTCACCAGTGTCAGTTTCTCGGTGGTAGGACGTATTCACTGACTCAATTGATTTTGACGATTATAGCGACCTGTTCTCCCCTCAGCAGCATTTGCGGCACGTGTCTCTCCAAGGTCTCCTCCTTTCCTTCGATCTTCTTCACGACTACTTTGGGCGCGGTGTCTTCTTTCCTCTTCACGCCGCTTGGAGCACCTAATGGATCGAGAACGCGATACCATTTAAAAGTTAATACTCGGAAAATTTATCGAGGGTCTCCCGAAAATGGTTGGTCGTGCCAAACGCACCTTGTCGCACTCGATTCTTGAAAACGTATCGCCGAAACGTATCGTTCGATTTAGTTTATATTCGAAATGAAACTTTTTTTTTTTTATTGCAACGTTCTGATCGTGGAAACGAGAGCGGAAACCTATATAGGGAATCGGAGCGGGATAGGGAGAAAACAGCGGAGGTTGACGTCACGGAGAAACCGCGGACGAAGAGAATGTCGATGGGTCACGAGGTAAGACTCGAAAGGTTGTTTATGTGCTGGCACGTGTCCGCCAAGCTCGAGGGGAAGCAGAAGGGCGTAGGGCGATACGGTTAGGAGAGAGAGAGAGAGAGAGAGAGAGAGAGCAGGCAAGCGCGAGGAGTCCATGCGACACGTGTACTCGGCAGACATCGATCCTGGAAGTTGCTCTTCAAGGTCGCTCGGTTTGCCACCCTCGCCGCTTCGTATCAACGACCTCACGACCCCTCAGGATATCCTAAAGTACGTCAGTAGGCCAACTAGCCCTGAACTCTCGGTGTACCACGATTATAGCGTTCTCGGATGGATAACCTTTTAGATTTGAAACAACAACACACAGTCGTCCTATATTTTCTCTCTCTCTCTCTCTCTCTCTCTTCTTTCTCGTTTTTCTATTTTTTCTCGCTGTCCGTCTCGTTCTCGACCGAGCGTTAATTAATCATCCCTCGGCGGCGCCCGCCCTACAGTCCTCCCGCAACATAAAAATCGTTGAATCATTTCGTTGATTTACGAGCACATTGAAACAGCTATCGAGATTTTTATCACGCTGGAAAAGGTACGACGATATCGAGTCAGCTGGCAAAATCGTACATACGATCGCGCGGCGATAAACGAAATTCCTGTTCTGAAAATTTTCGTCTTGCGCGAGTTTCGCGATAGGAATTTAGGTTACCGGTTAACGGCGGACAAAAATGCAAACGAACAGAGGAGGATAACCGCGTTGCTGGAAGAAACGCAGTACGACCAGTTCACCGGATATCTTTGGATAAGCGGCGGAGAACGCGAGGAAGGAAGGCGAAGGTCTCGATAAGAGAGGTTCGAGGGAAGTTGCAATTGCGGACGCACGTGCGGCGTACCCACGTGAATGAATGAAAACGTGTGCCGAAGGTTGTAGGGTTGTAGCGGAATGAGGAAAGGAGGAAGATGGAACGGAAGGACAGAGGTGCGAGCAAGAGGAAAACGGGAGTAGTAGGAAGAGAGGAACGGAGAGAGAACGCGAACGAAGCAAAGAGGAAAAGAGCGAGAGCAACAACGACCTCTTGCGTTCGATGAACAGAAGAAGGAAGGAGCGCGTGTGCGCGCGAGTGAGAGGAAAAAAGGGAAACGGACGACGCGAAGCACATGGGCCTTGTATCGAACGTAGCAACCACTATGTAGTCAAGGTCGGTCTTTGCCCCTTAGCGTGAAGGGGCGTCCTAAGGATGTATCCCTCGCGATACAACGACCCTTGACTACCTCCGCTTCTCTCTTTTCATGTAAATAAAGGTGGCTAACGATAAGCAACGGCCAGCCGGAAGCCGTTGATTAATTTTATCGATTCTCGCGTCACTCGTATGTACTATTATCGAGAGGAGTGGCTAATTATTCAAAATAGGTCGTCGAACCGAACCGAAAGGCTATATTTTTGTTGTTATTAGGCGAAGTTTCATTCATATAGAACGTCGGTGTTAAAATATTCAAACGCGTAATTACGGTTGATCTTGTAAATAGATTTCGACGAGCGAAGAATCAGAGGCGCGCAGATGGAAGGTAGGAAAAGTGCTACGGTGCTATTCGTACATCGATTAACCGTGTAAATAGGAAGAGGCGCGCGAACGTTTCATTGACACGGACAGTAGTAGGAGTCATTCATGGTCAGACAAGTGTAAGAAGGACTAAATTGGATTCTCGTTGGGCACGAAGAATACGTACGAACGTTGCTACGCCTATTGATACGATGTATTAAAATTCTGGACGCACGCGGCGCAACGCGTCCATTATGTATAATTTAAAAATTTGCATGGCAATTTGTATATATCGTGGGATGGAAACATTTCGAGGCCGATTAATAGATACCGAATATGTTTTCGCGAAACGCGAACGTTATGCTGTTAAAGATAATGTAACCCTGAACAGATGACGAATTGCTTCGTGTGTCACGGTATCGGTCGCGTCAAGTATCAGGATATGTTAACGCACCGTAGAAACTGAAATTGCTCGTTGAAAGAAAACTCGAACCGTGTTTCAATCGTATGGACAATTTCGTAGCGGTCGAAAATGATTCTCGTTCCTTTCTTATTAAGTCGAACGCGATTCCATGGAAATGTAAAAAGGACAGGAGAGAAGGCCGATAGCTTTTAGTCGTGGCTATTCGACTTTTCATTGAACCCACCACATTGTTGTTTAGAATTCCCCGGCAAGGCGATAGCCTTGAGCGACTGTCAGAGGTTGAATTTTTCCAGGGCCGTATCGCGCCTCGCGCGGCACCGCCTGTCGCGCTCCAATCACGGCAAGACGAGCCAGCCGCGGCCACGTTACAAATGTCGGAGGTTACAGCTTTCAACCGCTTTTTATAGACCGTATTAGCATCCCAATGATTTCTGATTCATCGCAGATGCTCCACGTTATCATCCAAACAAAATAAACGGAAATCCCATCAAATCGATACTTGACAACGTATCGACTCGCTCTGTTCGCCTAATATCAAATTTACCATCGTCTTATATACACGACTACATTTTTATAATCGACACGGCGTTAATTTCGTCGCTCGATCAAAGCGGCTCGATCCAAATGACTTGGAATCAACGAAAGACGAGAAAGAAGAAAAGCAAAAAAAAAAAAAAAAAAAAAACAAGAAAGAGAAAAAAAAAAGGGAAGAAATTACCAAGAGCAGGTGCTTTCCTCTTGACTTTACGGGTCCAAACCTCGAAGCAGTCCTCGAGCGCGAGGTTCCAGTGCTTGTCGAAGGCAGCCACGTATGCCTCCACGTGTCCCCTTATGCCGCGCGCGTTCCTGGTGTAGACCTTCGGCACAAAGGACGAACGATTATTCCTTTTAAATCGTGGCGAGTCTCGTGTTACCCGTTCGTCGTGGCGGTTCGACCGTTCCAGGTAAAGCCGGCTTCTCGCGAAACAGGCACGAGAACGAGACGGAATAAGCGAAAGAGAGAGAAAGAAAGAGAGAGAGACGTCGTCGTCGTTCTCCTCCCTCGAAAATAAGTGCACGAACGTAACGCGCATCTCGATTCGCCTATTCCAGATCGTACGTGTCCGTACTTGCGATGAAGATGAACATCGCGCGCGACTGCCTGTGCTCGTTCCTTCGTTGATCGATCGTTTCGGCCCGGCAAAAGACGGTGCGTCATTTTTTGCGCGCACCACACCAAACGACGCATGTATAATTCGTACATGCTCTAATTGTACGTGTGTTCCTTTTTCTTTTCTTTTTTTTTTTTTTTTTTTTTTTTGCGTCGCGAAAGAACGGGAGAAAGGAGAGCATTAACGCGGCAATTACGACAAATTGCCGACAAACGTGTACGTGCTCCGTTCGGATACAATGTTTCAACCTCGATTATCTGTCACTGATTTATTAACTTTTAACCGTGAAGAAGGTCGCATGACCAACGTGCAGATTTATTCGACGAAGAAGATTCTTTTTACAAAACCTCCTCGAAGGTTAAATCTTCGTCGATGTTGAACTTTGTACTTTGAGGCATCGTGCATGAACGACGAAAATCGTTTCAGATTGAAGGAAGAAAGTGTACGTGCACGCGCGAACTTTTCCAATTTTCCAGACGGCGATTGTATTAATGACGGTACCCACGAGCGTGTCTACGAGAATACGAACGCCGTTCCGTTGTTTGTCGCGCGTAGATATGTCGCGAGGCAAGATAGCATGATACGCGGAAGTGCAGACCGTGGCAAGGCCCCCTTCAATGCCTTTCGCACTGATATATACCCAGCTTTGTCGCAATGAAAACTAATTGCGTGACTCCGACTCTGACTCGCTCATCCGTCTCTGTCTCTCTGTCTCTCTCTCTCTCTCTTTCTCTCTCTTCCCTCTCCCTTCTCTTTATACGCATCCAACGTTCAGTACAATTTTCTACGAGATGTTCGAACAAATCGAGTCGTATTTTTAACGTTTTAATTTAGTTTAATCGATTCTATCCAGCTCGATCGTTTGAGATTTCAGCGTAAATTCCATTGAAATTCTTCGATCCGACTTGCTCTCCCTTCGGGTGAAAGAAAAATCTTTTTAGCTCCGTTTTCTCAAATCGATCTGATTTACCCGATAGAATAACGTAGATAGAATCGCGAGGTGTTCGAAAAGTTCGATCAAGAATTCGAAACACAACCTTACGATACCTTTCTTTTGCTGCTCGTCATTGACTCTGTGCACGTGTACCGTACGTGCGCGAAACGCCATTGAGAAGAGGGACGTCGAGGCAGCTGTAAGCTAGAATCGATTCTAGGAGTCCTCAAGATTCCTTCGGGGCATATCCTTGTTGGTCCAGCGGGGCCAGATCCGTCGATTAATCGCGAAGGATAACAGCGTTGTCATCTGGTTCGTAGATTTGCTCGATCGTCGGGTCCAAGGTTCGATCTAGTCTTGTCACCGCGATCGAATACGTGAAATTTCTTGTTCATTCAGCCGGTCCAGAGATATCGAGTATCGGTCGGGTGGAACCTGGAGGTTCGGTGAGTGATCTCGATCGGACCGGAAAATTTAGAGCGTCTCTTAAACCGGGATCGAGGCAAAGTCGGACGAATCGCACGGATTTACTTCCGTTCCTTTCGATCGTAATAACTTAAGAAATCGCTGGAACGAAATTCCACGAGAATAACAGCGACAAACCCGATAGAGCGTAAGAGCGTGATCGTGATCGCGAACGCAACGACAGGGGATAACGACGAACGCGTACGAAGCAATAGAAATCGCGCAACGACGATTGTCCTCGCGCGAATCATATTCGTTAACTGTCTCTTTCCTTTTTCTCCGTTCGCGATCCTCGTTACGTAACGTAACGGTGCATTATACAAGCTATTACGTTGGAATGTATGAAAATAACGCGAGATGGGACTGGTTCCAAGGAAAATGGCAATCGCTTTCTTCGGCGATTTGAGAAGCAGCCGAAGGCCGAGTAATCGATCGTCGCAGATAGAAATCTTCTTTCCGGATGCAGGCACATCCGAAGGTTGGAGATTAGGATCTGTTCCCAAGGACGGTGGTTTCAAGAAACGCGCACGGTGCGTGCCGATGCATTTAGAGACAGCGTGAAGACTTTGTCGTAGAAATAAAACGTCGCTGGAACGTTCGATGGATGGACAAAGCCGCGAATGAAAGCTAATGAAAGTAATTAATCGAGAAACACGTTCCCGCCTCTTATTAAAAGCTCGGCATCCGAAAGCAGTTTAATTAGGAACTCGATTCCGCTCATTGAGAATATCGAATATAGACTGGCGCTTCCGCAGGAAGATCAATTACATCAATTTAACGATTAACCTTTTTTCTTTTCTTGCCAGACGTTCCGTTCGAACGAAGTCAACCGAGTAAGCCGGGGCGTTTTAAACGTCTTATATTGCTATACGTCTATGATGATCGAGGAGTCGAACGATAAGAACGAATAGTCCCGTCCCCCCCCCCCCCTCCACCCCATTTGAAAACGTTTCCTGACCGATTCGCTGGTACGTGATCGGAACGCGAACCTATGTTTATTTTTATCCCGGATCTGGAACTTGGTCGTATCTCGACAACGCGTTAGGCCAGCCTCGCTTCATTTTGGAGCAGTTCGGGAAACGTAGAAGAGAAGAAGTTGATGGCGGCGTAACGCTTCCTGCTTCGGATCAGAAATCCCGTTCTCTCGCATTCACCAAATGCGCCGCTAATTATGGAAGTAGGAAGCAACGAGATACTCGGTGTGGCAGGAAGTACATTTTTCCTCCTTTCGTCGGTTTGATTCGGTCGGGACGAGCCCGGCGACACCGCTCTCGCGATTTCTCTCCGTTACAACGATACGCCAGGAGGAAAAGAAAACGAAACACAAAGACCTTGCACGTTGATTTATTTTCCGGTCGCGAGAAAAATGGCTCGCGATCGTTGTCGGCGACTAATACGATCCAGAAACGTCTTCGCGCGATTTCATTGGATCGCCGTGTGACTCACACGCGATATTCAGTTTCCCCGTCGAAGAAGAATGCCGCCACGGCCAGATTAAAAACGTTTGATACGCGCGCGTCCTCGCTTTCTCGTTACGCAACCGTTCAGATAAAGTACCAAGCTTTCCTCTAACCTTGCGATATCTTCGTCGCTGTCTGTAATCCCTAGCGTGCAACTTATTCCCCGGAAGTTACTCTATTAACCCTTTGATCGCTTAATTAAACGTAATTAAACGACGAAGAACGAACGAACGATTTAGAAAGTAATTGTCTGTGTTGGCATAAAGGTATACGCTGCTTAAACGCTTGCCGAGTATAGCGAGCGAAACGACCGTATTGCTCCCATAGAGCGAGTCTTTTGGCTTTTCGATGGTCGACCTTGTCTTCTTGAAGCGTCCCCCGAAAGCAAGGGAAAGATCAGGGGCGTAAACAAGAGGAGAAAGGCCCTGGTTGTCTCCATGGAGACGAGTGTTGACCCGAATGCTTTCCTTTCTCCCTCTATCCGTACCTTTCGGCTGTTTCCAGCCCTCGTTTACCTTCGAAGGGCTCGCGCACGTGTCTCCCGATCGCGAAAGTGTGTCAGCCGCATGTGCGTGCGCGCACAATGCCAGGGGTCAGGCAGAGATGGGGGAGGGGGGCGTGGGTGTTTACAGTGCCGCTTTCAGGACTACCCTCGAATTTCCATGGTCGTCGAGCCGCCAAGCACGAATCAAGATAGTCGATCCGCGTATTCTCTTTTATTCTCGGTGCCTTTAAAGTTACCCTTTCTCTTTTTTCTCATTTTTCTTTCATTATTCCTTTTATCTCTTCATTTCACGCGTTTTAGATTTAGATCGGAGGTTTTCGCAAAGAAGTTGCTCGATTCCTTAACGTTACTTACGATCTTCTTCGAATTCTGTATCGATCGTAACGGTTAAAAGGCAATCGTTCCTTTTGAGACAACGTATCTGATTCGTGGAAAAAGATGTTACAGGGCCTGACCTACCTTAACGCGGGTCCGACTTTCCATGTATCCGTGTAGCATACCTAACGGGCCGAAGGCTCTTTGCATTTTCGCGAGGACGTTTCTTCCTTCTATACTCCAGTCTTGTCGTCCGGTCGTCTTTCTGCCAGTCACAGGCTCTGCACATCGCAAAGGGGGAAAAAAAATCGCTGATTCCGAATTTATTCTTCTTACGGTGGCGCCCTGCTCTATACGATAGTTGGAGCCGTACGAAAATCTTGGACAGAGGTTATATAACTGTCCCATGTATCGTCAAAATAGATTAGATCGGAAGAAACAGGGTGAACGAAACGAAAATATTACGAAAATAAAGAGCGACGGGGGTGAAATTCGCTATATCTGTCGATCGAGAGCGAGTTATCGGATTAACGAGCGAACGCGTTCGGCATTTTCCTGGCAGAATTTTTCCAGGCGGCCATAATATCGCCGTGCTAATAAGAATTTATGCGACTCTCGCGACTCGTCGGTTCGTCGACAAATCATCGTTGTATTCCGCGGAGACGAACGCTCGCCGATAACATCGCGCTTCTAGTTGTTCGGTTTTTGCTGGTTTTTGCCGTCACCGCGAGACGAGAGACGACGAGCCATTACGCATACGGCGGCCGACAACGAGGACGATGTCGAAGATACCGACGGAGCTGCGGCTCCGTTAAGAAAAATCGAGTTTGTATGCGAGAGAAGCGAACCGAATTGCGCGAGCGGAATACCCTGAAGCCTCTCTTCCTTCTATCGATAAGGCCATCTCTAGCCGTCTCTAAGGTAAAAGAAGAAAAAAAAAAAAAAAAAAAAAATGGAGGTAAAGAAGGGGTATACCGCATTGTCGCGCCAGCGACAGTTATTTACGACGATAAATATTTGATTACGATAAATTACGTAGCGGCTGAGAGGCACGCGAACGCGTATTTCGTAGAACTCGTAACTTCTTCTATACGTTCCACGTTTCGTTAACTATTCGCAGCGGCGAAAGTATTCACCGTGCATGACTGGTCGTCGGTCGGCGGCTCTCTAACTCTAAGCAACCAGCCTCTGGAATATCATCGTGCGTTCCCATAAAAACCGATTTCGGATCGGGGAAATGCGCGTGTGCGTGCGTGTGTATACACAACGGTGACGTTCGATGGTAGAGGGGCCTCGCGAGAAGGTAGCTCGGCCCTGGCCGACCGGGCGCGGAAAGAGGAACGCCGCAGAGTTACGTAAAGGCTGGCTCTGCTCTATACACACACACACACACACACACACACACACACACACACACTCTCTCTCTCTCTTTGCCATACGCTGTGCACACGAGTGCACTTATTTTGCTCGTGTGTGTACCGTGCGGCGGCCGCGCGCAATTTCGCACATATACACGGACGCGTATAGTAACGCGTACACCAATATGCGTGTACTCGTATATAAGAGAAAGAGCGTAGAGGAGTATACGAGCAAGGTCTCGCTCGTGTTCGCGCGCGCACCTTCGAACGCAGCGCGTTCGTCGATAGGCGTTGCGTGCGGAGACGGGCGGCGAGCGCGAAAAGAGCGGCTCGAGTGGCGATCGTGCACTCGCGAGATCGACGCTGCCAATTGGCTTTCTCCGATAACTTTCATCCACCTTAAACCTACGCTCCCCGGTTACCCCGGCCCCTCGCTTCTACTCGCTTCTTTTCCACCTTTCTTTATTCCTTTCCGCGTGCACCACGCGCCACTTTCACTATCGTCGCGATCCAATTCCACTCGGCGTGCTACGACCAGCCTCTAACGCTCTGCTCGCCGATACTCGCGCGACCGAGCCATTTTTCGAGAGCACGGCGTGGCGTTACGGTACACGGTGCGTTGGGTGATTTCTAAAAATAAAAAGTTGCGAGAAGCCCCCGAACGAGAACCACTAGCCTGGCTAAACCGATCGTCTACCGCGAGACCGATAAAAATACGTCCATCGAACCGTGCTCCATGGATTTTCGAGGAAAATACGATGGCGCGTCCTCGTCTCCTAGGACGGCGAAAGGGAGACGGCGGTGGCTAGCGGCAGCGGAGTCGTGGTGAAATTAGAAATTGCTTCGTTTACGGTACACGCGTGGCTAATCACGATGGCGAACGCGCGCGGATCCACCCAGGTTTTTCCCACAGTTTATATGAAACCGAAGGAACGCGATCGACAGAGATCAAGCCGAAAGGCCGGCGTTGCTCGTAAAACGGATTATCGAAATTACGCCCGGAGCATCTGCCGCTTTTACGCCGATATATCTCCATCGTCCGATATAAAGGAAAGCTTCGGAATATTTACTCGAGGCACGGAAGGGTCGCCTCCGTGTTTACGATAGTCGCTTTCCACCGTCGGTTCTCGTTCTCCACGCGAGGATGCAATCTGCTTGGACGATCTCGCGAGCTCTCGAGAAAGCAGAGGCAGAGCAAGAAAGAGCACGAGAGGAGAAGGAAGGAGTAAACGTTCGTCCACCTCCAACGTGCCACTATTTTTTTTCCTCTCCCCTTTCGACCAGTCCAGCAGCATTTTTCCATTTTCAGTTATATACCGGCGGCGCGAACAAGATAACGCGAGACCCGCCGCTTCCACAGCGTTCACGTGCGTGAACCGCGGAGGAAACCGTTAGCTTTACAACTGCGAGTCGAGAACGATGGCACAGACCGCGCGAAACGGCCCCGCTGTATTATCTTCCACCTCTTCCTTTCCAACTCGTAACTCGCGTCTCGTCAAAAATTTACTTACGCGGCGACTCGCAAAGAATCAGAGTGAAACCACTCTCCTACTTGTATTCGTATACGCGTTATATCATATTTATATACATATATATATACGGTATATTATTTTTACCATTTTACCGGAAGATGATCGAAATGGTACGTTGGCGCGAGAACAGTCGCAAAGAGGAAAAGATCAAGCTGGTCCCGATGAAAAAGCATACCGTCGGACCCGGCAATTATCGCGTACGCCCGATCGGACGGACTCGTCCGCGCAACATATATCACGTGTTCACCTGCAAAAATGTTTACCGTGCGTGCGAAGGAGCACTTGGTCCCAAGGAGGAGAGGATCCTATGCAGGTGGGTACGACGGCCCCTGGAGAATGTTCGTACGCGGGGCAGGTGGGGCGACCGGCGGTACCCCGTTGCGGGGTTCTGGGCAACGAAATATCGCGGGGAAACGGGCGAGGCTACTAAGAGGAAAGAGGAGGAAGCAACGGCTGACGAAGAGCGAGAGAAAGATGATCGGAGAGAGGAAAAGAAGGCACGAGACCGAGAAGAGAGACGCGGTAGCGAAGGTGGTGGAGGAGGAGGAGGAGGAGGAGGAGGAGGAGGTAGAGCAGCGAGAAGTATCGGTGGGGTATGTGGAGGGGTTAGGAGAAGAGGGAGGAGGGAGGGCTGGTTGTACCCGCGGATGATCCCCAGGTTGAGTCGCGCTGGGTTCAACGTCCTGGCGGGCAGCGCACCCGAGAGCCGAGGCAGGCAGCCGAGCAGCCACCAGACCTCTCTATACACGCATACACGCCACGTACGTACGTATACACATGCACGTACACAGGCGTATACTGGCGCACGCGACACGTACCTACGCTCCACCGACGTTACACGTGCGCGCACGCGCTCTTCTACACACCCGCAGCTTTTTTCGTTCGTGTGTGTACAGGAGAAGAAGGGGAGTGTGGGCAGGCAGAAGGGGAGGAGAAGACGGTGTATACGTGTACGAGAATACACATACATAGGCGAGAAACGCACACGAGAAAACGCCGGCTGGCTTGTTCGCTTCGCGAGAGTTTGCTTTACGCGAACTATCCGTAGGTACTGTTACTTTTGCGACCAGGCCCTTTCGATCCCTTCTCGCCTGTCCCCCTCGCTACCTCTTTCTCCCCTTTCCACTCTGCCGTTCCGCTTTGTTTTCTTCTAAGTAGCGGACAGGTAACGAGCCAAAGGGGATACGCGCTTAGAGAGGAAGGCGAATGGACGAGAATTTCGTGGGACGTTGTTTTCGTGGTTTACCGCTTTCCAACGAACGATTCTTCTTTCTGCTCGTTTCTCTCTCGGAGGAACGAGAAGTCGTACTTCCCCGACTCGTCGTGGGAAATAGCGATCGACCGCGAGAACGACCGACAGGAAAGTCCATAGAGGTTCGGTGAGATTCCAGAAGAAAGGAGAAATCACTTTTACCCCAGGAGCGAACGATCCGCGCGGATCGGAGAAAAAGTAGATCGGCGAGAAGATCGCTGAATTTGGAATTGTTCTCAATGATATCGCGATATGCATCTAGGAAGTTTGCCGCGTTCCTTTCGACGCGTCGTTGCTCCGCGTGTTATCGTCGTTCGTTCGTTCGTTCGTTCTTTCTTCTTCGAACGGCGAGTCAGCGACAGACGCGATTAACCCTTGCGGCGTATCCGTTTACACGCGTTCTTCTCGATTTCTTTCTCGCCAATACAATTCTTCGATCTCTACGGTTACGCGGTTCGTTGGTTCGTTCGTTCGTTCGTTCGTTCGTTCGTTCGAGATTCGTTGAAAAAGCTGGTTCGATCGAACGGATAGGACGACGATCTGACCGAGAAGAAAGCGGTCTGGTGCCGCTCGAAATTCAAAGAGGGTGAGGAACGCCACCGTTTCGACGTGCTCGATAGTCATCTGTTACGTTGGGATAGGTCGAGGCGGCGGTACGTGCACACGAACGGCCGAGGAATTGGATCGTCCAGTCTACCGGGTGTCGCTCGTTTACCATCGAATCAAGTTGCTCGAAAAACCGAGGAACATCGCCTCCGCGTTCGTTCGGTTCCTCGGTTCGTTCGTGCGAGGAATTCGAGACTAACCAGAGAACGCTTCCGTATCCGATAACGTTGTCGAACAAAAACGCCGCGATGCATCGTGCGTTGCGACGGGATTGCCGGTGTTAGCTTGCTAGCCGTTGCACAGCCACCACCACGGAGAAGAAAAGAAGTCCCCTCCGCGCTGGTCGGTCGGCCTCGGTGGTGGAGTTACCGAGTGGTGGATGCATATGTCGCGCGCGTATAAATATTGCGCAACACGCCGCGAGAATCGAAGGGAAAACATCGGCAGCACGACGTGTATTCCGTTACTCGGGGCGAACGACTGCCGGACTCGCTTTGCATCGTGTTTCTGCCGGCCAACGGACGAAACTCGATGGCGTTCGTGCGTTGCTAGCTACCCGCGAACAAAACTCGTTATCATCGTCCACGACGACCCCTGCGACGATCACGGAAGACAAAAGACGACGACGACGACGACGACAGAAGAGAGTAACGAAATCGAAAGATCATGTTCGAGTCAACCTTTTAACGTTTTCGAACTCGTCGATGGTAGTCGAGGAACGACGAATGACTCACGTTGCCCTAGGTCGCGTAAAAAGATCGTTCAAGCCGCGTTTCATCGCATCGTACGGAAGTTTATTGCTCGAACCAACTTCCTGCTGTTTTCGCGTACGAGGGAAGGGGATAGCGCGATACGGACGCGTCTCGAGGGACACTGTGTCGTACAACGATTAAGAGGGGAAAATGCAAGTACGCGAGCTTGTACGCGAACGTTACGAGCGTTATGCGAGAAAGCCCCTGGCGAATTAAGCGACGATAATAACGTTCGATTACGTTCTACATAAGCGCAATCATGAAAATCACAGTTCCGGCCGAACGTGTTCGGAGGCCGCCGAAGCTGAGGAGCCTCGAGTTGAGTCGAGGTCGACGTCCGGACGCAACAAGTGCTGCTGCGACTCTCGTTGCGCCCGCGATCCTCTTCGATATCGTACCGAGTTTTTCAACGATAAACCACCGATTCTCCTTGAAACCACCGAAACATCTACGATCCGTTTCCTCTCACCGACTCGAACCTACTAAACGCGCTCGCCAAGATCAAAAGTACCGGATTCACGGTCGTCCGTGACTTTGTCGCTTCCTCGCGATATCCATCGCCAGAGATCCTTCACCGAGATTTCGTTCGCATTCCGTTCGAATCTCGTGATCCTCGAACGCGAACCGGAAGTCGAAGGGGCCTGGACGAGGTTACGCAGCGATGTACCGTGCAAAATTTTCGGTCTAGAAGACGGTCAATCCGGCGCGGAGCCTCGAGTTGAGTCCGAGGTCGACGCCCGGGCGCAACAAGTGCTGCATTACGTACGTATACGCTGTTACACCCCACTCCGCTTACTCATACAGCCCAACGACCAACCTCTCTCCACCCCCTTGGTGGAAGAAGCCCTCTACCTCTCGTTCTCTCTCTTTCCGCCTTTCCGTGTGTGCCGAGGCTTTCCACACGATGTCGTGCGCGCGAGAGAGCATCGCCGAGCACACGAGAGAGCCCTATACACCGACACATCGCTCTCGGCGTACTCGGTACCGAGAGACGCGAACGAGCGCCGGAGAAAGAACGAAAGAGAAAGACGGTGAACGCCGCGGCGAGTGACGGCAGCGGCAGAGGCGCGCGCCCGTACCTCCTCCTCTCTCGCGCGCACTAGCGTCGCCTGTAAATATAAAACTGCACTGGGTCAGGGATCCGTGATTTATCGGCTGCCTCGTGTAATTGGCTGCCGGCCAATAGATACATACCCCCCGGGCTACCCGCTGCGACACGAAGGGAACGCGCCTACCTCTCTGTCCGCGCTGACTAAACCCCACCAACCCCTCCTGTCCTTCTTCCCTCTTTCCCTTGTGCTTTCTATGCCGCGCCGCTCTTCCCCCGTCTCCACCGTTTTCTGTCTCTTTCGCTTCACCCTGAGTCTCCCTGGCGGCCATGAGAAGATAGCGGTGCCGAAATTTCGTCGCGATGCTCGCCTCGGTAACCGCGCCACTTTCACTGAAAATCTAAGCCGACCTCGCTTGGCACCGTGTCAGAATCACGGTTAAGAAGCGACGCGGGCTTCGGTCAAGTTTCGACCGGGCGTACAACGCCACTCGACATACATACATACTCGGTACTCCGTCTGATGTAATAGCAGAGCTGTCCATCCTCAAGCGACTCCGCGTGCCATTTCAAATTTCAAAATTATTCACTAACGCTTCTCTGTTACGTCCTTAGCGATAAGAATTTTGCGATGCGTAGCGTAATAATAGTTCGGGGGAACCGAGATCTCTATTTCTTTTAAAAATCCGTCATAATAATAGCGCTAATGATAATTTTCTAATCAGCCCCTTTCGCGATACTCCGACACAAAACAGAACAAAAAATGAAGAAAAAAGAAAAAAGAAATAGCGCATCCGATAACCCTGTACACGCGTCGATCATCGCCGGAAGGCTTCCGCGATTGCGAAACATTTCGGGACCTTCTACCATACGGATTCCACGATGCGTTTGCACAATACGTACCCGGAGGAAGGTCTGGGCGAATGCTTCGTGACACTAGGTACGATGCGATGATGCGGAGGCACGCGATAAAAGGACCGCGAGTCGCGAGGAAGGAAACAACGAAGACCGAGGGAGCTTCCACGAGACGCACTTTCGCGGAGGTCAAATTCCACGCGACTACGCTGCGCGTCTCGCGAAGGCATACCGACGACCTTCGTGGTATTTGCCGGTTCGTAAATAAAGCGTGCCAATATCTTGGGATATAGAGTCCACAGTCGGCGTCGTTTGTTCGCGCTATTAGTAACAACCGACCTAGATGGGCAACTAAGAAAAAAGAAAGAAAGAAAAAAAAGAAAAGAAACATGGCCGAATGATTCATTGGAGAGCATCTCGCAAATACGGAACGAACTACCTCAGCGAGCGACTCTTTCGATGAAACCGCGCCGCTTCACTTCCGAGCGATCGATCCGACGAGACGCGTAAGACTTATTTTTCCCAAAGGATACCGCCGAGACGTAACTCATTGTATACTGGCACATATCGTCCGGACGGCATGTTTCTGAAAGTAGAGAGGTTAATATACTCTGATTGAACGAAAAATTGCACGAGACGCGCGGTATACGTTTCTTCGGGTGTAAAAGGGACGCGTGAACCGTCGTGGGCTCTCACGCGACTTCCCCCATTCCACTTCCGCGTACGTACACCGTTCGTGTTAGCTAACCGTAAGCATATTGAAATTTGATACCACGTGCGAGTTATCATGAATGAAACTGCGACCTCCCGACGACGATGCTATGCCAGGGGTTTCACACGGTCGCCATCTCTCGTCAAGCATTCGAAGATCGGGTCGAGCGAGTGCGGTATAACCTCACTCTTTCGGATAACAATAAACGAAATACGCGAGTGCACGGAACGTAACAACGGTCGTCTTACCTTGATGAGGTAAAAATCGTTGTCTCGAACATTCTCCTCGCTTTACGTCGGGCGTTTCGTCTTTCTTCTGAAATGATTAAAGAAAACGAAAACGAAGGACCTCAGCCGACAGCGTGCGACCGGCACGCGTAAGCGTAATACGCACTTTTTTTTGACCAACCAGGCCAGACATTACGGCTTCAAACTTGGAAACATTGTCGTAAATCGGTGCTTTGCTGGTCGACAGTTGAACCTTTTTTGAATAAAGTGCTTTCATCGGATTAAATTTCACACTTTTCGCGTCCAAACTCTCGTCGGACGTCGAGCTACTCTCGTCGTCTGCCATGTTAAGACTGTCCGGCACTGGTTTCGGCGGGCGATTTGAATTTCACGGCTTGAGTCAAATACGCGTTTATACATCCGCTTTGAAAACGATATCGTCCAATACGTATGTTTCGCGTTTAAGAGAAAACAAGTGCTCCTAGCGAGGTTTTTGCTTCGTACAAATTTCCATTGATTATATAAAGAAAGGAAATAATAAGGTTTCGTTGGAGAGTTCTCTTTTCATGCGGGTATATAGATATTTGATCGCCTCGTTTTCAACGCAGCGCGTTGCTCCCGATTACATGGGGCAGCGAACGATATTTGAATAGGTAGGCTAGAGGATGTTAACCTCCTCGCAACGATGGAAACTTTCTTTCGCGGCTGAGGATTACGTAAAGACAGCGGCGTGTAGAAGCTGCATAGAAATGCAGCGGCGGCAAGGAGAGTGAGGTTACGCGCACAGGAAGTGAAACAACCTACAAGCCAGAAAGAAAGTTTTCACTCGATGTTTTCACTTT
This sequence comes from Bombus difficillimus, assembly GCA_014737525.1. NCBI lineage: Eukaryota > Metazoa > Arthropoda > Insecta > Hymenoptera > Apidae > Bombus > Bombus difficillimus. The sequence continues at coordinate 5,238,139 of JACXIT010000099.1, forward strand.
CATGGAAATGCCAACGTTACCTGTCCCGTTACATGCCTCTACATGCATCAACTTCTAATTATTGGAATCGGTTTGCTTTGCATCGACGAACCGAACCGAACGATCGATCGGGACCGTTTCACGGTTCGCGCAACGATTAAACCAATCGAGCCGTTTCTCGCTATCGACGAACACGTCGAGCTAAGGATCGATGATCGCGGCGACCGCTGTCGGAACGATCGTTGAATTAGCTCGCGAGAACTTGCTCGTTCCGTGTAACGAGAGAAAGTAATTTTTGAACGTAACTAATGATTTCCGTTTCGCCGAGAGGTTCGTTCTACGACAAATGTAATTTGTTTGTTGCAGGGGAATCGGAGTAGCGCGTAAATCGAACGGGAGAAATCTGTGGAGCAGAAAAAGAAGGAGGCGAAAAGTGGGGACGTTTCAGAGGTGGTTTTGGATGTTAGAAAGCGCGGGGGTGGCTAAAGAGGCCCCGCCGCAGGGTACGGGTCCCGATGCCGGTCCCCGTATCGCAAACCCTCACGCTGACCTCCACCCTCGTGCCCAAGGAGGAGTCAAACATGCCCTTCATAGACGACGAGCTACTTTGGTGCCCTGACAATGACGGCAAAATGGTCGACTTAACGCAATGTCTCCAGGTTCGTCTGCCACGATGATTTTCATCCGAACGAAAGGATCGATATCGCGCGAAAGCAAGTGATAACTAGACTTTATCGATTCACCAGGAAAGCAGCACAGGGCAATCGGTAGAATTTTCCCCGATGGAATTGAGCGCTCTTGTGGGAACGCCGGCAGCTTCGAACATGCCGGCGGAAGAGAGCGAAGGAATGGCTGGTGTCACAGGCGAGGAACCCTTTGACACGCTAGACACATTCCTTCGAGAACTGCAAGCTGATTTGGCCGAAGCCAGTCAACCCACGTCCACTACAACTTCCGTAACCCCATCCTGTCGACGGCAGAGGTACAACATCGCGGCTGCCAACCCTTTGTTAGCAGGTGAGTTTCGTAAATAGACGTGATTTCAAGCACTAGAACTATCATCGTCAATCGTCGTTTTGTTTTCTCGTAACAGAAAAATTGGCGGCTCCTTCGTCGCAAGTATCTCCAACTTCCATCCCGTACGCGACGAGGGCAGAGATCAAGACGGAGAACATTCAACCTGAAACGAGTAAAGGTAAGTTTCTTCCACGTACTCGTTTCGCGATTTTAACCATCGATCGATCGCAGCTCGTTTCGTTGCGGTTCCTTTTCTTTTTTTTTTTGTTTTTTTTTTTTTTTTTTTTTTTTTTTTTTTTTTTTTTTTTTTTTTTTTTTTTTTTTTTTTTTTTTTTTTTTTTTTTTTTTTTTTTTTTTTTTTTTTTTTTTACGATCTTCCAATTTCGTTCGATCGTCGGTTCCGTCTGTTATATCGACCGTCGTACGGTTAAACTACCATCGTTTCCGATCTACGTTACCGACCGTAGTTATATCTCCGGGGTCCTACTTTATCGATACTTTCGTTCGTTTACCGATGCTTCAGGCGGCACGATTTACCATCGTAAATATCGTTGCTGTCGGTACAATAGAAATCGCTTGCGTGGTTGTTCCATGGGAGAGCGTGTATCGTACATCGATACGAACGAACGACGTATAATACATCGATAGTTGGACAGTGGTGCTCGAACTACACTTGGTATTTAAACAATGCCGATTCGCTACTCCGAAAGGGAAACCGGCCAAGGCCCCGCGAATCGCGACCAGACATCCGCGTTAGCGATAATTGCGCCTGTGTTCTTGCGTCGACGCGAAAAAAAAAAGCAGCCAACATTCGCGTATGACGTGCACGTACACAAAGCTGCGCGCTGGTGTTCGCAGTGGCCCAATTCTTACAATTTACAGCCATGTCGTAACAACACACTACGCGCGTACGCGATTTCGCGATTGCTTCGAGTCAGCCTCGAGACGTAGGAACGTGCGACGACCATCGAGGAAGGAACGTATTTACACGACCTTAAGGCTTGCGCGGCGCAAATATTATGCCACTTGGAGCGTTAGGTGTCGTGTTCTATAACTCGGAACATACCTGCTGAAGCGACAACGGGACGCTGCTTCGATGCTCAACGCGTGTGTCGTACGTACGTGCATGCAACCGTCTTACAAACGTATCTTATGCACGACACTGCTAAAGTGGTAACGACCTTTTGTAGGCCGCGTGAGACGCTTAGCCTTTAACCCGAGCGTTTAAAACGATCAAAGGGGCGGGCGAGACTTTCTGTCTGCCAGTGCTTAACGATAACAAAGAAAAATTGCAAGCATCACAAAGGAAAGGAAGAAAGTGGCTCTGGTTAAACGGTAATAGAAATTAATCGAATCAACGTTTCTAGTTCTCGAAAATTCAAGATCGCGAAGAGTTTCGAACGTTTACTCGATTCGTGTTGCTCGTTTTTGTTTCCATCTTTCTCCTTCGTTCTTTCTCGTTGCGACGATACAGTGGAACGGAAATTTTCACTGCGCGTCTTACGTTTCAACGATCCGCGGTAGACTTCGCGACTCCGTTTCAACCGCAGGCCGCGACGGCCAATTACGTGCCGTTAGAACACGAATCGGAATGGGTGCTCGCCGTTGTTCTTTTCACATTTTTAGAAAGCGGTTGGAAAGTGAGAAACCGTGTACTTTCTAGCAAAACTATTATAAATACAGATTAGAACGCTGTTCCAGTAAAATATTGACGAAAATATGTCGTTCGTGTCGTCGACGTATTTACGTTCCGATTGCTGTCGGTAAGAATTTTGCGGCCGGTAGTTCGTTTCCGCTTTGCTTACCGACGCAGAGGAGCGAGCATCGATCCAGTTACGCCGGTCGATCGATTTTTCTATAGCAATGATACTCGAGCCTCGGTTATCGATCGCTACCGCTCTCGCATAATGCGAGAAACTCGATTCGCAAACCGTGCGCGTGTCTAAGCTAGATCGAAACGAATTCCGAGTTCACGTCCGTCAATCTCTGTCTGTACCGAGTGAACTTCTCGAGTCACGAGCACGAGAGAAAAGAACTTCTCGCCGTATACTCTCGCGTGCACTTTTGCTCGCTCTGTCGGACTCGACTGTCTCGTCTCTTCGACGCGCATCACTTTCGCCGTGTGCATCCTGCGTAACCGACGAAAAAGTGGATTTTCACGTAGAATCGTTGGCGTCACGCTCGCGATAGATACGTCGACCGGTGAACGCGTGAAAATCGACAATATCGGTGAATTCTCACCTTCCTTTCTCCGAACGTTCGCGTTTCTTCTCGAGAGCTCGAGATTCATCGAACGGAAATTACACGAATTACTCGCGAAACGAGTCGCGCGACTACTCAAATTTTCTAGGAACTCGTTGGAACGCGGTTAAAAAAGATCGATCCTCGAGTGACGCGGAGAAATTAGTTTGGATAACGCAGGCGTGACAGGGGAACGCGTTTCTTTACCCCCTGTTGCATCCAGCTGTACGACTCTGCTGCACTTGTCGCTACCCTCGTTCCCTTGACCCTCTCCAAACACATAAATTCTCCTCTTCCCCTGTCTCTCTGTTGCGCTGTCTCTCTTCCCCCGTCCGTCTGTTTCCGTCTGTTTCCGTCTCTCGACACTCGGGTTAGGGCCCCACGGAAATAGATTCGAGACCCGGCGTCGACTCTCTCCCTCTTTCTCTCACTCTCTCTCTCTCTCTCTCTCTCTCCCCCCCCCTTTCCCTTTCTCTCGTCCCCTTTTCTCTCCCCTCGTTCTATGGCTGTTCGTCGAAGAAAAACAGGTGCAGCGAATCGATATCCCACCGTTTTGCCATCGATGCATCTTCCTCCTTTTACTCCCTTCGACCGGGCCGCCACTCCCTTCCACGCGAATTTATTTCTTCGCATCTTGGTCGCGTTTTATCACGAATTTCGACGTCTATGCACGGCGATGGTTCGGGAAAATGGCAGGGATAACGAAGATCGACGATGAGTTCAGTACAGATTAATACAGTTCACATTTTCAAACGAATATTTCGGGCGTTTGAACCGATGATGTTTAAAATGTTTCAACGTGCTAGCCTTTACGTCGCACACGGGTTAATCTCGTGCTAAATACATTTTTATTCCCGTAAATGGAATTCTACTAAAATCACACAGCGATACGAAACGCAATTTTTCATCCAATTACTTTTTCATCAACCCGCGGGCCAAGGTTCTAGAATTTTCTCTGCCGAAGGTAGATATTCTCGCGGGTATCTCGTTTGTATGGTCGCGGAAAACGCACTTCGATCTCGTAACGTAGGAAGTAACGTAGAAACAGAAATAAAAGAAAAAGAAAAAGAAACGAGGCAAGAAAGATTCGACGAATATGAATCGGTACGCAAGACGGTGGAGGTTAGGCGGAATCACGTGTAACCAGCGTTGAACGCGGAGGGATCCTGGATCGTTGAGTAATCGGCTTCCTCGTATTGCCACACGGTGCCACAATGCGTACACCGTGTTCCGTCTTTCTTCCGCTTTCCCCCGTGTCCTTCCGTCTCCTTTTCTCTCCAGCTCGTTCTCTGCAGTCCGATAGCGAGACGCACGGAGCGTTTGAAAGTGAAGTCAAGATGGCCACTTTAAAGACACCAAAGCGTACCGCGGTTACGTGTGTTGTGCACGCGCTCACGCACCCATACACCCACCGCACCCGTGTATTTTCCCCCCTCTCGCGCATTTTCACGCTCCACGTTCGCCGTTGCGAGCGTTTTCGTGCGCGCGTTTGCTTCGCGGCCGGCGATAGCGCGGCCACGTAACCAGAGTGTTGACATTTTCTGCAATCGGGGTCAGGGCCCCCTGTCGAGGCACTCCGGCATTACCTATAACCCCTCCCGAGGCGATACTCGTTCCAACTAACGCCATATTCGATCGTCGCGCCAGTAGAATTCGCGGAAATCGTCAGAAACGCGGAATATCACGCGAGATATTTTGTTCGTAGATGGGAGACAATTAGCAGAAAATTTCGACTTCCGTGACTTTAGATTGGAGTTAAGTTTGAGGTTAGGTTTCTTCCCTTTCGCGTTTAAGCACGATACATGCGGTCGTGTACCGGTTGAAAAAACGAATCTAGATATCGGAAAATTATAATATACGAACGCGCGTAGTCGTTCCCTTTTAGAGAAGGAATTCCTTGAGCAATCGCAGAGTCGATTTTAGGGCACCGGTCGAGTCTGTCGAGTGACTCGATACGCGGCGAACGAGTCTAGGCGGTGAGTCACCGTAGCCGCTTTTCCTCGCGAAAGGACTAAATTGGCGCGTAAATACGCAACGAGACAGAAGCGCGACGAGCCCCGTGACGAACAACCAGAGACCCTCCTTTTTTTCTTTCTACTTTCACTCTATCTTTCTCTTCGGCTTCCTTCGAATCGGTTTCGACCATGTAGATCACCGCGTTTTCTATCGTGGAAAGTAAGCGTCGTTGGTTCTCGTACGAAACGTCGACGACTACGTACGCGGTACGTCGAAAAGGGAAAAACGAATAAAGCGTTTTCGAAAGCAGACGCGGAAGCCGGGCAGAAACTCGCGGATCGTTCCCTTCCGATTTCTCCAGCCGTGTATAAAGCTTGAGATAATATTTACCCAAAGTTTCGTTTCCACGTGGCGAACTCGACCCGACCGCGACTTCCTCGACGCTTCGCTAATTTCTTCGATCGACTCGACGCGGCTGGAAATTCGAACTTGAAAGACCCGCGAGTCTGCCCGACGCGAATTCCCAGAACCACCTGTTGGAAATCCACCACTGCCTGTACAAACATGTTTTCCCTCGTTGTAGAGAAACGCGAACCTTCTGCCTTTGTTTCTCTATCGAGCAAATTTTTGCGTCGCCTATAATTCGAAAAGGCAAGAGCCACAGTGGAAGCTGCAGACGAAACGCTTTCATAGCCAGGGAACATCGTCTACGTGCGCGTGTATTCGCTGGTGGAGGAACACTTTTTGTATCGGTGCGAGCTAATATCGCGTCATTCGTCACTTTATTTCGCACGATATATATATATTTTTTCTATCAAAACGATATATCTTTTTTTCTTTTTTTTAGTTCAAATTAGAAAAACGAAACATGGGGTTTTATCGTTTCGTAGAAACTAAGAGTTGGTTTATCCGCTCTCTAATAAGAAGACCTTCAACTAGGCTCGTAACGTCGATTGTAATTTATCAATTTATCACGATCCTTGCGTTTCGCTTTAGCTCGATTTCCATCGACTTGCATCGTTTTTACGATCTATCAAACTGGACAAAAGTTGTCGTTGTGTAGTCTGGTGTTGTAGAGTCAGAGGAACGTCGCACCACCAAGGGTTCTCGAAAGCGAAACGAGAGTGAACGCGTATGTACATAAACAGACGGTGATACACGGCGTGTTCCCATGCACGGCGTTAAAATCTTGGGGATCGTTAAGACGAGGGCTGGTGACAGGTGTACGTGTCGTCTTCGTGATCGACTCAGAAGGGTTGACAAAAAATTCGAAAGCACAACACACGGAAACGAGAACGCGGTTTTACGAGGGTAGTTACGGCGTACTAACGGGGAACACGTGCATCGTTGGACCCCGTGTAGCGTCCCTAGTTTCTCGAAGCCGATGCACGCGGTCTGTTTACAGTAGAGACTTCCTCGACAGCAGTCCCTTTGAGGGAGTCCCTTTTTTCCGGCGAACAATCTCCCGCGGCTTTTTCGACATTCTCGAAACCGACGTAGCTGGAACTCGCGTCTTCGCTGTCGCGTCGTCGTTCACCGATGCTTTGTTGTTGTTACGCTGAAACGCGACCCGTTGGATCTTTGGAAACGCGTCCTAACGTCCTAACGCGTTTTTCGCCGTTGCCGATGAACGAGAGATACTCGCGAAAAGAACAATTTTCTCCGATAAGAACGCGATAACGCAGCCGAAGCTTTGGCAGATTTAACTCGACAACGATTTCTAACGATGAGAAAGTTTTTTCACGCGATCGTGGCGACTAGCTCGCTGTGAGATATACTCGAGGATAAGGAAAAAAGGAGGCAACGCGATAACAAGAGAGGAGAGACATCCTCAATTATTTTCGGCTGCAGGAGGAACCGGTTGGCATTGTTGTTTCTCGGCCGTTTCCTCTTGTCGTGCAAAGTTGATCTTCGTTGCGAAAGCCGGCGATGGGCCGTCAGGAAAATTGCATGGAAACACGCCGGCGAGGAAACGCATGGCAGAAGTCACGAAGCCGCGTGCACGCCGTTCGCTCGTGGGAATTAAGTTACCGACCCGCGTGTCCTTCGCGCTTAATTATACCGGCGGGACCCGTAGCCGGATAACGCGGTATTTTATCGTTAAATAAAAAGGGAAGGAAGCGTTCTACGGACACAATGAACGGACCTTGAAGGTTTCCGCAGTCGGAATGCGCTTTTTTTTCCGGAGTTCGACGAGAACGACGCGTCGAATGGCATTCGAATCTCGATTTTCGCGCGATTCGAAAATTTTCAACGCTATGCGGATTTCGAATTTCCAACTCGGAACTCTCGAGAGTCTCGGTAGGTCTGGCACGAATCTTCGATGCTCGATCTTTAAAACGTTGACATGGAAAGCAAGTTAGGAAGCATCGGAAGTTTTGCAAGTTTTAAAAGTTGCGCTTAAAATCGCGCATCCTTTCGTTTTAACGTTCGAACCGTTTAAGATTCTTCTGCTTCTTTCCGATCGTACGAAACAGAGTCAACGCGACACGACTCGATGCTCGAAGAGAAAGAAAACGTTTTGTTAGCTACCAAGTCGTTGAAAAGAGGAATTCGTCCGGGTATCGAGACGAATTCTCTCGTTATTTTCTCCTACGAACCACAAGACTCGGGAAAGTGCGTATCTCGGTTAGTCGATGCTCGATAGTTGGACCGCCACGTTCTTCGTAATAAAAGAAACCTCGTCGATGGCCGATAGAACGTCGATTCTACGAATCGAAACGCTCGCTATTCAAAATCGGTCTCGTTGCACGGACATTGCACGATCGTCACCGCGAAACACCGTCGTAACAGAATAGACGGGAAAGTAGGCCGATCGAATTCAGCAGCGGCGGAAAAGTATAAACAAAAATGGAGGGAGGCGAACCGTGTCGTTTGAGAGACGAGAGACCAACTCCGCGGAGAGACTCGTGTAATCTTTTATCCTTGGACCTATCCCATACGCCGGCAGGTAAACAGTTTCGCAAGAGAATCACGGCTCGCGAGATCGGGAATTTCCTTATACTACGCGAGTCAACGATGTACGTGTGTATTCGTGTACGTTGTAAAACGCGTACACGCAACGCGCGTTCTCTACCGACGCACGAAATTGGGTTACGGTTAGCCAGTAAAACGATCGATCGATCGATCGTGTAGCTCCGTCTCGAGACACGGGTTCGTTTCGTCGATCGGTGTCCAACCGTAGCAGGTACCTTTGCAAATAACTTGGCTTCCGGTGGTGTCGTAATTGCCCTTCCCTCGACAGCGCGATGGTTGGTTACCGGGCCGCGCCCGAGTTAGACGTCCGTATTAATTTCGATCGGTAGCTGTTTACCAGCCGAATAGCTTCCACCGATTTTATCGAAACTTGGAAAGCCCCAGGAACGGACTGTGTCGCTTCTCGCGAACGTCTTGGCTAATAACGATGGAAATTTTCGTGCCTCGTCTCCTCCGTTTACCCGTCTACCTACCGTCGTTTACGGACGTCTAATTCGCGCGATAATTATCGCGGCTGGATGCAAAGCAACCAGGAAAAAACGATCTTAATTCGAATCGGATAAGAAGGATACGCGAAACGATCGAAAATTATCTCTACATCGTGTTGTATTTGTAAAATTTGTTTTTTTTTAATTTATAAAATTTGACGATGAGCAAACAAATGGCGAAACTCGACGAAAGAAGGCTTCGTTGTCGCGGAGAATAAAGTTATGCGAACGAACGCGTTAAGAGTGCACGCTGTAAATAACATTTTACTTCCATTCGAACGGATGCTTTTATTTCTACGTCTTTTCGTCTACCTTTTTTCTATCCCTTTTGCTATTTTGAAACACAGCAAAGGTTCGATAACGATTCAAGCGGAGTAAAAGCCGGGTGAGAATTTAACGGCCGGAAAATCCTGTTGCCGCTCGTTCCTCGAGTTTTTCTCCGTCATTTTTCCAGTAACCGCGATACGTATGTAAATTATCGCTCAAGGATTTCCCGGTTTTTTCGTCTCAGACACGTACACACCTCCAGCTATTGCGTCATAGATAATAATTGGGGAACGGTTTTCATCGCGTACGCGGAAGATTCGACGCCACGTTCGAATCGACCGCGTCTCCGACTTAAATGTCAACGCGATTTCATCTCTGCCGAGAACCGAGGCGCGTCGTCGTTTGATTTTTCGTTGCGCGTACGTGTATCCGACTTGCGATTTCTTCGGCGAACGACGGACGAGCTGATCGGAGGACGGCCGCGTGGTTCTCGAACCGAGGAAAAGAAACAGAAGTCGATAGATGCCGATGTCGATAGACGCGGACGATACGGAATAACGAGAATTTGATAATCGCGCGTCGCGTTTTACGTAGATTACGAACGTAATTATTACTCGGACGTTGTTATTCGCAGAACTCGAGTACTCTAGGATAATAAGTTTCGTAATTGTCGCTCTAGCTGCGTGCATCTCTCGAAAAAAATTGTATCGGCAGCTTGGAGAGGGAAGACGAAGGTTAACTCGGGCGTAAAATCGATACAAATTCCACGCACATTTGCAGAATCGTATAATTATCCGCGCGTTCGCAGTATCTGTACGCTTGGCCATGGACGTTAGGACACCCGTTACATACGTTTTAAGGAACAACGGCAAGCGTAAAACGCGACGAAAAGAGATCGTTAAAAGAGAAGAAACAAAACAGAAGAGACTCGGAGTCGGTGTTCGAGTACAAAAGTATCGATACGTCGGTTACGAGGGCATCATTCCCATCGCGGAGTATCACGGCGCGGCGGACAGGTAGGACGCGAGGAAGGGAGGGAGGGATACGTGTATGGCAACGCAACAGTTTAGAGTGAAGTGTTACGTCAGTGAAAGTGTTATGCCAATGTGGGCCGAGGCTAACCTGTGAGCCCTGTCTCCGCGTGTAAATACGCGCACACGTGTACATCGGCGTGTACACGGCGTGTAGACGCAGAGGAGAAGCGCGAGAGGCGATCAACGCCGTACCGTACCTTGTGATACGCGTACGCGTGCCTGTTGCACGACCAAATTCCCTGTCGTTTTACGTTATTAGCCCCGATATATCGCCTACCACCTTACCTTCTTTTCTCCTTCCTCCTGCCTTCCTAACAGCCTCCGCGTCTCGTCGTCAGTCGGAGTACGAACGATCGAGAACGGATGGAAAAGGCGCGACGTCTCTCTCGGAGAAGAGTTAGAGGAACGCGTGCGAAGTGCAAACGGATCGCGCCGAGTCGCGGAAACCGACGTTCCGTTGCTTTATCTCTCGCGATTTGTCGGCGTGTCACGGAGATAGGCGCGGGAGCGCGAACGATCGGCGTATCGTTAGGCTGATGACATCTCCGTTGAAGAATGCGCCGTTAAGGATACGATACGCGAACCGTGTAATCGGTTTCTCGGTGTACGTGGGACGTGCGTCGATCGTTGCTCGTAATCGAGCACGGTTCACGGCCGATCCTATCGTCGCCGATCATATTCTTCATCCTGTTCGATTTTTCGGTTCATCGTTACCTCGTTCTTAACAAGCTGTATAGCCGCGGCATGACGCAAAACGTGGAAAACGATCGCAGATGGAGAAAAGTGAGAGGCGATTAAGAGTATCGTACAAAGAGATACGCGGAGTTAAAAGTTCTTTTTACCGCGTTACGCGTGCGTCATCCCGTGTAGCGTAATCTACGCGCACGAGGCGAGCGATTAATTGGCACGATCGAGCTGCGCCCAAAATCGATCCGACAGCTTTCGAACCGACGTTTCGACGACCTTGATTCGCCTTGTTCAGCTCTTCCTTTTTAACGCTTCGAAACGATCGACGTTAGCGTCGACTTTAGGCGCCACGATTTCGATCGCCGTAATTCGCGCTCGTCTTTCCACCAACGAGCTTTCCACGAGCAGACCACGGCGAAATAATTTCCCGATGGCCAAAGTCGAGTCAGCCTGGATTCTCCGAAAGAGACCCGATCAAACTCGTTCCGCAACGCCGTCTAATTGGGTCGAGAGGAAAAATCGAGCCAATTGTTTATTGGTGGCGCGATAGCCGACCGTTCCGGCGGCCATTAATTTGCGAAAGCGCGGAGAGGAAAAGGTTACGCTCCTTCCTCTTTCTCTTTCCCTCTCTCTAATCTCTTTATGGGCTCTCTGGATGATAACGTCGAGCTTGCGTAATGTCCCGTCTATAAATCAACGTCGGTCGGCTTGGTAATTCTGCGCAGATAAAAGAATCCGTCGTTGGAAGCGAACGTGGACGAGGCATTAGAATTACAATAAAACTGTCAGCGAATATCCCGCGCGATCGAACTCACGGCTCGAATTTTTCTCCGTTATCTTTTCACCCTCTGATCGTGCCAGAGGTTATTCCTTGATTCTCGGATCGTTTCTTTCGATGGAAGAAGAAACTTCCGAAGATCGTAGATTTCTCGAAAGAAATCGACCGTTCGCGGTATACGCGAGAGATCAAATTTGAAATTAGACGAATCCGGAGAAATGCATTTCGCGATAGAATTATTTTTGCCTGGCAAGTTCGGCTTCTATGCGCGTCGAACGATTTCCCTCGGATAATCGACACTAACAGCCCGTGCGAAAACGAGAGCTTCTCGCCTGGATATTTTCGTGCGAATAAATTATCGATGATTCGCGACGAAATAATTAAACGCGCTCCGCAAATACGTTTCACGACCGATAGTCGTAAATAAATCACGCTCGCCTGTTTTCTTCGCTCCTTTCGTTGGCCGTGTTATTGGAACGCAAATCGATCTTCGAACCAGAATTGCTATTCCATGTTTTCGGAATTTTCGTAGAATCCGACTGCTTTTATTTTCCAACTTTCCGACCTTTGTACTCTGATCTATTCGATCGCGCGGTCGCTTTCTACGATTCTACCGAACGCGTAGAATTTATATACGCGATTGCCGCGTACGATGTAACGACGACCGCTTAATCCCGAAGCTATCTAAATCCATCCGATCGGCGATACTCTGTCGCGATAACTTAGCCGACGAAGACGCGCCAGGATGGCAGAAGGTACTACAACCTTCGATTAAATACGACCAGGTCCCGATGTGTATCGCGGAGAAGAGGAAAAGCTTAGGTCGGAAACGAGAAGGAGGGAAACCACGGTGATCAGCTAAGTAGAAACGGTAAGGAGAAGACAGAACCGCGTGGAACGGAAGTCTGGTTCGTGTCACGATCGCGCGTTAACGCGTACAACACTCGCGTGGCAGCCCCTCGACTCGTCGGGGATCGTCGAGGAAGAACCCTTGGCCTGGTCGTGGGACTTGGTCGCGCCCTTGAAGGGCCGCCCACCGACTAACGAGGGATCCGCGTGCGTGTTCGCGCGTCTAGATCTAGATTCCAACCTCGTTGAGATTCCTGCCGCTCGAACACGTTGGTAATCGCCTCGATAATAGAAATTGCGCTTTTCCCCCTTGTGCTCGCTATCGTCGGGGTCGAGCGAGGAATTTTACATTCATTCTTTTACGATTTTCGCTGTTCTTTTCATCGCGTCGGTCGTCCGGATGGTTTTTCCGCCGGAATTACCTCGTTGCATATTCAACAGGCTGGCGGAATCCATTGGCGGATGAGTTTTTAAGCGGCGAGGAACGTGCCCGGGCAAAGGGTTGTACGTTTAGAGGGGATTTACGAGACGCGGCTATGGAGTGTCGTTACTCCGCGGAACAACCATGCGAATATCGGATCGAACGGGGGATCGTCGGCGGTGGATTTATCGTCGGTGAAATCGTCGAAACAAACGTTGCTTCCGGAAACACAGCGGGACGCGATACAACCCGCGGTTCTCTCCGCTCTTTGACGAAACTCGAGGTTCCTGCGCCTTCCTTTGATCCCGCGTCGACGACAGCCGTTTCTCTCGACGGAGCTCGGCTTCGCGCGATAGTTTTGAAAGCTGTGTGGAAAAATAGTTCTTCCGGCTTTGAAAAGCCGATCCACGGTATAAGAGCGTTGCACGAAGCAAACACGTCGACCAGAGAGAGAGAGAGAACCGCGTTGAAAAGTGGGTTGGACTGGTTCGCTGTATTTGGGTTAATCAATTTTTTATTTCGGTCGTGATAAGAAGTCTTTGTTGGTTAAGCACTCGGTTCTACGCAGAACAAAAAAAAAAAAAAAAAAAAAAAAAAAAAAAAAAAAAAGAAGAAGAAAAGGCACCGATCGATCGGAAAAAAGTAAGTACATCGGGCAACGTCCTCGTGCTAATTCTCCGTGATAATTTATTCCCACGGAATCGGCCCACGTTTCTTTTCCACGGCGCTGGCTATCGGTCCAACGATAACGTTACACGAATTCGGTGCCGCTGGTAAACCGGAAATCGCCCGTTACTCCGACGTTCCATCGTTCTCGTCGCGTTCTCTTCTCGGTCTGGAACCCTCCGACAGCCATCTGCGCGTTTAGGGCAACTTTGAAAAAACTTATCGAAAGGGTCGTCCGTGAAGGAAAAAAAGAAAAAAAAAAGGGGGAACGCTACCGCGTCGTGGAACGAGAATAATTAACGAACGCCCTACGCGCGTCGTTCGTCGTAGGTTCGAGCGCCGTTCGCTCGAGAAACGTTGCCTGTCATTTTTCGATATACGCGTGTCGAAGCAACGGAAAGAGGTTGAAAACGGTCCATTTCCTTCGCCATTAGTCCGTCTGGTTGAAAATCGATCAGGGAGGGACGCGATGGTAATCTTTCAAAGCCAACTATTTTTTACTTTCGCTGGACGACGTTCGTCGATGGTACGATACGCGCGATTATTCTTCGTAAAGAAATTTATATCGCACGATACGACGCTTATCGAACGCGTGGTTAATTCGAGTGACAGCTATTTCGGTAGGTCTGTGGCTGTATATAAAGTAAATTGGAGATTTCTTCCGCGGTCGATCCGACGCGGCGACGATAGTACAACGTAGGAATTATTTCCGAACACCACGTGGACGCGCGGTCGTCGATGCAAATTGGGTCGTCAGACGGCGCTTGGAATAATTTCACGAAAAGCTGGATAAACCTCGTCAGCCCGCTTATTTTTGGATCTTCGGTAATTTTTCGGTTTCTCCGAGCGTCGGACAAATTTCGCGATCCGAATAAATGATTGAGACGTTCGATCCACCGACCGATCTCTAAATAACCAGAATCGATAACGTTACTGTCTGAGAAAGTTTGCGGTCGCTGGCATTTTCGTACTTTTCGCACGTTGCTCTTAAAACCTATAATCCCTTCTTCCGAACTGTACGCCGATTTAAAATCCGTGGTTCATCGTCGTAAAGGGGCAATCACCGAGTCGCTGAAATCGACGACGGTCGTCGATATGGCGTTCGATCGAGTGGCAAAAGCCACGGAGAAGGAGAGAATCGTTTCGAGGACATCGCGAAAACGGCCACGCGCGATTCTCCGTGTTTGGCGAGCCCCCGGTGGACCCGACGTCGAGCGGCTCGTGAAAGCTGCAACGATTCCCCGCGGTGTAGTAACAGATACGGAAATTTCCTCTCTGTCGATTCTTAGCGACGTAGTAATTATAACGAGGCAAAGTAATTTCGACGAAAGCTTGCGATCAGAAACGCGAAATATGAATTCGCGAAAGACGTTTCCAATGGAATCCAACATTTACTTTAATTACTCGGTTCTTCCGTACAACGTTGACGCTTTAAAACTTAGAACCTGAGTTCCAACACTGTCTATCGAAGGTATGGTCGTCCGAAAAGTGTCTTTCTTTTACGGACACGTGTTTTACAACGACGCGTCGTTATACAAATGAACGAAAGCTAATCCGTCGAACGTTGCGATCTTTGTTTCGATAGAACAAAATGGATCGTACGTAATTCGATAAAATACTATAAAACGAAAAATGTTGCGCGTCCATTATTTCCTTATAAAACGAAAGAAACTTCTCGGACGATCTAGTACACGCGTATGTTTCAAGGACACGGCTGAGCGGTACGTTTCGTGGACGTGACGTGGATACGCGCGTGCACGAAAGGGAAATCGAACGCGAGGGAGAAACGAGACGCTTCCGGCTCGCGGCTACATCGAAGTCGGGGGGTAAAAACCGAGTGGCGATACGGTCCGACGTGTAGGAAGAACTTTGTAAATTAGGTCGGCGCGGAGCGCGCGTCATTGATTACGCGGTTTGCCGCGCTGATTGCCGCGTTCTCCGTCTCTCGCCCAACGCGTCGTCTCTATCCCGAACTCGTCCTTTTCGTGCTCCACCGATTCGCGGTATCTTGGATTCGCTCGCGCTCGCCGGAGCTCGCCTAGACCCAGATGCAGGGCCGCCGTGACCATTCGCGAACCAACGCGCGAATACTCGTGCCGCTCTACGTACGTTGAGTCGGTCGAACCGGTCGATTCGGTGTTTTCGCGCTACCTGCGAAATTTGCGAAAACTCTAGATGGAAATAGAAATAAAAAATAAGTTCGGAGCGCTCGTCGCTCCGTTTCTTCTTTTCCTCCACAATACGCGTGCCTTTAAGGATCCGCGTACATCACCGACTCGTTATTGCTTTAAGCTGGTTCTTTCAGTTAGAGAATATCAAGGTTATCAAGAGTAACCATTACCAGGATGAACGAGTTGGATGAATCGGTCAACGCCATGAGTCGGTCGCGATATCACTCTTAGGTGGATAGACGCAACTACAATTCCGGTCTACGATAAGATCGTAGCTATTACGTACGCGAAATGGTTTTATCTTAGAACCGTCGTCTATCCTTTGCAGAGAAACCGAACTAACGAATAATCGCGAGCCAAAGAGCGACATCGTCGGTGTTACCAAGTTTTGTCGTCGCTTGCAAGTAAAAGCTGAACCCACGATGTTCGACGAGCTATCGAAGGAACGGCAAAACCGAAATTCGAACGTCGTGGAACGCGTTAAATATTTCGAGGAGCCGATGGAGATGAGTCACTGGACGAATCGGTACAGCCCTGACTAGACACACGCAGAGAGCGAAACGGTAGTGTAAGCAGCTGGAGAGAGGCTAAGAGAGCCGGGTTACCTCTGTTCCTCTCCCTCTCTCTGTTGCTCGTGGCTGGTCTCGCTCGCTCTATGAGTCTATTAGCATCGGGCGCGCACGTCTACCGGGGCCTTGACACAGTGCGTGTCAGGCATTGCATGCCGATAGCGGAAAACGCAATCTATTTATCGAAGTTTATCGGCGATTTCGCGTACGAGTGCCGGCGTTAGACGAGCGCTCGTTCGCTCGCTCGATCGCCAGCCACGCAACGCCGCGACCATGGCTATTAATATCGTTTCGATTTACGATAGACCGCCGCGCTCGTTTACGATACGCCGGACGTTGATTCTTCCACTCTCGATTATTCGCGTTCCGCATCCCGCTTCTTTCCGGTCGCGATTTTCTTCCGAACGAAAATTACTTTTTAGAGAAGTCGAAGGAAGAATGGAAGATCCCGAGAGACGCGACTATCGAGATCTCGGTGCGTGATTTTTGGTTCGAGTTCCGTGCCAAAGATTTCCTTCGAGCATCGACGAAAATCGCTTTCGTTTACTGAAACTACGGCAAGATCGATCGAAGGATTCGAGAGTCGACAAAGTTAAAGCCGCGGGAACTGGCGTATCGTTGCGCGATCCAGTGGTTGGAAGTTGCGTTTCACGATTCTACAGAAGAAACGTCCGTAGTCTAACGATAACCAGCGGTTACTGGCGATATCTTTTTTCTTCTCGTATTTTTCAAGCGTTTCAAAGCAACAGAAAGCGGTTATTTATCGGCTTGCGTACGTTGTTACCGTAGATTGTTTGGGTAATTGGCGTTCTAATATGTCGGTCGCGTATATGGAGAACCAGTGTTCGTTACCGTCGTTCCCGTTTCCAGCGCGTCGCGGTTTGGCCAACTGTCGCCGGGAGATCGTTGCTCCGCTAAGAAATCTGATAACGCAACTCGCGCGAATGGCGTAACGTTTCGATACTCGGATTTTCAGCCTCGTGTCAGCGCTAGTCGCTCTCGTTTCTTACTTTCGGAGAACCTTCGTCTCTTCCAGCGTTCGCCCTTAAGCAAAGTAAATTTACCGCGTACGACAGCGTACACCTGCGTTTGAAAATAGACGCGTGTAGCGAAATTATTTATACAGAAAGACCGTACGTCGTATAGAGGAAAAGTAAGAGGATCGGCCGGTTTCTTCCGGATCAGATCGTAACGACGTAATTACCGAGATGCGTTAGCGACGCGAGACTCGTTCCTTTTCCAGCGATCTGATAATGAAAGATTCAAGCGTTGTGTAATAATTAGCGGAGTATCGTCGCGCAGGCGCTACAACCAGACGAACCAGACGTGATATTTTCTGCATGCAAAATTTTATCGGGATCGCAGGCGGCGATGACCTCTCCCGAGACAGATTTATCGAGAAATTTCGATGGCGTTCCATTCTCTTTTTCTCCTTCTTTTTTTTTTCTTTCTTTTTTTAATCGGACGTTGCTGCAAATTATCATCGAACGAACGTGTTTATATTTACAGCTATTACCGAACGAATTATATAATTCGTATGTTCGTATTCTACGAGGAAAAGTATCTGTTTCTCCCTCTGCCTTCGTACATCTCGCGACCGCCTCTCGTAACGTCGTTTTCACGCGTTTTCTCCTTCGAGACTGTCACTCGGCAACTTTTTCCTCCGGCATAGACGCGCACGGGTTCGCTCGTACAGTCGCGCGTTTTCCAATCTAAATATTCTTGGACGCGCGTACGCCTGCGAGACCACCGACAGAGCGATCCATCCTCCAGTTTCGTTTCTACGTAAATAAGCGACAGAAGGAAACTTTCGAGAAACAACGAAGAAAAATTTGTCGAAAAAATAACGCGTAACTCCGTTAACGGGCCACGAGTCGAATCAAATACTTGTCCATAATTTCCGAATAATTATGCGACGAGTCTCGAGCGTTTTCGTATCGCCACCTGTTTACAAACAATTACGTCAACCTACTCGCTTCTAATGAAAAAACGTTGGTCATCGGAAAATCCAGGAAGACTGTGACTCTGTGCTTGACCCAGATCGGCCGTCCGTCGAGGAAAGAGGGAGACCGCAGAGAAGGGCGGAGGGGTTGTCGGTTCGATAGGGGTATTAAGAATCGAGGTGACCGGGTCGGTTTTGCCGTCGAATTCCAGAAGTTGGTGGTGTTTTCCGTTGGCTGTCCACGGGCGCCGCGACTCGTGATTTTTCGACAAGCGTCGGACGAGCAAGCAGCGGCGCGGTTCTGCGTCGACCCAGTTGGCGTTAATCAGCTTTCCGATAATCAGTCCGGCGGGGGAAAGAAGTCGGTGACACGTGAACTGGAGCAGCTTCTGGCGGCGTTGCTTAAAAGATTAACCCTTCGCGGCTGGATATCGGTTTGCCTGCACCGTGAACACGCTCGTTTCTCTCCGTTTGTTTCGTTCGAGATCGTTAGCCAGGCGAGAAAAGTCGACGTTTAACGCTGGATTGGCCCGTCGGTGCATTTGCTAATGCGCACATCAGGGTGACGCGACGCGTTAAGCCGCATGCTCACCGACCAAAGTATTCGCAAATAGCACGATCAGTCGGCGATCGTTCTTCGGCGATTTATTAAGCGTTTGTACGTCTTACTTGCTATTTGTTCGTCGTTAGAAACGGGGACGAGCGTGCGTTTCACGATTCTGTACGATCTGTTCGCGGATGCAACTCGTCGACCTAGTTCTCGAAATCTACGAAAATGTTTCACGGTTCTACGCCGTATTTGCAAGAAGATGGTCGTAGGTCGGAAGGTGCGGAGCGCCTGGCGTTTCCTTTTGCCGCGGGAAACGCGATTCGACGGAAGAGTGGCGACCACTCGACGCGGATAACGGCGCAAAAGTATCTTTCGTAAAAGTCCTGCAAAGGCATTCGCGAACCGTTGCTTGGTTCTACGCGTTCCAGCTTGCGAAACGAGCTACCGTTGCGAACTTTGGTGTCGACCGCTTCTGCTAGCGCCTCGTGTCCTTTATTTCTCGTACGCTCGCGCCATCTTCCTTTCGAGTTCTCGTCGCCGTTTACGTTCTCAATTTGCCCCGATTACTTATGAAAACCGATGGTCTGAAAAACGCGTACCTCGAAGAAGTTGCAAGACGGGTGGTTGCCAGCGCGAACGAAACAGAAGGGGAAAACGGCGACGAGAAGGGTCGTTCGTTACGCTTAAAGAGAGCCGATGTAATAACGATCGAAACTCGCTCAGACATGCTAATTCGATTTGAAGACTTAAACAACCGACTCACCCCTTGCTCTGTCCGCCCACGTCGAGCTCATACAGTTTTCACCATCGGCTGGAAGTTGACGAAATTACGCAACGCGCTTACTTTTTTTCGGCCAGCGATAGTCGAACGGGGACACGATCGGTTAAAAGCGTTGAAACGAACGAACGAGACGAACAAAAAGAACGGAGAAAAAATAAACGACGCGAACGATGAAAAGTTTCCAGTCGTAGACGAGCGTCGACGATGACGAATTATTCGTGGCTAATAACGAAAGTTGAGCGACCCTCCTCGAGGATCTCGTCAATAATGCAACGATTCGATCGTCTCTCCCAACGATTCTAGAAACCCGTCGACGCTGCACGCGATCGTAACAGCAAAATTTAACCTCCGATCGATCTGCTTCTTCAACGCGCGGTCTTCCACCACCTAACTTTCCTCGATCTCCATTGCCTAGCTACTGCCTGGTCCGACGACACCGACGACGGCCAATACGGTTAACACGGTCACGGATACGATTTTCATTTTTCACGATTCTACGCGCCAACAGACGATTTGTACGCGTTAAGAAAATTTCTAATTTTCCTTACATACGTAACGATTGTTCGTAAACTATTCGAATCTGAAATTTTCCAACGTTTCCGGTCTCCGTAAATTTTAACGCGAATTAACTCGAAACATCGTTCGCTCTGGTACACCGAAAGCATATTTTCATCATTATTATTTAATAATAAAAATAAATTTATGCTCCTTGGAAAGGAACGAGCGATCGAGTAAACGGGAGATTCGACGGACGAAGCGAATAACCGACCGATAAAACGAGAGTCGAGATGGATTTATTCGTGCGCCGGGTCCTCGCTGCACATCGTCGGCCGAGCAATCCACGCGCTAACGAGTCACGCTAATTCAGCTTGGTTCGAAGCGTGAAGTGGAACAGCTGTAACCTTAACCTTATTCTCAGAATTTAATCTGTATGCAAATGTCGTTGAAACGCGCTCCGCTCGAGATCCACGCTGGCCGTCTATTAAACGCTTGTTCGCACCGCGAGTAACGCGCGTAGAATCGCGCGAATAGCGCGCGGTAGAAAAATCAGTCGAGCAAAAAGTACGCGTCTCGCAAATCGCGGAACGTCGAGAAAAGTAGGAAAAAGCGAGACGACATAATTAAATACGGGTCATCCCTTTGATTAATCCTTCCTGCGTCGTATTTTTCTTTTTCTTCTTTTTATCGATTATCGATAATCGAAACGTATATTTCCTGCCGTTAGCGCGGAGAATACGTAATACACCAAAATTCAGAATCGACGTTAGTTGCAGCACAAATATCTACGTTCTACGTTCTATGTAATTAATAAAGCATAATAGGCGATAATAATTTAGTTAGTTAATAACGTTTCCCCATTTTGTTTGCGCTTCTCGTTAACATTTTTCTTGTTTACAGCTTTCGTCGGTTCGTTTGTACTTTTCGCTCGTTTGTTTCCGCGTACGTCCGTATATTCGTTTGCCTACTCAATTTGTTTATTTGTTTATTCCACGGTTTGTTCCTCCGATCGAATAAAATTTCGATCGAAGTTTCGATTTCGGTTTTGCCGTCGAACGACGAACACGTCGGATTTGTTTGGCGAGTGCGAATGGTCCATCCTCGATGTCGTCGTTGGGGACCGGATGCGCGGAAGGTTTTGCCGCGGCTTTAAATACACTCGTTGCCTTGGTTCACCTCCGGAACAGGGAGCGACTGAGAAAGGAAAAGGGAAAAGAAGCATCGAACCTGTTCGCAGCCTCGTCTTTTTTTTTTTATTCCTCCGTGCTTACTTAATGGTAGCAAAAGGGTCGTTTGGCGATGCGTAAGAAAATCCACTCATTCGCTGTAATCTCATTTTTAGCCGTGCACAGCTACGCGCGAATTTTCGATTGCGCGTCCACTAATTAGAAATTTGGCGCCTTCCGCGTTGCACGATTTTAACTCAAATCGCTTGGTTGATGGCGTGTCACCGCAAAACGCACCAGTTTTATCGATGCGACCAACCGCATCCTTTTGCGCGATAATTTAGCCAGCGTAACGATATTAGCAAATTGACGCGTTGCAAGTCGACGCTCGATTTCTTTTATCGACAAGATCGTCGTTGCTCTACAAGACGCTTCGTTGGTATTGATAACTCGTAGAATTTTCCTGGTAACTGGTAACATATCGCGCCAGCCATAGTAAGCAAAAAGTTCGGTCGCGATTCGTCTGTTCAGCCCGAACTGGCGCAAAATGTATACTTCTTATGACATGTATATTTAAGGGTTACAAAAGGAATTGCGAAATAATAAACGACGTTCGAGGACAAACAGCGTTTTTAATAACGTCTAGGGCGTAATCACGATCGATCGATCAGCTAACAAAAACAATTTATTATTTCAAAGCGAATAACGAATCACTAGCAATTTGTAAATTGCCGCGAGTCAGACTCGCGGGTTCCGTTTATGGCGCAAATCCCTTACCACGAGTCTCGCTCGTGGTTATAGGCCAAGGGGTTAATAAAATTGTACAAGAAGGTCCTCTTACCTTTCTCTTAGCGTCCTTTACGGTTCCGTACGGTAGGTATTAGCGATACAAGTTTCGCAATTGTACGGAAAATTAGCCCGTAGGACCGAGAACGTCGAACGCCGTTGTAACCGGTCGAGTTTGTTGAATTAAACGAGTACGGTTATAATCGAAGCACTCGTATTTTGGCTGTCAGTTAAGTGGTAGGTCGTTAGCGAGGCAGAAGATCGATGGATGGCACGCAGACGTAAGAGGGCAGCGAGGGTTGCGTTGTGAGGTAGGGCAGGACGGATAGTAGGGGTGGTTTGGTCGTCGGCAGAGAGAAGGTAATGGCGTAGAAAAAATTCGTGACCTACTTTTCCGGGACGAAAGAAACGCGGTTAGATGCGTGTACACTTTCGCTTCCATAATGCGATCAAGATGCGTCGATAATGGCCACTTTCACGATATTTCGTTCCCGTGCTTTTATCTCGTAAAGATACGGACATTTCCCTTTAAGTCGTGACTCAAATGTTGAAAAGTTGAATCGCACGTAAGGTGGAAACGACATCAAAGAAGAGATAACAATGTCCATTTCTGTAGTTAAATCCATAGTCGTAGTTGAAAGATATTTATGCAAATTTATACTATTTTTACGTACAAGATTAAACGACGAATCCGAGATTCCGTAACACGGTCGTTGGAACGTACGCTTTAGTTTATTTCTTTTGCTTATACTTGTATCTTTAACTTATATATGCGCGTTAATCGTAACCTTCCCCTACTTCGCTATCATACGCGCCAGAGTGTTTGGTATCGTTTCTCGTTTAAATAAATAATGAAATTTAAGCAAAAGTTTATTTCGTTTAGCGAATGTTTTAACGAATATTCTACTTTGCATATTTCCTATATTTTCTTATACCTATTATACGCGTTCCGCGTATTATCACGTCGTTTTCCCTATGAAAATTCACCGTACGTAGAGCCGCAGCCAAGCGGGACGGTCCGCTTTAAATCCAACTTGAAAATTGCGTTCGAAAACCAACTCGTAGTTCGATATTCCGCGTTTACTGTCTTTTGTTAAGTTGCACGGCCCGTTTCCATCTCGATACGTCGAAACGGAACGACAAATTGGCGATCGAGATACCGAGGCAAAACACGTATCCGATAGGGAGAAAGGAAGACCTTGACGTCGTGACGCCTTTCGTACTTTATCACGGCTGGATTTCGGGGGTTATACACCCCGTGAGCTGGGCTGGTCCTCGAAGGTCGTCTGGAGCGACCTTATCGATTCACCCCCGACGCTCCGTATACCTTACGTGCCACTGTGTCTCCGTATACGTCGCAAATCGACGAGTCACGAATTCGTCAATTTTCTGAAAATCTAAGGAAACCGCCCTTTGTTCGTTCGCCTCTCTACCCTCGTAAATAACGCGAACATAGATAGCGATAATACCGGTTGTACATCAATCGTGGAAATC
Source organism: Bombus difficillimus (assembly GCA_014737525.1). NCBI lineage: Eukaryota > Metazoa > Arthropoda > Insecta > Hymenoptera > Apidae > Bombus > Bombus difficillimus. The sequence continues at coordinate 5,261,455 of JACXIT010000099.1, forward strand.
ATTTTCTACCATCAAGTACGTACACATGCGATACGTCTACGTCGAATTTTGACACCACGTACTCTGTTATTGTACGTCGAAGAAGTAATAGATACGATAGAGAAATTCGTCGATCGCGCGTCATTCGATACGACGACGTGATTTTTCTAAGGTAAAAAAGCACCGACTCGTCGCGACGACAATGATCACCGTGCGCAGGTGTCTCGCGTACGACGTACTCGTCTGGCGTTACGAAGACGTCGAAATCACGAGCGACGTTCTTGCTCTCCCATGCACCAATTCCCTTCTCGAACCCTCGATCGTCAAATATCTCAACCCCTGTTCCTCGTCCTGTTGACTTCTAGCGGTGCGTCATAATCGATTACGCAAACCTAAATAGATTTTCGAGGGAATATTCGGGGATAAATTGGCGGAGGAAGATCGGTCCCGGAGGGTCGCGTCAGGTTGATGCTTAGAAATCCCAGTTCCTCGTACTTTCCTCCTATGTTTTTCCCCTGTCTCTGCTTCGTCGTTACTACCACGACGAACGTGTCGATTGGTCGATCGTTTGCAGAATCGCGGCTCTCCTCTTCGATTCCCCGAAAGTCGAAAGACTCGACCACGCTGAGCACCGTGTTTAATCAGAATCAGAAAGGATCGTGGCTTTACAGGGACGCGCGAAACCGCTCGTAACATTTCGTTTCAATGAGCGACGAACAAAAGGTTAAAGAACTAGAAAGGATCTGGAACTCGACGTACGCGCTTCGAGCGGAATCGGTGACGGAGGCGCACGACCTTGGTCGATCGAAAAACACCGCTGTTATCGTATTTTTCGGCTAGATTACGCGAACCGCTATAAGCCTGTAGAAATCGAGATTATCCGAGCCGGGAACGAAAACCAATCATCCGTCGAGATTATATCCTCGGTTCGCGAGCACTGGAAATCGTCCGTTAATATCTGAAATTCGATAGAAAAGATACAGATCCCCCCAAGATATCGGGCATGTGAACCAAACGGGGAACTAAAGCGTTATAATATATGCAGATTCTTTTGCCATAAACGAGCTCGTTGACGGACACGTAGAGGAAGAATTTCTAGACGTATTTCCAATCTTCGGATCTCTGTGGAACGGCACCAGGGTGAGACTGAGAGGAAGAGGGGTACGTAGGGAACAATGGATCACCGGAGGGCACTTTCCCCCGTTGGTTCTCCACCTCTCGAGGAGAACGGGCGGACGGCTACCGATTAGCCCCGTTTCGATTCGAAGGGTGATATCGATGGATTTGGCCGGGACAAGGACGGCGTAGATCGATGTCGGCCCAGCGACCGGCCTCCTCGAATCTCCGTAAAAACCAAAGACGCTATTGTCTCGAATTTCTCGAAATACGTTCGTTCTAGAGGCTTTTATCAACTTTCTATTCGCCCGTGCTCCATTTCGAAACTAAAATATCTCGGCTACGTCCTTCTCCATTCTTTCTTGTCTTGTCTTTTCTTTTCTTTTTTTCTTTTTTTTCATGGTTAACCCTACCACGAGCAACCCGGTGTCCTTTTCTCTTTCGTTTGTCTTAAGAATCTTTCTATTCTCCGAGGAAAATCCCAAAGATCCTCTCGTTTCTTGGATAATTCTACGTCCAACGTCCACGTACCTGTATAACGAAGCTAAGAGATCAGAAACAAAAGCGTTAGCTGTTGAGAGTGTCTTTTAGCGTCGTTGTGAGTAATCGGAACGTTTCGATCGTCTGTCCAGCGGTTAAAGAACGAAACGTCGTTACGGGACGACCTTCGGAAAGGTTGAAAAGAAGCTCGAAGCGGTCCAGACGACGTAACGTTATTTTCATGGGTTTACTTTCGCGGTACGACGCGGCACGGAAGCCGCCTGGGGGCGGTCGTGGAAGGGTGCGAGAGGAAAAACCGTCTAGACTCGTTCGGCGCTTGCCCCCGACAGTTTGCTCGTTTCCTGCGGAACGGGGGAGAATTTTATCGGGAAAACCGGTTCCACGCACGCGTTTCTTCTCCAACGAGCGCGTCTTTGCGCGTTAACGGGAGGAAAAATTCCGCCTAATCACCGACGCGAATAGCAACGAACCCTTCTACGATCCCGATCGATTTTCTTCGCGGGATTTCCCATCGTAATCGTCTTCCTACTTTGCCGCTCCTATTCCATCTAACTATCTCCGGTTTATCCTTTTACAGCTGCTCGTCTCAAACAAAAAAGAACCTACACCGAACCTTGCGTCCACTTTATGCTCGAGGAAGACGTTTGATGACGCGCGTCATCGAGCCGTCGATGTACACGATATATTTCACTGTTTATCACGACTCTAATCGGTTAAATTATAGGATCCGTTTGCGAACATAGATCGCTGAAAAATCGAATTCGGAGAATTACAAACGCATCCTACCGTACCCTCTGCACGTTTCCTCCCGCTCGAGGAAAAAAACGCGAGAGTATCCTTCCGCGGATAAGCCGCTCCGTCCGTCGCCCACGATCCACCAGTTTCATAGTCTGCAACGAAATTGTGCCGGCCATTCGATAAGAATGGGACGCGGCGATGGTGTGCCGGTCGGTCCTTTCGTCTACGGCGGAACGACCGGAGGGACGGCAGGAGGAAATGATCGCAAGGAAACCGTCTAGACTCTCGGAGGGATGGTCGCGTGGCTGGGGTGGTTGAGCCGTGGGGCGGCCGAACTCAGTCGCTCGATGGGAGAAAGTTGCGTGAATGGGCCACGGTGGGGAAAGTGGCGGCGGTTACGTCGTCGGTGGTGGTAGCGACACGGCGATGGCGGAGGCGGGAGACCGAGCGAACACGGAGGGAACGCGGCAAACGTACGAACGAAGAAGAGAGAAAGATCGCGACCGAGAGGGTGGCAGGGGACCGGTGAAAGTCTTGACGTTCGATAAACCGCCGCCCCCCCGAGCCGCGCCAAGGTCACGGCCACGGCCTCCACCGCAGCCAGCAACCCCCGCGTCACTGTCTCCTTTCGTCGCTCTCGCTTCTTCTTGCTCCCGCTTCGCCTACTCCTTTTATACCCCTCCACGACTTTCTCAGACGATTATTAGGACGATACGGAATCGTCGACGTCTAGCGTCGCGAGGCCGGTCGGTCGGACTCGCGTCCTCTGCGCGCGGGGTCAAAGGTCACCGAGGAAACCGCAGACATCGGGCAGACACCTCGGTTCCTTCCTCTCGGGATATCGCGTTCTTCGATCTACGTTTCTTGCTTTTCTTTCCTTCGAAATATACGATTACGTAAATTCGTTCGTTTAATTTGATTCTTTCGTTTCTTTTCTTTTTCTTTTTCTTTTTTTTTTTTTTTTCATTAACACGTTTAACGTGGAATTTTCATCGCTTATGACGCCACGCGTCTCTGTATCGTAAAGATTTACGTAGGTGTTTGAACAAGAAATTTTCGTAAATCTTGGTTCACGTCTCACAGACAGGTTGTTACCGTTGTACGTTGCCTAAACGCGCGTATCCACTCGGGTTCGTTTCTTTCTTACGCGACAAACACGTTAAACGACGTTCGTAACGTAATGGAACGCGTAGTGTTCGCTAGAGATCTATAAATCTTCCGGACAAAGATAACGCAAGATCGAAATAAAGTAGCGATATTTGGAAAAGGAAGACCTTTGCGAATCGGATAAGAGTCCTATCGGTATATCCGTGTGCTCTTCGTCGATTCGGTTTCGTACGGTAAAACGATATCGAGCGTCGAACGTTCGACTCGCTCTGCAACGAAGAGAAATAAACGTCGAAACAGCCGCGTTATCTAATTGCCGGAGGGTTTATCGTCGGCCGAACGAATTTTAAATAGAACGGTCCGCGGCCAAACGAGTCGGTTTGCAAGAGGCGAGTTATCTTAGACGAGAGAACGTTCGTTCCTGACTGATCGCGTTTTCGCGGCGGTAATCTAATCTGCAACCTTAGCCTTACTAGTCACAGAAACCGATATCCGCTGTGATTTCCTTTTCTTTTGTCGCTGGACGAGCTAATTAAGCCACTTTCCGACCGAAACGCTCTGTGTACTCGTCGTTCGCGTTCCTGTGTACTCGAATACGCCGCTCGATAATTGATATCGAGAAGGTATCGAGCGAAGAAGAGATTCGTCCTGGACTAGAGGAAAGAAGAAAGAGAGAAAAACGCGAGAGAGAGAGAGAGAGAGGGAAAGAGGAAAGTAGAGGTTCTTTAAGAAAACATTTCGCGCGTTTCTACGATCCTGCGATATACCGCTTCCGTTGCACGAGTCGGCAGTGACGCACTCGGTAATCTCTCACCCGTTCCTCGGAGACGACCGCAGAAACAGTGCGGCGACGGCGTTTGACGAAACCCGATAAACGTTGGAATTTACCGCGAGGAAACGATGCAACGACGAAAGGGTCGCGAATTTACGAGGAATCTCGGTGAACGTTATCGATAACGATCGCTCTGCTTCCTTCCTATTCGCGAGATACTTGCCGTACGTGTCGTCGCTATTCGACCACGTATAGCGTAACTTTCGCGAATATACCTGCCAAAGCGTGTCGTGCGAAACGTTTGGAAATTTCGTTATTGGAAAATTCGCTGTTACCAGGCTAACGATTCTCCCAGACTGGCGTTGTTTCGGACGGCTACCGTGAATCCACGTCTCGCGTCCAAGTGCCTTCGCGGCGAAACGACGCTGCAAAACGAACAGATCGACCGGTCACGCTGTCGGTTTGGGTCGCTAAAAGCTATCTCGCTACGAACGCGTATCGAATCCGCGTGTCAAATTGTCCGCTTGTTTGTTTAATGGGATAAGCGTGGATGAGCGATACGCGCCATTAGCTTCGGTCGCAGAATTTTTTTCTTCGTCGAAAATAACTTTTGACGCTTTGGCATAAATTTCGAGTCTTATCGAGGATAAACGATCGCGATCGTTACGCAGAATTTACATAGACGGCGAGAAGAAAATTCTATATATAATCGGTGTCGTCTGGTAGCTCGCGTTTAACATAGCTACGCGTTCGCCGCGATCCTCCGCTCGCTTCCGCCGTTTCACGGTCCACCTAGGCTCCCGGAACGATGCATATCAGCGGCCCAGACTCGTACGTGGGTGGAACGCGCGGAACAGGCTCGAATCGACACCGTGAACAACACGGCATGTTCGCGCACCTCACGTATATCCTGCAACACGACGCGTTCCACCTGTTCTTGCGTAGATTGCTCGTTGATGATTTCGTACGCTCGACGAGCGAGCAACGAGGCACCGCTCGAGTAACGCGATTAATTCTACACAGTGGGAATTGCTCGTAGCCGAACTCACGCGTACCAGCGAACGTCGGAGAGAAAATATTTGAAAATTTTATCGCACCCTCGTTCGTCGTTGTTGTTCGCCAGAGTTGCTTTCCTCGGGACGATCGTCTTTCTCGTCGACTGACGCTTCGATTTACCTGCGAGTGACGCGAAGAACGGAGCGACGACGAAATCTCGCGATCACGAAATTGTGAAATTTTCGCAAGATCGCAACGGGTTGCGAGATTGTTCGCGGACGAGTCGCGCCAGAAACGAAAACGGGCGGTTGTTTACGCAATTAGCGCAGGATCGAGACGAATCCTGTGGAAAATGTTCGAAGGGGTGTGTCCGTCGTGACGGCACCATCGTTACGCGGATGGTGGGAGAGACAACGATGAGAGCGAGGACTGCTTTGTGGTTTCGTAGATGACCTTGACCGTGGTGGATCGATCAGCCGGTGGAACCCGGCAGTCGCCATGACTACGAAGGGTCCTCTACCTCCGGTTCCTCCGCCGTCAGAATTCCAGCCGAATTCCACGCCTCGCGGCCCTCTCCCTTTCTTCTTTCGTTCTCGACGACCTGCGGGGTCACGTTCTTTCTCTTCATTCGATACTTGCCCGCAATGCTCGCCCCCCCCCCCCGAACAAACGGCTCGCGCGATACCACCGCTACGACCCGACGGAAAAGTTGAACGATCGCGTTTGCCCTTTCCGACGGTCCCAACGTTTTTTGCCAAAATTTCTTTGCTTCGTGTTCGAGAAACTCGTGTCCGTGAAGTGGAAAAGAGAAATCGTTGGAAAACGTGGTAACCGCGCAAAGAATTTGATCGACCGGACCGTCGCTGATACGTTGCCGATAAGACGCGCTAAACGATTGCACGATTTGTCACTCGCGTCTCGACCAGACGCTCGCAAGCTCGATGTTACACGTCTCGTAATCGCGAGATTAAAGGACGACGTTTCCTCGATCCACCGGCTTCGCGGAAGCAGCGACCGAAATACTACGAACTCGGTGTTTTTGGAATCGGTGACATTGTATTAAATAAAACGAAAAGCACGCCGCTCCTGGCCACTACCACCGCCTACTAAACGACGAGACGAAAGTTCACCTGTATAGAAGGGTCTCGTTCCCTTGAAAATCAAAGAGGGAACTTCCAAAAACTCTGCGAACGACGATACAACGCGCGAATTTCGCGTCGAAAACGATAAAATTAATTGGACGCGTTCGAAGATCTCGTTCCGATCCGGCAGCCGCGAAGCGTCGACGGAAACGTCCGCGTCATGGAAAATTCAACGCGCGTTCCGAAGAGACGACGGAAACGACGAACGATTTTCATGGAGCCTTCGCGGAGAGAAAAATGTACGGAGAATCGACGCGAGAGACGCTCACCGGTGTAAAGGAACAGGAAAGAGGAACGGTGGTCGGCGCAAAAAGTAACGTGGACGATTTCTTGCCTAACCTACCTTAACAACGTAGGGTGGCGACATCGGCAAGAAAATAAATTAGAACCGACCGGGCACGGCCAGTCTTTCGATAAATCATTTATTAGCGTTTAATGGCCAGTCTGGGACGCCTCGATGCGTATTCCGCTTAATAAGACGGTTCGCCAGCCAAACCGATAATTACACGTACCACGGAGACGTCGTGCCATGTCCTAGGGTACGTACGTACGTACGTACGTACGTACGTTGCTCGCCGTGTCGCGACAGCCAATTCTTCCCTATCCCGTTTCGTCTCGCTTTTTATACAACTGTAACGAGATCGAAGTACGAGAAACGTATTTTTATCGCGGAGTATCGCCAACCTTATATCGGTAGCAACGTGTCCCTGTTGAGATTTATCGGGTTCGCGTGGTCGTTGATTTTTATACGTATCGTCGCGATACGCGTATAATACGTATCGTTGCAAATCCTGCAAATTTACTATTTTACATCGAACCAGACTAATCGCACGGTTTACGTTTTCGTAAAAATCGACGCGTAAATCTTTACTCGTCCAGCTCCTAAACTCGTGACCGGTACGTAGCGGAATATGCTACCGCTGATATTTCGTTTCGTTAATAAGGTCGATCGGATAACGATCGATTATAAAGACTAATTTCTTTGTCCAACGTCGCGGTGGTAGAACGAGTCGACGTTAACGTTCACCGATATTACCATCGACGTAACGTCCGGCTAGACCCTTGGACGAGGGGAGGAAATTATTTCGCGAGTTCCGATCGAAAATTGAAATTTTTATCGGCGATACCAGCGGAGAACTCGGTGAACCTATCAAAAGGACATCAAGAGGGTAACTGTTCGTTTCTGTGCCTCGTATGCAGAGCAAACAAAGGGTGGCCGAGCCAAGGGGCGAACCGTAACGAGGCAGTGAAAGTGGGAGAGAAAGTGAGGGGAAGTTCGAAGGGGGATAAAGAGTGAAAGGCGGAGAAAGGGTGGGAGGAAGAACGAAGAGGGTCGTACGCGGGTAAGGAGGATGAGAAAGAGAGACAGGATCGTCGGTCGGAGGGCTGTATAGGTAGGTTCAAGGACGACCACGCCCTGTCTGCCGTACACCACCCTCTCGGCGACCCTCTCTCTCTCTCTCTCTCTCTCTCTCTCTCTGCCGGTGTTCGCTACGCAGTTCGCAAATCGCCTGGAAACAACCCCTAAATTTCAGGGCCGCGTCCTCTAGCCGGCAAAGGACCGCAACGTTCGGTCGTTTGTTCGCTAATTCGTGCGTAAAAGTTGATCCGCTCCCGGATCGTCACGGTGCATTTTCCAAAGCATCGGTCGGGCATTTGCTCTCTCACCACCTACTTTCATCGTCAATTTTTCTATTTTTATCCTTTTTTTTTCTTCTTCTTCTTCTTCTGCATCCTTTTCGTTCCCATTCCAAAGATTACCTTTTTAGCTTTTATCGCGTGTGCTTCTTTTCGCGTATTTTCTGCGCTAATGAGAAATATACAACGATAATAATAACAATTTTCATTGAATTCGAACAGACAAGAAAGAACGATTCGCAAATGGGTCATCGCGTTTCTCGATAATCACGTCCGATTTCCTCGAATGTTCCTACGCGAACACGGATGCGCGTAGACGCGCGCTACACCGGCGAACACGTGAACGATTATCGCGAACAGGCGACGGTAATTAACGACGGACGACATCGATGTTTCCGGACGTGGAACGCGTGACTCGATGACGAGTCGCTGTGATTCAGAGAAAACACGGTATCTAGTCGAGGCGGAAGATTAGAGACGTGGCCCCGTGGCCGGTGGTCGCGTGAGACCGAGATAAAAGAATTTGTATCGCGCCGCGCGACGTAAACTATGACGATTGCCGATTACCGGGGAACAAGGTCGAATCAGACATGTAAAAAAGAAAGGTTGCCGCTCGTCTCGGAGGATCTTGCTTTCCGATTTCAATTCGAAGAAACGATACTACGATTTTCAGAAATCATTCGTCACGGTCGACGATCGTTCCGTTGTCCAACGTTCGTGGACTCGAAATTGAGAATATTATTTTGTTCGTACGACGCTACCTCGAATTTTGATCCCACGCGAGACTCGCAGCGACTGGCGTCAACGGGTTGATCTTCGCGGACGTGGAAGATCGCGCTTGCACCGAGTATAAATCGAAGCTTACGGTAAATTCCACAGCCCGCGGTACGTGTTTTTCTGCCGGTTCGACCAGATAGCCGAGCGAGACGACGCCTTCCGTTCGTTCCGCGATCGAACCGGCCGATCAGCGACAACCAGAGTACCGCGTCTCTCGGCTTCTCCACAGCCTTCCCTGCATATTTTATTCCAGTGGATTCACGTTGATCGTCGAGTCCGGTTTTCCCGGAAATTTCTCCTCTTCTTGTCTTCGTTCCGATTCCGCTCGAATTGGACGTGGCCATCGTGCGATCGACGGCCAGAATTTTGATTAAGTCGCACCGTTACGTAACCTGTAAACGCGTAATGGGATATAAATGGCTCGGACGATTCGTGTTTACGGAGGCTGTTTACGAGGCCCTGGTTAAACTCGCAGATACGCTGTTCTCGCACGCGGACGTGCGTGTATCGTCGCACGAACGACCCGGAGCTTGGCAACAGAACTCCAGGGACAGATAAATTCTCGCAGACTTTCGGAACAAGGTTCTGATTCCAGCGTGCTTCCTGTTCTCGTCATCAGCGTTAGGTCCGCGGATGGGTTTTAGTCTTTTTTTTTTTTTTCTCGAGACGATCGTTTTTCGCTCGATCGGATCACCCGTAACGCGTCGATCGTTGAACCAATCGCACAGAAGAATTCGTTAAACGTAATTCGAATAACCGTCGAACGAGTTCCGTCTAACGTCTGTGACCTTTCGTTCGAACGATAGAAATTCACGCGCTAGCCGGAAGATGAACCTTTCGACACGCGAATTATGAACATTGGGAGAGAAAGTGGAGAGTGGTGGAGGAAGATTACTCGCGGATAACGTAAGGGATCAGATCGATCGAATCTTTGCATTTTATATTTCACACGTAACGTGTATACGCGCGCGTATATTTCGGATTGTAAGAGATTGAATCGATCGATGATTAAAAATTCTATTCTAATAGATGGCGTTCTACCATCGTAAAAAGCACGCCCGATATTTACTTGTGCTGAAAGAGAATTTCGAACGCGGAAAATATTTTAAGTTTGCTAATAATAATCGCTTGGCGAAGCGATCGACGAGTCTCGATTCCGGAATAAATAACGTCAATGCAATAACTTTTCCCGTCAAGGTCGTTAAAAAAAGAATTTCCTTATTTACACGACTTGGTCCAACGAATAGCGAAAGACCGACGGACGCTGGTATCTCTGCAAATACGGAAAGTGCATCGACGAGGGCTGACCCTCGACCTCAGATAGGTAGCACGGCCGTTATCGACACTCGGAGCAGTCGAAAGCGAGGGGAACGCGCGGTACCATACGGGGGCGGGGGGAGGGAGGATGCTGTAAAACGATGAAAAAATATCGGTCCAAATAACCCAGAAAAAACACGAGCAGATAGCTCGTCGGATAAAGAGCCTCGTTACCGAGCCGAACGTTCCGCTTCAGACTGCTCGCGAGCTCGATCGACTGAATAATTTCGCGCATCGCTTTAATTCCGTACTTCTTAATAATTCCATCGCGGTGTAAGCTTGCCACGACTCTTAATTAACCCGTTGCCGATGATTTATTCGCACCGATAAATGGGGTTAAGTTACGATTCTTCGATCGTCGTTTCCGATTTCTATAATATCTTCCCTTTGTTCCGTTGCACCGTAGCGTTCTATTTATTCGAATTCGTCGAAGTTGGACGATAAATCCGAAACTTTCGTTCCAATGAACGCGGCTCGGGTAAAGAATAGAATTCTGCTAAAGATCGCGAGGCATCGTCATCTCTCCTACGTAAAATTTCCAGCTAAACCGACCGTTTCGTACGATTCTGTTCGCACCGTCAATCGTTGAATCGTAGGTCGTCCGTCGTACGATATTCGATTCTATCTAACCGCGTACAATGTACGCGAAGCGACTCTCGGAGTGCGAGATCTCGAGCGCGAGTTCTATCTCGCGAGAGGATATTCTCGATCCGGTGGTTGCGCCAGCGAGGAACTAGTATTCGCGGAACGAAGGCGAGAAAGGAGGAGAGAGAGAAGGCATCGATCCGGATCTTCGTGAATCTTTCAGCGAAATTACACCGGTTAGTCGTAAAGTCTCGGTGCTCGCCACGATCCGAGCCAGACTGTGCGCTCACGCCACTGGCCGGCCACTTTGCAAACAGCTCGGACACGAACAACGGCAGCGCGAGATGTAAGTGCAGGCTGAAACCAAGCGGGCCCCGTTCGGTTTCCAGCGGCACGACCGAGAAGCGCGTGCCAGAAAGAGAAAAACGACGCCACGGGGCGGAACCCTGACCCTCGACAATCCGCCCCTGCGCTACCCGCCGACGCTTCCAACGCCGAATCGTTGCACGGAATTGCGTCAGAATTCGCTTCCAATTAGCCGACCGAGTATCTTGCTTTCGGTAGGGTGTACCACGGCTGGTTCCTGGGTCCAGAAAAGTCTGGCGGTGTCGCGAGACGTTGCGTAACCTTCGGATCCGGTTACCGATGCGAGACGCTCTCGATTTCGCGACTCGATCGCGTTCGATCGTGCAGTTGATGCTTCAACGAATCGGCGGACTAAACGAAAAGACGAGGAATATTTTCATGCCTATCTTTCGGCATAATTTTTATTCGCAAACGATTAACGGAATTGACCGGGAAACTTTGGATATCTAAAGAGCAACGAGTACGGGCAAAGAGTCGTATGGATCGCGCTTCGACGCTCGCTTCACGAGAGGGTGTGTTAGATCGTTCGAAGGAGAAGCGAGCGGTGCGCCGTTGCTTCGAAAGGCAGAGATCGATGAACAAGATCCTAGAGGTAGCCTAATTTCGGCGAGGTATTAATTACAGGAGCGTACTGCATGCGATCATTAGCTCGCGCTATGCGGCCCGACGGTTTCCAGGAACTCGCGGTTTCGATCGATCCAGCGTTTTCGAATGCTTGCCATCGATGGCGAGTCTTCCGTTTCCGAATCTACTTTGCAGCTGTTCTACGCGTCTACTCGCCTCGATTCCACTATCTACCGTCTCTTCGTTTCCTATAAAACTGCAACTGTGTACACGTGGTTTTCATTTCGTCGAATACGAGTGTTTTAACGATGGAAGGATAACGGAACTTGGTAGAGAAGATCGATACGATCGGCTAAATCCGCGATGGATTTTATCTTCTTTCGTGAAAAAAAAAAAAAAAAAAAAGAAAGAAAAACTGTGTCGCAAAGGAGTAAAAAGCCTCTTAATTCGGCTCTTCGCTTTGTCGCTGTAAGATGAAATATTCGATGCTTGCGACAACAATAACCGTATCTTCTCCATCGTATACGAGATTCAACATGTTCGTACCGATCCGCTTTTCGAGAGAAAAAGAAGGAAGTCTTGGAAAAACACAATAACTATATCGTGCCATACGTCTCGCGATTATATCAACCCCGCTATTCTAACGCAGTATCGTCTCTCCTCTCTTACATACATTTTCCATAAAATTCTGCCTGGCTACAAAAAGACGAATATCTGGAGGACGCGAAGGACGGTGGCATCGTTCTCACCGAGTGTCATCATCCGGACGAAGCTCCCTCCACCACTTTCGATTTCTTTTACGTTCGAGTTTTCGAGCTGCTGGTGGCACCGGAGAAAAAGTTGGAGGCAGAGAAAGGGGAGAAATGGAACGGTGGTTGAAGTGTCGACCCTGGATTAGTTTTTGCGAGGGTGGCCTCGATAGAATGTTCCTGACGAGGGTTGGCGTGCTCCCGCCAAGGGATATAGAGGGCAAAGCGCGCAAAGGGGCTGCCGAGGGTTTCGGCGTGGTGTTGGTGGAGAAGCTGTTTGCTGGCGGAACGGATGTCTGGGTTGGGGTAGGACGCGCCCAGAAGGTCGTCCGAAGGACGAGGATGGGGGTAGGGGTAGGTCAGCACCCACCTACGCATCTCGAATCGATATTCCTTCGATTTACCGTTTAACCCCAGGCAAACACCTACATCTTTTCAGCTTAACCGCACCTTACGAACGAGAGAAAAAAGTCGCATCCTTCCTCCTTCGTCGTACCACGCTCGTCCTCGACCTTGTCAAAACTTGGAATCCGAACGACCGCCCATTGTCGTTCGATACAGCTCCCGTGTAGCGCCTTGCGTCTACGCGCGCTCGCAACGACCTTGGAAAAATAGGTTCCGAAAGGGGCAGGCGTTCTCTCAAAAAGAACGACGACGGGCCTTAAATTTCCCATAAAAACTATAGAAAACAGGGACGAAGAACGAAAGGCGAGGGGAGACGAAACGAACGATACAACGAATCATCGCGTATCGTTATCGTTTCTCTGCTTGACGAAATCGATCGGCAGACGCGTTCGCGTTTCGTCGGAACGTGGAAGACCATTCGGGGCAAAGCGCGGATTACCGTCTTATCGAAAACTCTCTCTTTGGGATGGATCGACGACGAAGAACGAAGCGCGACTGTACGCCCGGTAGCGTAATCCTCGACACGTTTCTCGGTGGCGAAAGAGTTTGTCGAAATCCGTAGCGAACTCGTTGGGAAGACGCCGTCCGATCGGTTTCTAATCGGTTCGTTGCACCGACTGCGATCGTAAAAGCGTCACGCGCTCGTAAAAACGTCAGTATGCAAAACAAGCAGTCGCGTATTCTGCATCGACCAGGTATGCTTGTACGCGTTGCCTCTGTCACTAGGCGTTTGTTTCTTTTCGCCTTCTTCGTTGCACCTACTCGATTCCTCCCGAGTAGAAACCGAAATAGGAAAATCGTTCGCTCCGTTACAGATAAACATTGTAAGCGTCTAAAGATACAGTCGCAATTTTCGTAATATCGATCCTTAAAATTAGACAGCTTCTAAAAAAAAAAAAAATTTCTTTATCTTCCAGCGTAGTTCTTAAGTTATGCGACGTACAGAAATTTTCTGCCAACGACGACCATCAGCGAACAGGTTAGCGTTTAATCGCACATGGCCCGAAAGCGTCGTAACGTTCGAGCGTCGCGAAGCGCACGAAGAATTCTGATTGCGTAATGTCGCTGTTGCCGGTGGATACTTTCCGATCGTGCTTGCGCGTAATACCCGACCGATCATATTCTCGAAATCTCGACGCCTGTCGCTACCGTCGACGGCGATTTCTCGTCGATAGAACGCGCTACGAACGTAACTGGGGTAACTTCTCTAGGAGAAACGATCGCCATAGAAATTTACAACGACGATAGACCATCGAAACGACGAAAAAAAAAAAAACGAAGAATTCTCGGCGTAAAACGTCCGAGGATTGCGAATGAGAGTAAAGAGCGTGGATGGCTCGTTGCGTTTACTTATCGAAGTTATCGACGTTTAAACGAGCGGGAAAAGAGGACGCTCGTACGAGAGGGAAAAGAGCGAGCGATGGGGATCCCTGGAAGGCGCGGGAGAACAGCTTTCTAGGGGACCTCTCGCTTTGACGACATCGAGCGAGCGATCGATCGATCGGCTAGATATACCGTAACGCTTTCCTTTTCCGTGACAAATTGACGAGGAAAACTCGGCCCGACGAGTTGGCCGAGAATAGGAACGACATCTGAAATAGGATATCGGAGATCGGCCTCGAACGTTCGATCTGTAAACAGCGATGGCAGCGTACGACTTTACGCGCGTCTTCGGTGAATCGAAATCGGACGCATTGCGAAGGAACTTTGCCTGCGTCTTTAACGTTCCAGAATCAAGAAAGAGAGAAAGAAGAAGAGAAAGGAAGGATGAATTCGTGGAAAAATAAAAATCAAAAATTTCGCGATCCACGTAGACTGGGACCTGACGCCCCGACGTTGAAAATCCTTCGTATCGCGATACGCGATTAGCCCGTCGTCGAAAGACCGTCGCGCTGCATCGTCCCTCTTCTTCGCCGACAGCGGACGCAGAAAAGAGGATCAACTCGGCGGAAGAGGTGGTGGGTAGCGGAGGATATGGAATCGCGCGAGTTGTCGAGACACGGCGGGACCTCGCGACTCTTTATTTTTGCGTTCCCAGAAAAAAGGTGGCTCGCACACAATGCCGGCGTAATGACATTGGGCGAGGAGAAGTGGAGAAGAGGAAGAAGAGGAAGAAGAGGAAGAAGAGGAAGAAGAGGTTGGGGGAAGGGGCCCGGACGCATCGGTGAAAAGTCATGTGCCGTCGCGCGTGCATAGGAACGCGCGCGCGATCTGCTGCATGCCCGTCTCGGGACACGCACGTGCGTGTTGGTGGTGACCACCACCGGCACTCTCTCGCGCGCAGGTAGACGCAGCGCGAGAGCGCGCGCGCGCGCCACACCGCGCTACATCGCGCCGCACGGCCAACTCGGGAGGCCGAGGAGCGAAGGGAGAGGAAAGTTGCATCGAGTAAACGTGGAGCAACGGTGGTGGCAGCGTGCGAGCGAGTGCGCGAGGGAGGGGGCACACGGAGTACGGTAGGGGGCACTAAGAGTAGGAAAATTCAGGTCGCGCCTTGACATACTTGTACTTACCACGTGCATCGGCCGAGCGGCGCATGCGCCGACCGCGTCGTCTTCGATGCACCGCACCGTGCAGTTGCACGCGCACCCGCGCGTGCCTCTCTCCTCGCGCTGCATCCCGCCAAAACCGAGTCGGTCGACGCTCGTCGAACTTTCCAGGATTTCATGCGGGAAGATCGATCGATCTTTTTTTTTCTTTTTTTCTTTTTTTCTGTTTTTCAACTTTTCTCTACCTTCCCCTCTCCTTTCTCTCTCTCGCTCTTTGGTCTCCGCGCTTTCCTCTCCGCACCATGCGTTCTATCGTATTGTTCCGAATACCGAGAGGGAGCTCTCGATGCGATGAATCATAGATCGCGCGTTGCGGTCGTTGCGGAGGTTCGGTACGAAGGCAGATTACGTTCGTGGAAATTGAATAACGATGCTTGCATCGCGAATACGGCGCGATGCAACCGGCCAGGCAGGCAGAAGCGTTTTTCAAAGGCGTAGTACGAGCGTCGTGTCGTGGGTCGACCAGAGATTATGCAAATGTAACGCGCGCGTTTCGTCACGTTTTAAATTGAGATCGACGTCGATGCTAGTCGTACTCGATGTCAGGGATATTAGACGCGATACGATACGCGTTACGCAATCGATTTTCCTTAGGAATTCGCCAGCGGAGACGGTCGCCAGTCGTATTAGTCGAACGACGATCGGACATGGAAACGGAGACGCGGAGACGCACGATGGCCGCTCAACGTTCGCCTGACCGTCCAAACTACTCTGGTAATCGCGTTAATTGCGATATTATCGCGCGATTGGAAGCGCACGGCGAACGAACGTTGGCGATTTCGAACCGATTCGACCTAATTCACGGCGCGTCACATCGCCGGGTCGTTGAAAACCGCGAAACCAGTCGGTCGTTTCTCCGCTGAGAAAAATAGCGTGCTATCGAGAAGAAGCTCGATGCGACGACCGCTTTTATCGCGATTTCACGTCGCTGGAAACGAGAGGCGGCGAAACGCGGCGCGTATCGCTCGAGCTCTGCCGTGCCACGGCGAATTCCGTGAAAATAGATCGCATTTCACCGACAGGGAAAATGGCGTAACATCGTTTTCATTGGAATCGAGGTTACGGTATTATACATCTCGGATGATGGGTACGCGCGTCAACGCGCGCTCCGCCTATTCCTCTTCCAGTTTAGTCCACCCAGCTAGCTAATGGATATCTTCTTGCGAAATCGCATAGCGCGGATACGTTCGAAATCTATCGTTGCTCGTTAATCCTGGCGTACGCAATCGAAATATCACGTCACAGCTGAAATATTCACGAGAATATTTCGTCATTCGTCCTTAACGTAATTTGATGGTTTCATCGGAAAGTTCGGTTAAAAGGTAGACGTCGATTCGGAAAGAAGAAAGTATTGGTTATCTAATACCGGTAGATCCATTAACGGTGGCAGGCAGGTACGTTTAGCCGAGACATTGGACTGGGTTCGCGATTCGACGTTTCGTCGGCATCCAGTTTCGCGGATCTCTGACCGAAAAGTGTCGGTTTCGTTGCCACGTATCGTCGGGAAAAGTGGCCTTCCACCGGAGGTAGATTCGCCATCGAGGGAAAGGCGAATCGGTCTCTCTGCCAACGTGACTGCCGCTCGAAGAAAAGGAAAGAGCCGGAGAAAAAACGGCATAGTTTCACTGTCCGCTGTTGCGGTGCACGGATTCACGCGACCTTAAGCCAACTTCTCACTACGGAATCCCCTTCGAGCTACGTCGACCGAGATTTCTTTTTACTTCCTCTCGTTTCCTCTCTTCTTCGTTTACATCGCTCAATTTCTTCTTTCCCGTCGTATCGATCTTCGATGCTTAACTTTTCTACGCGGATCAACTTTTACCAAGAAACGCTCTTCCTTTCGGACGCGTTTCGCCGATACTCGACAGTTCAACGCACACGCTCGTGACACGTACGGGCGTCAGTCGCGTTTCCTCCGATCAGTCGTTTCAGCCACGATCGACGTAACTTTTGCGAAGCGTACAGAACCGTGTATATGAGATCAGCGTTGAAAGTACGCGTCTCGGGGCGTCGAACGCGCGTCTTCTCAAGCCAAAACGCGAAAAAGAAGAAGAAAATGGGGAGGAAAGAAAGCGGAGGAGCGATGTAATTTACAGAGTATCGATCGCATGGGAAACGGTGTCACGAGAACGAGTCACGGAAATCAGCGGCTAACGCTGTGACAATCATCGCGCATTTTCACGCCTGCTGAAAGACGCGTGCAACGAAGTTAGGAGAACGTAGCGGAGTAGCGTTAAAACAGACATCGACTCGTCGAACAGCCACGGAAGGAAAAGGACAACGAGATAGATCGGTCGCGCGTGAGTCGGGCTTAAAGCGATGCAACGATGCAAAGCCGAGTAGCCGGCTTATCTAGGCCAGGGCTAGCGTGGCGAACAGCTCGTTCGTTCGTTCGTTCGCTCGCTCGCTCGCTCGCTCGCTCGCTTGCCCGCGTATGCACGTACGTAAGTACACGTAGCGAGGATCGCACGTGCGTGCGCTAATGGAAACGGAGAATCACGCGCGCGAACGCTCGTTCGCCGAGCCGAAATGTCGTCGAGAATCTCGCGCGAGGCCCTCTACCTGCCTATTTGCCACTATCTCTTTGACCGGTCTCGCTGGCTCAAGCACACGCACACGGTAGTCGATGATCTCGATCTCACTTTCGATTTGCGCTACATAGAATCGCCAGCGTACTATCGGCGATTTCCACCTTGCGATTGCTCGAAGTGCGTCGTGTGCTACTTTGTAGAATTGATGCTGCGAATGAAATACAGCGACTGGTTGGCCGGCATTTATTTGAATCGTTTTCCCCTCTTTTTCATTAGACGCGAAGGATACTTTTTGGCGACAATAATTTGAAACGTTTTGTCATAGAACGACAGGAATAATCGTATTTAAATTAATTTCGATTTCAAAGTGGTAAATTTCTGTCGAAACGTTCTCGCCTGCTTGGTAAACGACAATGATATTTAGTTATACATTCACTGACACATTAATTTCCAATTGCATATCCTCTAGAAATATATTTACCTTTCCAATGAACGTTGTAAATCCGTCACTTCCCCTTGCAACGAACCACGGTCTACGACGTTTCGCACGTCGCGCGACAGATCTAAATCGATGCCGCGTAATAATTCGAAACTTCGAGACGTCCCTGTTCGCAACACGATCAAGAAAGATTCTTTCGTCGAATCGCCGCGATCGATCGACGAAAGAACGACTTTCGCGAACCAACTTTTCCAAAATACGAGCAACGCGTCTCGTGCGCTCACGCGCGAATCCTTATTACGTAAGCACGACACTCATCGAGCTGTTTATCTTCGAATTACCAGCGCAACTTTATCGCCGGAGTTTTCCAACCGACCGGGGGAGCCATCGCGAGACGAACAAACATCGTCGCGGATCGAGGCGACGATGCGACGTATCTCCGGCAGTCTAAAGATAGTATTGTTTCGTAGATATCTCTTAATTTTCGTCAAATCGTCTAGACCGGATAACATTTTCCGCTCGTTTAACAACAAATAGATTTTGCTTTAGATATAGAAAACTAAAGGAGGTGCTACGCGTAGGTGGAACGGATCGCTGTTTGCTTATTTGTCCGTTTCTTTATGCGCGCTCGTAAAAATATGAATTTGCATAAATATTCGCAGTCCTGTAACAACTAGCGAAGTAGAGGGCCTGTTCTACCCACTCGTGTCACCTTCGCGCTATGCCGGCTGGAACGCATGGAAGTAATGCTAGAACGTGAAAGAATCGGTGGCACCGTATAAAAGAATCTCGTCCCATTCGATGGGGGATAGCTATACCAAATTCAGAGCTGAAGAACAAAATTCCTATGGCAATATTCGGACGTGCGCCTTCTGCAACTAACGACCGATCGATCGAACTGATCAAGAGAGAACGTACGAGCTGGGCGTGCGGGATTATCATTCTCAGGAAACGATTGTTCCGAACGAAAAGGAAAGAAAAGACGGAGAAAGGAGGATCGTTTGATTCTTCTCTTATCTTTTACTAATTCGTTGTCCGAAAATTCCGCGACAGGTTACGCCAGCGAACGGATTTAACGATGCGCAACCATTGGACGGAACACACGGTAAAAAAAGGAGCACGACGAAGAGAAGGACGAACGGACGGGAGTGTCGCGATCGTCGCGTGCATCGGCGATTAGCGATCGACCCAGAACTCGGACGAACGATAAAGCGGCTCGTTGACCGGTGAACGTACTCGGCTGTTTCGCGGACTCGTACAGTACACGACGAGGAGAGGAGAGTGAGCGCGCTATCGATTCGCGCTATCTGTCGCGCGCGACTAGCCGTGGTAACTAGAACTCGAAGCAGGAAATAAAACCTGAGTCACTTTTAACCGCGTCGCATGACGCAGCGTGCATGACAGCCGCGAGCGAGCGGAGCGCACCGTGACACAAATGAAGCGTATTTTTACGCGAACGAAAGGGGACTCGCTCGCTTCGACGACCCTCTTTCTCTCTCTCACTCTCTCTCTCTCTCTCTCTCTCTCTCTCTCTCTCTCTCTCGCTTTCTTGTTTCATCTCGCTCGTGTTCTCGCTGTTTTTTCACTCTTCCTCTCGGTACGTCGCATCTAGCCGCTTGGAAATGCGCGACGTGTTCGAAATCGTTCCGGGGAGATTGAAATTCGTCGGACGTTCGCCGGCTCGGCTCGCGCCGCCGTTGCACTCTCTGTGACGTCAATGGTTGAGCAGGCATGTAACGCGCGGAGGATATAGCAGAGGAGATACGATTTCAAGGATACCTAGGAGTCGCCGCGAGGAGCCATCGTGCTCGGTCGGTGCTTCGATCTATCGCGTAAATTTCGGTTATTCGCGACGATTCTATTCCATTCCACTCTTCTTCGTTCGTAACAGACGATCGTTTCTTCGCTCTTTGTTCGCGTCGTTTAGAGTCTGGATAGGTTCAAACGGAGAGGAGACACCGAGATTCGGACAGGTTCGTTAGAATCGCGGAGAAACGCGACGAGGAGTAGGAAATTTCTACGTACTTTGGTAGGCACGGAGGTGGCGCGTCGGTAAATGGGGGCAGGCAGAAGGGTGGCAGAAACGACGATGCGGACAGCGGAGAAGAAACCTTTACGTATTCGGAAGATCCGGTAGGGTTGAGAGCGAGCGAGCGGAGCGGTCTTCCCGTCCGGCCCGTTTTCCCAAGGGTTTTTTTTCCAGCTTGTTGGCCGACCGAAGGGGCATCGGCTTAAAAATAGGTCGCCGATGAACAGGATGCGAAAAATAAGACTCGCGGAAGGTGTCGGTGTTCTCGGTAGCAGTTTCTCCGGCGTGCTCTAGCCGTCCATTCTTTCGTCCGTCCGTCTCCCTCTGACCGGTTGTTTCCTCGGTCGCTACACGGAGTCGCGTCGCTCCGAAGAGAGAGAGGCGCACACACGCTCGTGCGGTGTGTGTCGCACGCGCGTGCACGTGTGTGTAGAGACGTCGTGCAGGCAAACGCTCCGTCGACTCTCGGCTCCTTCGACTCGGTCCGCAAGAGTTGCAGTTGCAGTTGCACGCTCGGTGGGGGTACGCAGGCCTTGGGAGAGTTCGCTGCACCTCTCGAGTCCGTCCGTCTGTCCGTCCTCCCTCTCGCCTCTTTTCTAGCCCTCCTACCGCCACCTTACCTCCCTCTTCGTCCACCTCATCCTCCTCGCGCTTCGGTGCTGCTGGTGCTGGTGCTGGTGCTGGTGCTGGTGCTGCTGCTGCTGCTGCTGCTGCTCCTCGTCCTCTTCCTCCTCTCGTCTCTTCCTCTACCTCCTCTTCCTCCTCCTCCTCCTCCTCCTCCTCCTCCTCCTCCTCCTCCTCCTCCTCTTTTCAGCTCGTTCTCTCGATCCTCGACCGTCGACGACTTCCCCTTTCCAAGTCGCCGGTCGAGACGTGCACATGCTAACCGGCCGCTAGCTTCGCACATGCATGCACGCGACTCTACGCTCGCGTTTTCTCCTAGTGGACGTTTCTCCATCGTCCGTGTGTCTCGTCTCCTTCTCCTCTCTCTCTCTCTCTCTCTGTCTTTCTCTCTTAACGTCCTGCACGTCGTGGTTGCATCGAGAAAGAGATACGACACGATCTTTGGGCACCGCGACGTGTGCCTCCGGGACGTTGGATTCCTCGATGGGACCACAGGACAGAAATCCTTCGCGATGCTCTCGATTCTCTTTCTTATCCGTCGTGATTTTCCCCTTTTCAACGTTCAAAGTATACCTGTAAAGAGTACAGACGAGGTGAATTTGTTGTTGCTAGTCGTGGTACACGGATAGGATTAACCTCGCGCCGCTACTCTATAGCGATTTGCAACGTTCGAGGGCGATTGTCTCGGAATAGGATTTGTCTTGCCACTAGGCTCGCGGATGGACGCTCGTCGGACGATAAAGGAAGTAAGGTTTTCGCGCCAGAAAATTGCCACTCTCGAGGGAAATCCTTCGAAGAACGGCCACGGTTCGCGTGTTTCCGTGCCACTAGGAAGAATGGAGGCTTGCCAGTTGGCAAGCTTCTCTCGCTAGGCATTTTCACTACGGTTCACCTACGATCGTAACTCGTTTTTAATCATCGATCGGGACATCGCTTTTGTCTCTTTCGTTTTCCTTCCATTACGAATTACAATTCGTCCGTGTAGGGTGTACGTACAGTTAAATATACCATCGAACGTATAAATAGCTGAAGAGGAATTTGTGGCCAACGACGAGCGTATGGTAAATTAAATGCGATTCGACTTCCTGCCAAGAAGCGGCACTCGATCCACACACATACACTCACAGAGAGAGAGAGAGAGAGAGAGAGAACAAAGTTGCGCACGTTCGACCACGTTCGACCACGTTCGTACGTGGAACGGTGCCAAACTCCTGCCTTTCCCGATCGACTTTGTAGACACAATACCGAATGTTTTAACAATAATCGACTTACCCGGACCTGCCTCAGTGTCCACGCTGTTGCCTGGAAACCGGCAATTTCCGCCAACAGGAACTCGTCGTTGTCGTCGTCTTCGTCGTTCTCGTCGTCTGGTTTCGAGCGCAGGTGCGCTTCTACCTCGCGAGATGCGGCCTCGATAAAGCGTTTACGGTCCCGCGTAACCGGCATCCAGTCGCACCGACGAATTATTTGCCATGCGTAAATGCCGCGCGAATCGCCTTAACTCGTCGTTAAATGTAACAGCTTTTTTTCCCCGCGATTCGTTCCATTTTCTGCTGTAACGTTTCCTCCTACCGTACGATATCGCGGACTTCGTCTTTGGCTAATACGTTGATAGTAATTGGCAACGAAACGAAGGAGAGTCTCGTCGTGCGTAACTAACGATCGCGAACGTATGCGTATTTCTAGGATTAACGAGGTTGCGTTACCGATTAAACCTTTCGTTCCATTCTCCGTGCGTGACTAACCCTATCGACTAATCGCGTGCCGTCGAGACGCAACGCGGGTTACGATCTAGCGAATCTATCGATGTTCCATCGTATCGAACGCTCGATCATCGTCCCCGAGTCAGCTACGTAATTAAGAGAGGATCCTGATGAAAAGTCCAGCGAGCTTTGGC
Organism: Bombus difficillimus; assembly: GCA_014737525.1. Taxonomy (NCBI): domain Eukaryota; kingdom Metazoa; phylum Arthropoda; class Insecta; order Hymenoptera; family Apidae; genus Bombus; species Bombus difficillimus. Next base: position 5,284,276 of record JACXIT010000099.1, read on the forward strand.
TGGTAGTCGGGCAACGCCCAGCAGCGGCGCGAGGTGCAGCAACCGAATAGAATAATAAAATAAAAAGAGCGTTTAGCGACGAGGAGGGCCGCAACGTGGCGGCTGGCTGTTCCGGCCGCGTGTGACCGAGCACATTGTAGACACAATAAAGGGGAACGCTTTAAACAATAACCTCGCGGCTCGTTTGGCCGGACGTGCGTCTAAAGCACGCGTGTGAGAGGGCGCGAGTGCGTGAGTGCGCCATTCTACGTTATTCTACCTCTCTCTCTCTCTCTCTCGTCTCTCGTCTCTCTCTCTCTCTCTCTCGTCTCTCTCTCTCTCTCTCTCGTCTCTCTCTCTCTCTCTCTCTTTCTCTTTCTCTTCCTCTTCGTGCGCGCACTTTTGTACGCTTACTTGCACGTATATACGCGCGTGTATACGTCATGGTTGAGACGTGTGCACGCGCGTATGTGTGTTGGGGTCGTTCGAATACGGAGTGCGGACCTTGGAAGCCGTTCGTAGCGGATCGAGGGAATCTTTCCGGTTCTCGCGGACGTGAGCCAAGGGGGATTCTTCTTCTTCTTCTTCGTCTTCGTGCTCGTCCTCCTCGTCTGCCCTTCGCTTCCCTTTTCCTCCTCCTAATGCCGGCTCCGTAGCTTCCCCTACTCCCTTTCCCCACTTCTCCCTTTTTCTTTATTCTGCATTTGGTGTTCCTTACACCGAGATTGAGCTATTTGCAAGCTCGTCTTGCCATCGATGGTGAAAAGAATCGTCGGAATAGAGGTTAATTAGGACGCGACTGCGTTTTCAGCTTAAAGTCGATCGTTCTTTCGACGGTCGAAAGGATCGTTTGCATAGCCTGGCGCGCTATAACCAACCGGCCTTATCTCTCTCCGTCGATCGTACTTCTAATTGGATTATTAACGCTCGCCAGGTTTCGAACGGCCGACGATAAAGAAAGCGGCCGAACGCGCGGACGACTCGTCCGCGAGAAAAAAAAAAAAAAAGAAAAAGAATCCACGCGATAGGGAAATTGGCGTAATAGCTGGCTGTTGTGTGTTATATGGAACGTGGCGGCGATTTCGCTGGCACAGCGCCGCGCGCGCGCGCGCCGATTTTTCTTTCTCGCCGGTGATTTTCGCCGCGAAAAGGAAAACGAGCCGACACGCACACGCCACGTATCCACGCACCCTCGTGTCCTTGGAAAGTCGCGATCACGAGAGGCCTCCTTCACGGTTTCTGGCACTTGGAGCAGCGCAGGCTCGTTCGGCATGGCAACCGGCCGCGGAACCGGCCACCTACTCTCCGCTCTGCTCCTCTCCGTTCTAATCGAGTCGAGACGACAACCACGCCGTCCTTTCAAATCGATATCCGTCCTTTGTCGGGGTCGGACGTACCAACCACCGTATACGTAAAGTTCGATCGTCCGACACGATCGTTCGATGAAGGAAGAAACGCTCACGATGGAACGAAGAAATCATCCGCGACGAAGCGCCGACCAGAGAAACGTACGGTGGAGGAAAAGTGCGCGTTAGTCTCGGCCTGAATCGCCCGCTAATACCTCTTCCTCGTCTCTTTCGCCTCCGCGCCCCGGCACTGCACGATAACAAGAAATTAAAATCGCCGCCGTCTCCCGAGGCACCGAGACGCGCATGTGTCGAACGAAAGTCGAGTTGAAACTCGGAGAGATTCGCGAGCTCATTTCGCTTTCTGCGCTTCGACCTTCCTTCTCGTTTCTCGCGCTTCGTCGTCAACGAAAGTCTTTCAACGACGCGACGTCTTTTAATTTTATGAATATTTCCCTGTTTCTCCTCAGTGTCCTTTCTTCGCGCGAGGATCATACAGAGGGATCGTAACGAACGAAACGCGTGTCGGTAGAAACGCGCGCGATGGCGCTTCGTCGAAGCGCCAGGCTGAGTATTCTAATGGCAGGGGAACACGCGGCTGGAAAAAGGCCTAGATACACTTTCTTCGCTGTCGTTCGCACAGGAAACGTCGCGTCTCTTGCTCGCTGTCCTGCAAAAAACGAAATTTCTCTTTCTTCGTTCCCCTCTTCGAACTCGTTCAGACGCGTCCTCCGGTTTTCTTTTCTCTCGTTGCCACCATCTCTCCCTCGAACGGTGGCCGTTCGACCGATATTCGACCGTTCGTCCGCTCGCGGTGGCGTTTCGCGAGTTAAAAACGCGGGATCGAACGATCGATAGATCTCGAAAGGCTGGATGGGTCTCGCCGGTAGAAAGCGGAGGAAAGAGAACGCGACACACCGGCTCGTGGAAAATTGTGCCGTGAAACAAAAACAAAATCGACAGGGGACGCGGACCGCGAAAACGAAAGTGATGCTACGAATTTGCGCTAGATGAACGCGATATCCTTCTCGATTAGAAACTCACACGTTAACAAGTTAATTGTTGCGTAGAAAGAAAAAGGAGAATATTATTTTTTTTTTTTTACTTCTCCGCGAAAGAAATTTTCATTTCACGCACACGTACGAGTTTCAATTTTCAAGAGATCGCGCGACGCTTCGCGTAATTGCCGTTTTCCCATTCTCTACGATTCTTTCGATGCTACTCGCTCGAACGTGCCACGTAAACCAAAAATTACGAATTTTTCAAAACGCATTTCGCGATAATTCGTACGAAACGCGTAAAGTTTTACTTTGCATAGCGACGCGTTAACGCGGAGTATCGCGGCTAATAAATATCGTGATCGGATCCACGGTGTGATCATTAAGCGAGATTTTATTGAAATTCCGATAAACGCGATTCTCTTGCAACGACGTAATCCCGGTTTAAAGCAACGATGGAAATAAAGATCGAGGTTTCTCTCGTGTATACGACACCGCGAAAGGTAAAAATTCAGTCGCACGAAGGACGAACGGGGGAAACGGCGGCGGTTGATTCACGAGGAACGTTGCATCGGAAATAGAGCGCGCATCACAGAGAAGCAGAAAGTGACGTTCGGTCGCGTCGCATCGCGTGGCGTGGCGTGGCGTGGCGTGGCGTGGCGTGGCGTCGCGTCGAGGAAACAGGACGGGGCCGGTGCAGTCTCGGTGATGGATTAGAAATCGTACTTTTCCTGGATCGGGCGTCATCCCGTTCCAAGATCGGCGAGAGTTACGAGGTTTTCTCTCCCAGGCCGGCAATGTCGACCGTTTTTGCGCGAAAATAACTCTCGGCCTGTCCCCGGCTTCGCGGTGACTCCGCGTCGTGGCGAGGGACGACAAATCGAGGATAGCGAGCCCGGTTTCTACGCGCGTACGTCGCGCTTCCAACCCCTTTAACGCAGATGCGAACGTTCTTCGACTGTGAACCTAGCGAATTTCGCGTCCATAAATCACTCCTACCCTCGGTGGCTAATCTTTCAACTTTCAAATATTCCCTCGTCTATGGAATTCAAATTTAAAGTTTCGCGAAACTCAAGCACGATGAATTTCTAAATTACTTTCGAAATTCACCGGTTGAATTTTTACGGAAGGGTCGTTGACGCATGGCCGTCGCTGTGCAAACGACGATAAAACTTCGAGACTGGTTATCCAAACTTGACAGGCGAGCTCGATATCGATTTAACTTTGCCGCGATTTTTTAATTTCCCTGCCTTAATCTTGCTTTCGTTTGCAACCGAGAAGCCAGTTTTTGAGAAAAATACGCTTCGGTCTAGGACCAAGCAGCGAGGGTTCAGGTAGCCGCGTTATCGATTCGCAGCGTTGAGGAATCGCGAAGACGAGAATCGACCAGCGTAGATCCGAATCGAAGACGATGGCGAGACTCGGCGATGGTTGGAACCGAGATCCGACGAGAAAGCAAGCTCATCGCAGCGGTCGGTGCGTTTTCAGTTTTCTATGCAAATGCGTGGACGATGATCGTCGCATCGGTGAGGACGCGTAACGAATTCCTCGTTGTAAATGTTGGAACGATCTTGTGTTCCGTAGGGTCGCTGATCGCAGCGCGCGAAGTCTGCGAAAAACGCTTTTCGGCAACAATGTAATCGCAGGTTCGACGGCAGGAAGTGCAATTAAGGCCAACCTGTTTTCACTTATCGAGGAAACGGATCCGAGAGCTTCTGGTCGGTGAACAAGCCCTTCGTACGCGGCTCGTTACGTTTCTAGGATGAAATCTCGAAATGGCCCTGACGGATTGCGGTGCATACATCGTCGGTCTACGATGAAAAAATCGTGATTCTGTCGTTTGACTGTCGTTTTACAATTTCTCAGAAACTGGCCGATTCTATTTTCCGAAAAGAGATTTCCTTAAATTTTAGCATTAAAATACCATCTTAGGTTGATCTTTTTAATAAATTTTTCGAAAACGAAGCAATTAATCTCAACGAAGATCAGCCTCCGTCTGACGTGCGGCTGGTCCGTGCAAGCGCGTCCTATAATACGTACGATACCTGCTACGATGATAAAAATATTGATATTTCTCGTAATGAGAAATTGATGGAGGAGTCGTGATTTCATAATAATATCGAATTAACAGGTTTCAAAGAGCAAAAGCGCATAATGCGGGGAAGATGTTATTCAACGAGTAATTACGAAAAGAAACAGACGTAATTTGATCGTGGAAAGAACGGTTTACGATGTTGATTCGAGGCTCGCCTAAATTCAACAAACACGATCTCGAAGATCGGTTTTTTTTTTTCGGTTACAATGGAAGCGACGCCGGAACGGCGAGCCGAGAGAAATTACGAAATCGGTCACTCTCAAGGTTCATTCTGTATGCCCCGTTGCAAAAACACTTCCGACGTTTTCGTTGCACCTGTGTTTACCGGCTGCAACGAGACGTCGAATTGGAAGTTCCTTTCCGCCGCGACCTCGTACGCACGTTCACCTATTGTGTGTACCGTGCATACGCAATCGTTCCAGTCTCGTTTCTGTTGCTCGGTTCTTCCTATACTGTCCCGAGAGCTGCTGCTGCTGCTGCTCGTTACCGTTCGAATTCATCCTCGAGAAGACAATGTCAGGGATTAGAGAGAAACGAGTGGTAAGAAACGCTTACGCGTAACATGTGTACCGATTTGCACACGCTTGGTTCATCCGGATCGTTTCGTCGCTATAGAATGGTCGAAAGAACGAGCAAAAGATCCGTGTTCTCCTTCCTACGATACGTGGAGTAGGTTAGTCTGAAAGAAGCAGCCGTTAAAACAATCCATATTTCACGTCGCCGCCCGCTGTTTCTAGCAGTCGAGGATCGAAGGTTAATGTCATGAGAAGACGGCGCTCGTTGGCTGCTTCTTCGTGTGTCCTATCCCAATAGACGAAAAAATAGCTTTCCCTTGCGAAACCATCGTGTAGAGAAGCAAGGCAGAGCGCGAAAGAAGGAAAGAAGGAAAGAAGGAAAGGAGAAAAGAAAGAAAGAAAGAAAGAAAGAAAGAAGCACGAGACTGTTTGCTCGAAGGGCAAAGAAAAGAAACGAAGCGAGTGAGCGAGACAGAGGTAAAGAGGTGGTAAAAAAGAGGGAAAAAAGGCGAGGGAGAGGAAAGATGGAAAGAGAGAAAAGAGCAGAAAGTGTGTGTGGCGGAGGAGGGAGCATCACCAGCTCGAACATTGCGGTAGGCTACGCATCCGCGCATCTCGAGCGACGGCTCGCGACTGTGTGTGGGTGCCGGCATGTACGTGAAGCCGCCGACTCTGATCGAGGCAGTGTAGAAACCGAAAAGAACCGAAGTCGGCCGGCGGAAAGTGCCGAAGGTGGTGGGCTCTAGCGGCCGGAGAGTACTGTGTGCGGTGTACACGAGCGAGAGCGAGTCCGGCGCTCGGAGTTGGAGTGTGGGTCTGGAGTAGTGAGTGAACGAGTCTGGACTAGCGGGCTACCCCGGTTCCGAGTCAGTCAGTGTGCCACCGGCAACCGTAGCCTCGGTGCGGAGAACGTGGATACGCTTCGGCAATTCTCTGTTTCGCGTTTTTCTCTTTCTGCCTCTTGGCTTCTACGTGATACTCGCCGACGACACACGCGTACATATGTATATATATATGTGTGTACGCATATATATGCGTGTATATATTACATACGTAGTCACGGAACGCAGTTTATACAGTGAAGCGAACGAGCATTTTTCAATGTGCGATTGTTACGTGAAATCGATTCTGTTCTCTGGATGATCCCCGATCGAAAAGAACAGCGTGATACCTCTCGGCTGCGACGTAACGTCCGTCTGTAACCTGTCTGCCCCCTGTCAATCTCCGTTCTCTTTTTTTTTTTTTTCTTGACAAGTGCCACCGATTACGTACATCATTATCTATGTTGACAAACGGAAAGAAGTAACGAGAGGAATGGTTGATTTTATCCGAAACAACGTGATCAACACGGAAACGTCGCTAGTATCGAGAACTGTTTGCCGCTAGAAACTGCCGGTAGAGTATCCGCTGTGCGTCACGCGTACCACACGGGACGAAGACACTGCCGGAAGAGTTCTACCTCCCACGAAGATATCTATTCTTCCTTTTCCATCTCTATTCCACTCAACTCGTGTTATCGCGTCTTTGCCGACATTATCGAAAATAATTCTTTCTAGTGACAATTTTTTTCTTAAATCGATTCGTAAATCGATCGCTCGATCCGGTGTTCGAGTCTAACCCGTCGAGCACGATCGATCGCGTCTATCGAACCTGTGATCCTTCATCTCGCGTGAAATTCTCTCGTGTTACGGTGAAATTTGTATAGAAACGTCCAAGAAGAGGAAGAAAGCCGCATCGAATCGAGGATCGACCGGCGAGTGTAATGTTACATCGTATCGAACGAGTGTCAAGTACAAATCGTTGAAGATCAAGATGGCAACTGTGCTGTGGTAGCCGTGGATCAGCTCGTGGGCACAGACTGGCAGCAAGGAAACGAGGCTGGCAAAGATAAAAACGATGCTCGAGGATCAACCATTGGACTTGAGCGTCCGGGTAGGCGACTACGCGGAGTTCTCCAGGGAGGAGAACGATCAGGATCAGGATCGAAAAGAACCGATCGACGACTACGGGAATGCCGCGGCAGCGCTCAGGTTACGAGGATGCTTCGTCGCCGCCACGTCCACCGAATACTCCCAGGAAAGAGAGGATCGTACCTGTTCCGAAGATTCGGACGACTCGTGTTCCGACAATAATCAGAAAGACGGTAGCATGAGATCGAGGTCCAGACCACCCGGTACCAAACCGTACAAGAAGAATCTTATGAGACGATACCGTGAGTTTCGCATTAAGTTTACATAGCACCGCGGATGTCCGTATAAATTCTAATTTTTACGAATACGGCTAGACTGCGGATATTTACGCGAATTCATATTTTTATCTAACGGAGAAACCGTGACTTTGATAGAAAATTGTTTCATCCACAGAATATATATGCTTTGGATATTTTATACGTTTTCACGTATCCTCAACTTTCCGAGCATTTTTCTTTGCACCTTCAAATTTCTCGTAAACGCATAGAAATCCTCGGCCCTGAATATGACCAAAGAAATAGCATCTGATAGAAGATGTATCTAGATTCTTGCGTATAGAAATCTATCGGTTCCCGCACTTTCGCGCCTTTTCGCCGCCATTACGCGCCGCCTTCGAAGGTATCGATACAATCGTTTCAGAATCGAATCACTTTTTTTTTTTATCGTTAGAACCGCGACGTTCGTGTCAGTTTAATCGTCCATCTGTTTAATCATTAATTTTTTTTTTCTTTTTTTTTTTTTTTTTTTTTTTTTTTTTTTTTTTTTTTTTTTTTTTTTTTTTTTTTTTTTTTTTTTTTTTTTTTTTTTTTTTTTTGTCGTATCTTTACGAAATTGCGGCGTGTAACGAGATTTCTCTCGCAATTATAAAATAAACCTATCTTCCCGCATTGCGCACGCAATCGTCGATAATCTCGGCAATTTCGATTCGATAATCGCATTCATCGCAACTGTCAACGATGTTATCTAATGAACCGTAAGTGGAATAGCCAGGAACCAGGAAGCGTGAATCTTTCGACCGATCGATCGTTTACGCGGTCAAATTCACACTTTCGAATATGGTTAGGAATGCGTCCCCTCTCTACTCCCGCGAAATCTTATCAATACGTAGGCGTACGCATGATCGAAGGATCGCAGACACGCGCTTATACTCTTACTGGTGGAAGAGATACAGCGAGATTATAAATTAATCGGTGACACCGATTGATGTAGCCGTATTCTATAGAAACACCTTGAATCTTAGAACGCGAAATACATTTCCAAATTGATGTATCAAATTTCTTTTAATAATACCCTTGAAATGACCTATTGCCCGTTTCGAAATCGAAGAGAACTAAAGTTTTTGTTCTTTATCGTTGTTAATCGTTATTTCGTAACAGCCTGTATAACATAACTTTACTTACAAGGGGAATTTCAAATATCTCAACATACCTTGAAACTTGAAAAAATGCCAGGATACTTTAACTAGTGTCCGGCGTACTTATCGAATCGCTAACTGAAAAACTCTTACTTTGTTTATTATCCTACATATCCATGGATGACCTAATACGTACTTGTAACCAGTTATAGACAGTGTATATGCATTGTTCGAAAAATAGGAAATTGCATATTTTGTACGCACATGCTACATATAAATTAATGAATAGACACGAGTTACTTACCTTCTCCCCCACCCCCACCCCCCCTTACGTGTCTCGAATTACCGTTTCGCCTCTCGGAACATGTAAACTTCAACACCTGACCGATTTTACGAGCCGGCTATATCTCTTCCACCGGCGGTACATAAAAATGAAGCGCGAAAGCGAGAAAAAAGCAGGCAAAGCGTGCGTGGCGTACATACTCGCATTCGACCGAAAATACGTGCCCCCGACCGTTCTCGTGTTCGGTAGCTGTCGGGCTCGTGAGAGGGAGGCAGGAGGGGAAGAGAGGGAGAGAGAGAACGATAGACAAAGAAAGAGAGTACGTGCGTGCATGCGTGAACGTATGTGTAATTTCGACCGATAAAAATATTACGCAAGCGAACCCGCGAAGGTCGTTCGACGACGGGACTCGGGCGACGGTAAACCTCGTAGCGCGATACATATTTCGAATCGTCGAATAATTTTGCAGTTTCTTCGCTCGTTATCGTGCCCCTTTAAGATCTCACTGCTTCTTGTCACGAAACCAGGATAATACTTTATGACCAGCCCCAGCCCCAATAAAATTAAACTCTCGTATCGCTGTTGAGGCTGTTAAGGCTGTTGTTAAGGCTGTGCAACGGTACCCTCTTCCTAATGGGTCCGTTCTAGGATAACTCGTTGTTCTACAAAATTGCCTAAAATTTTATTTTGTTCAATTACACGAGATCGTACAAAACGGGAACTATTTCAAGATAAATTGGTAGATTTACTATGTTGTTTAAAAAGTTGCAAGAAGGGCTGTAAACGGTTAGAGGATTCTTTTGTGAAGGAGCTGTAGGGTGCAACGAAAGTCCGAAATTAGGGAAAACAGTTTTAATCCTTTTCACGACACCCCAGGATTTTGCCAACGGAAGATCCCTTTTTATTTAAACTCTAACGCCAGAAAAGGCAAGAGGAGTGGTCGAACGGAAAGTAGACCGAAAATTTTCCAAAAATTTCTCTTGTTTCCATTTTCGTCACAGTTCCAGACAAATGAATTAACCTATGCGTACCCTCCAGAGCGTTTCCCCCGGAATAAAACGATTTTTACAACCTTCGAATTTTTACAACCAAGCTGAAAATTATAAAATAGAAAACTTGGAAGCTTCGGGGAAATTTTATACGCCAATGATGCGTACCGTCTGACGAAGAAAAGGCAAAGTATCACGTATATAGAGACGATTGTTAGGAATCGACGATCAGAGCGACCACTAGCTGAGCACGCGTGTGTTTAGTATACGATACAAAGAAGGAAACGCTGATCCTTGTCCTCCGTAAAAAAGCAACGCGTTTGTCGTCGGTCTGTCAACCAGAACATCCACGCTTTTTACACCGCTTTTTTCGTCTCGCGTAAAAAAAACATCTAGGTTTGTTTACATGGAAAGATCGAATATCGAACCCTTCCATGAATTTGTCGTGGCTGGAAAGAAAAGCTTAACGTCTTAGCAGCCAAACGATTCGTCCTTGCTCGTAGGGTCTTATCTTTTCTCAAAATATTTTTTATATATTGCCTGGTATTTGGTAAAAAAAAAATGACTCATGGTTTGGACTAAGGCAAACTTGGGAACTAACTTGTGTGTTTGCTTCAATGCGAGTATCCATTTAGCGATAATTTATTCCAGTAACCCGTGTGATCGTACGATAGCGAGGTAACTCGTTTTTATTTTCAAATCGAATGCACGCGATATTCAAAAGTATGACAAAATTGATAAAACGGATCTCTATTTAAGTTGCGTAATTTCTTTGGTTGTTAGTTCGGAAAAATGCAAATTTGTATAAAAATCTGCAGTCCGTAAACAGCACAACGAAATCAGTCGTTGCACGTTTATTATAGCCAATAAGTCGTATTAGCCGAATCGGTTTTATTCAAATTCCTGCGCTTTACAAAAACGGACACAGCACAGAGAAAGTTTGTTTTGAAAGCTGCATGTATTTACTAAGACATTTTCAAATCCTCGGTGAATACTGTAATCTGAAAATTACGGTTTTTTTTTTTTTATAACATCCTGCGTATACTGGATATATCCTTTGAAGAAAGGTACGACAAACAAAAAAAAAAAAAAAAAAAAAAAAAAAAAAAAAAAAAAAAAAAAAAAAAAAAAAAAAAAAAAAAAAAAAAAGAAAAGAAAAGGAACGAAAGGTTAGAAAGGGTCGAGAGAAAGGAGAAAGAAATTCGGCCGCGTGTACTATAAAGTCAACTCTCGGTGCTACCGATGACCAGCTTGTTGGCTTTTGCGGTCTTCCCCCTCTTTGACGCGGTATCCGGAAAAGCTTTCGAAACCTTTCACGGAGCAGGTAGCTGCCCTGTCGACGGATTATAAATTTATCTCCTATGACAACTCGAATTCCTTCTTGGTGTTTTCCTATCCGCCCTTATACTCGACGAGTGAAACAAAGAAAGAGGAGAACGGCGAACGTTAATCGTCGCCGCTATTATTCCGATCGCTTCGAACACGCATCGAGCAACCTAATATCCATCCGCTGTTGATTAAAAGCTCGTCGAGTTCCGAGTGGGCCGACGATTCTACGCGAAGCAGCGGAACGGTTTATTGATAGTTTATTGGATAAAAAAAAAAAAAAACGGTTTCTCGCGAATGGTGCAGGCGTGCCAATGAACGACGTTAAAGCGTGTTTTTTATCGGTGTATATCGGCTACTACGAGCCAAGCGAAGATAAGTCGAAATGATAATATCGAATGATGTGAAATTACGCGACCATCGACCCGTCTGATTGTTACAAACCCAGATACAGATCGGTTGCTGATAAGGAGAGAGAGAGAGAGAGAGAGAGAAAATAAAAGATCTCTTCTTCCCTGGTTTGTCCCCTGAGAGTATATTCATATACGTATAATATACATAATCGCGCAGAAACACGTGGTAAAGAGAGGAGTCTCGTTCTGCTCTCGTGGACGAGGCAGAAAAGAAAAAGGAAGAGGCCGAGGAGAAGGAGCAGGGGAGAGGGAGGATCATCATCCACGTTGCGATATAAAAGAGTCGAGGGAGGCACGCAACAGAAGATATATAATGGTTAGCAAGGAGAGGAGGATACTCGAGGAAGGGGAGAAAAGGATAATTCCAGCCTTTAAATCACTCCAAGTGAATTCGAGCGGACGTTCTCTCCGTCCTTTTCTCCTTCCGTCCAGCCCTCGCTTATCCTCTCTTTTCGCGAGAGTGCCTCGCCACTAGCGGAGGAAGACAGATTACTTCCGGCTGCACTCTCTTCCTTTATATTCGAGGGAGAGGGATAGGAGGGGAGAGAGAGAGAGAGAGAGAGAGAGAGGCGGGCCGCTGCCGGGTTAATCAGGAAACGAAGACCGTTCGATCGCCTCGAAGGGGAAGAAAGCAGCGTCCGTCGATCGAACAGCCACCGCGGGGTTAATCGGGCAACGGGCAAGATCGTTCTCGGATCAACGCGAGCCAACTAAAGAAAGAAAGAAAGAAAGAAAGAAACGGGAACGCCCTACGTGTCGACGAATCACCGAGAAACGAACCCTTTCTGTTATCTAGACTTTACTCCATGTTGGTAACACCTTGTCGAATCTCTCCGCTCTTTCTTCCACTCTTATTCGTATCGCAGGTATCCGAAAGGTAACAGCTTTTACCTTTACCCGGCCTCTGTTCCGTCGATCGAGCAATCGAAATCAAACTTGTTTAATTACCACTCGCGCGGCCCGGCTCGCTTCATTTATCTTATCGGCCGCTTATTTCTCTCCTCCGATCTTCTATATCAATGCCAATTCTCGCGCGACTAATACCGTAACATACCGTTATAATAGATACTTTCGTCTAATCGTTTTTCAACTACTCGCCGATATTCTTACGCATCGTGCCACGAATTCTCCAAATTTAATGTTCGCGAAATTCCTCGGTCATCGTACGTCTGTACACTTTTCTCCGAGACTCTCACTTTGCCGATGTGTTCACTGTCGCTACACTTTCACGTTAGTCGGACGATGGCTGCTGGCTCGAGGATCTCGGACGCTTAACGAGACGTGGTTCTTTTACCTCGAACTTTGTCGTTGTTCGAATCGCGATAAAGAGACGGTTTCGCGCTCGGCCTCCTTCCGTGCAACGCTGTTGCCGAGGGGGACGGCTATATATCGTGGCGATATATGGAAACCGTCGCTGGCTGTATTTAAATAGCCTGCGACGCTTCGAGGAAACGCGTCGCCTCATTGTAATTCAGGATATTGGCCCGGCGAGGAAGGAAGGACTAACTTCCTGTCTGCGGTTACCCTCCTTCGTACCTTCGCCTCTACCTAGGCGTTCCGCCGCGGCGCCATACCGACACCTTTCCCTCCTTTTCTTCTCCTGGATGAATCCTAGGCTAAATCAATCTTTCTCCTCCACTGACGCGCAACATGATAAATTTGAATGCATCGATACGATCTAAGAAACGAAACGTAAGCCATTAAGGACAGGGACATTTTTTCTGATTGCGCGCTCAATGAGGACGATGCGGGAAAAGACAATCGCAGAAAGCACGTTCATTTACCCACGCTGAAATTAATCTTAAATTCGTGTCGTCGAGTCGACTTTACTTTACTCGAACTTCCCTTTCATCTATTTTACGCAGACAGATCTTCGATTTCGTTTCATTTCCATGTTCGATCTGATTTTACTATCCTTCTGCGAATATCGTCCAACTCCACCTTTTACGTATTTCGTCTTTTTTTCACGAATAAACTACTTCGAAACAGGAAGATTTTCGAACAGATACGGGTTTCGATGATACAGTAGTTTTCCAGGGAAAACCAAAGGAATCTATAACGAACGATTAAAAGTTCCGACACGACGAGATGATTTTTTTTTTTTTTTTTTTTGGCAAATACGTCCCTTAAACGCACGTTTTATCGCGAAATTACTTAATTGGCTCGACTTTCACGGTTCACCAAGTTGCTAGGAAAATTTTCTCCCTCGAGTGCCGCTTATAGAAAGTCGAATTAATAGAACGACGCTCGTTCGACGTACTTCGTGATGGTTTTAGAAATTTTTTTTACATATTCTGAATCTTTTCTTCGTTATCGAGAAAGAGAGTTAATATCTTGATTTTCTTTCTTTCTGGTAAGCGGAAAGAGATTTTCGTGCAATGTTACGTTAACGTTTTATCGAAATAAGAAAGAGGAAAAAGGGAAACGAGATGGAAGTCGAAACAGTTCGCGGAGTCGATGATTTCGTTGGAACGACGTTGGATCTCGTCGATATCGATCCTATCGAATCGTACGCTCGGCCGTTACGTAGCTTCGAATCGTTTTTAAACGCGTCCGCGAAACTGACCTATATTCGATCGATCACGATAAACGATAAGGAAAAGAAAAAAAAAAAGACGCGAAATACGATCGAGCGTGCGAGTTTTGATAAGAGTTTTCGACGATGGTAGGAGCAGCTTGATTAGATATTCACGAAGATCACGCGGAGAAGATTATGCTCGCCAATTATCAGGCGAGAAACGGATCGTTATCAGTCGTTGCGTATAAACAATAACAAGGCGTCGGCATTCCATCGCAGAGAATAGTTGGCACGTTTTAGTCGAGAAGCAAATAACGTAATCTAGCGAAAAAAATCTCGACTTCGACGACGATTCTAAAACACTACCGTACACAAACATCGAAATTATCGTTCTTTAACACTTGCGTCGACGGTCCGAAAAATCGTTCGTCGTCGCGGTTTCTCGACAATATTCACAACCATTTTGATAACAAATCGGAATCTTGAAAGCAATTTTCATAGCGCAGAATTTGTTAGAAAAGATGGAACGTTGCAGGTTCGACGTTGAAAAATGCGAAAGTTTCGTAACTACGAACATCAGTTTACCGTTTAGTTACCTGGACCGCGATTGACTTTGAACGGATCTTTATATTTTCAGTTTACTCGTGTTGCTGTAAAGAGCATCTCGTGGTTGCAAACCACCTTCGATTGACGAAAATCTCAAATAGACGGAACCCTCGTGGTTCTTAAATAAACGCCGTTCCCGACTTTTCCCGCTCTCGAACGGCGTGAAACTTTTTTTTTTTTTTATTTTTATAGCTCGTCTACGGGCTGAAAGAAAGCTCTCGGCTCGACACACGAGCGAGCAGCGATCCCTATTTTTTTTTTTTTTTTTTTTTCCTCCTTGAAACGAACGCGGTTTCTTGGTCCGTCTTTGACGAAGGGGATGATCACCCTCTCTGGCGTCGGCCTTTCCACGCCGGGTCCACCCTTTTATCCGCGCGGCGTGGTCTCACGCCTCACGAATTTCCTCTCCGTCCGGTCGAGATCGATCTCCCGCGGTATTTTCCACGCCGATCGGCCCGGAAGAGAGTCGACCAAGAGCGACCGAGCACAGAGGAGCGAGCGAGCGAGAGAGGAGAGGGGGTGAAGGACGTGCCGTAGGCGGTCGCAATAGGAAAACTGGGGTAGACTGTCCTTGTGCTCTTGGGTGGTTATTGGAACGTTGGCACGGAGACGCTTACCTTCGTCTACCGGGTGTCCCAATTGCAGGGACGCTTGACACTTGGCACGTATGACGGTTAATGAAAGTGGAGCGTAGTCCTTTGTAAAAATAGAGGAAAAATATGCGCGCCGTCCGCGTGATCGATCCAAGTCGATACGTTCGTTCCACGATACTCGACCGCACCTTCTGATCTTCTGCATGATTTACGTTATATTTTAAAGTCGCGAACTGCTTCGTTAATGAAGTTTCTAGAATATTTCTGGAATTTGGAACGCGCGAGGAACTGGTGTAACCGCGATACAGTTTTACGTTACGATTTCCTCGTTTCCTTCCCGCTACTCGGAAATCGAACATCGCGTTCGACGGTCGCGGACATCCGATATAAGAAACTGGATCACCGAATAGACATTTAAAAGCGTAGCTCGACTCGTACGAACAATGGATCCGATATTGTTGGCAAGGTTGCAAATACTAACTACGAGGTCGAGAATTAACGAAATTCAACGCTCAGAGTCCACTACGGAAACGCTGTAATCTTGCCACGTCATTTCCACTTAAAACTTCGTTACCATTTATAATTTCGATTTCGGTTAAACGCCAAACTATTCCCAAGTTCGACAGGAAAAATCAAAGCTTACCGTCGGATTCGTCGAACGCTATCGCCATTGCCATTTTCATACGAATAATTAGATTTAAACCCGTTCGATGTTAGAAGGACGACGGAACGATGCGCCGGTTAACCGGCTCTTTCTCGAGGAGTAATTGACCTCACCTTGACACAATCGTCTGCGGTTTTTATGGCGTCGACTACGGCCGAATTGAACGAAGGGGGACGATCGAGCATGCTCGTACGCTCGGCTACGATGGGTCATTTGCATCGCGAGGCAGGTTATCAACGCGCCTAGGCTCTTGGATCGTTTCAGTGGCCGCGATTCTTTTATCCCCGCGACGAACCTGCTTATGGAAACGCGACACCCGCCATACTATATCGAGAATAAATATTGGATCCGCGATCGATATCGCGCACGGGACGCGATTCTTCCATCTTTTCACGGTCGTTGACCGTTGCCGTATAATCGCCAATTTACAACTTTGTTAACGTCGCGTCACGTCGACGCGAATCGAATCGAAGGGAATAGCCAGATCTTTTAGAAATTTGGCCAGATGCTTCGAAACGAAATTTCCATCGTTAGGTCGATTCGTTATCCAGAGTACCGATGTTCGCGTTATCGCACGATCGAGACTCTTTCTCGAAGAAACGAGCTTATGGTCATAGCCAGACGAGCATAGACTTGTCGATTCGTTAATTGATCGATAAACGAGTTACAAAAACATCTCGTGGCTTTTAAGTTTACCCGAGAATCGTTCGCCAGTCGCGTTATCTTGTGCGCGACGAATGAATTTACGAAAGCAACTCGTTCGTTTCGTCGATGTCGAGCACGATGATCGTGTAAACGTACAACGAAGTTAATCGATCAATTTGGCCTCTGAAACGATCATGAGACGAGTGGGTGGTGGTACGATTCTAACGCCAGGCGAGCGAAATACGAAATGAATCGGGTAAAAATCGGATCGGTTGTTTCCATGTAGATGTGGAAAGATCGTCGAACGCACCACGTAGGCCGTTGGCGTATTCGCGAGCGTAGGTATACGTACGTGGAAGCGGGGCAATTACCGGCGCTATCGGTACCATCGCCGCTTCAAAGGGACACCCTGTAGAGCGATCGATATCTCGCACAAGGGGCGCATTAATTACGAACGTGACTGCGATACCACCCCGGCCCTGGAAGAATCACTCGGAAGCTGAGCGATTAATTAGCCATCGTAACCGCATTATTAATCCTCAACTCCGCGGGAAGCTCGCGTTTCGCGATCATCCGCCGCGCAGCACAGATACCGATCTATTCGTTTCGATTAGACATCGATACGGGATCGATAATTGCGAATGTATTTGTAATGGAAATGAGCTGTTGAACGGTATGGATAGAGGCGATGTTAGAGATCTGTTCGAGTAGGAAATAGATCAACGCGCGATAGAGAAATTAAAAAATAATCGAAAGAACGAGGGTATTGTTAAAGTAACGCTATATAACGTTTTATTAAATAATAATTATTTTATATATAACGTAATAATATTCGAAATATTAACGAACAGCGCTCTATTCTCTCGTACGTCTCAAACACCAATGAATAATTTGTTTTATCGCACGTTCATCCATTCAACGTAAACGCGATACGCTCGTCTCATGGCGTTTTCCTTTTCTCTTTTTTCCTCTCTGTGCATACGTCTATTTTCTAACAGGCGTATAATAGGAGTTTCATCGTCGAGAGAAAAACGCTATTTTAACTTAAACGATATTTATAATCACGTGTGATATCGCGACGCAACGTGTTCGATCGGGACATTTATCCGCAAATTTCGACGATGGATATAATAGACGCGCGCCGTGCCCGACGATCGGTGGCCGTGGCGAGTTACCACTCTCCGGTGTCCCAATTAACCACCTTTAAATAGATCACGAAGCAACTTCGTTTCATTCAGACTTCGAACGCACCGATAGAACGTACCAATAAAATTCGATGTACGAAATGTTTTCAATGTTGAGAGATAATAGGCTGTATTACCGCCTAATAGAGATTTTAGAAACTAGATAAGGACGTACTATCCGGTGATAATAGAACAAAACGAAACACCCGCTAGATGCGCGGCGAAGCGAAGGAAAGGAACGCCACGGTTTGTGGAGGAGAGGAGAGGAGAAGAGAGGAGTGGAGAGGAGAGGAGAGGAGAGGAGAGGCGGGCTCGATCGCTAGCTATAGGTATGTACGCGAACGGTGCATAGAGGAAGAGCAGCTCGCTCGTTGAATGCACCAGCCCTGACCTACATAGTAAAGCGTGTTGTGGGCTAGGCGAGCCTACGCTAGAGCTACCTAGACTCTATTATAGCAACGAGGTGTAGAGCGTGTCCCTCTGCTCGCGTCCATCTCGCCGGCAAGAGCGGCGTGGGCAAACGTGAAATCGCGTAATCGGGTTCACCTTTATTTTTCACATTCTCTTTTTCTCTTGTTTCCCTTCGTCCAGCGGCGGAGCGATTAAACGAGGCCTCGATGAACGCAGGAAAAAGGGAAAAGGGTCAAGCAGCTTCGGCTGATCTTTCGAGCGGAACGCCGAGTCTCGCTCGTCTATTTAGAAATTGTACTTCTTCGCGGAGCGATGCGTCAGGCTGTCTGTCGTCCGTAGAGACGAGCGTCGTCTCCAGGTAAAAGTCACCAGGAAATCCGAACGAGAAACGTCGATACGCGACGAACGGACGAAGGAGAAGCGTTGATAACGCTCGTATCGAGCTTCGTAACCGATAAGCCCGTACGTCGATCGAAAAAATTCTAGCCAAGTATAACGACCGATAATTTAGCTGTTAACCATCCGTTACGCGAGGCACACGTACGACGCGTAAAGGGCCGCGTGTACGCCGTTATTATATCATCTCGCGGACACTGCTACGGCACTTAACGTTATGTAATGGACAGAACGGCGAGCACACGGTTCTGCCCGCGTACGATCGTACGTGCGTCGAGAGGCTCGTTACCAGCCTGTCGGTCTCGTTATACAATAGCCCGTGCACGAGCAAAACGAGAGTACTATTTTCTAATCAAATGGTAAGCAGATTCCGTCGTTTGTCCCGGCCATGATGCCGCCGCCGCCGCCGCCGCCGCCGCCGTTGCAACGAATTCCTCGAGCTGACTCGACGATACGATACGAGTCCTACCTACGGGTTCTCCGTGTGTTCCTGGCCACCGTCGTCCTTGACATCTTTTTTCCCTTCTCCCCATACCGCGTGCTCGGCTTCTCCACGCTCGATCGTCGACGAATTAACGCCATCCAACGTCCGCGTGGACCTGAACGAGGTGGACCTCGACCCGGTGATTCGTAAACTGGCCACTGACCTTTTCGACGTATCGTCGCGACGCTTTCTCTTCGAGACTCGGCCGTCGCGTTCTTTCTTCCCTCTCCTCCTTTCGCTCTTTTTCTTTTTATTTTTTTTTTATTTTTTTTTTTTATTTTACGTTACGTTAGTCGCTGTCGATGTCTACAAGGGTTTTCGACTTCTGGCCTGACCGACCGACCGACCGACCGATTCTCAGAGTGGGAGATAGCGAAAAGAAAGTCCACGAAATTCCAGCGCGGGACACGTATTGCTCGGAGTCGCGTTACGCAATTAAGAAATTAGATTCTTCGCCATTAGGTTACGCAACCACGCCTTTAACGGCGTCTACTGCTAAAAAGTCAACCGGATTGTTAATGTCCACGATAACGAAGTCCTTCGTTCCTTTTCACCCGACTCGATCGACTCGCCTTATCCAGCCGGAAGGGTTTTCCAGGTGAAACGGTGTTTCTCGAGCATTCTCCGGAGCCTAGATGGTAGATGCTTCTATCTGGCATTCTTAGAGATCGTACTCGATCAAAAAGGACAGGCAACAAGGTTTCACGTGTCCTGCGAGAAAACCGTAAGAACGCCCGAAGAAGATAACGCTTAAAAGCATCGAGAACCATCTGGTCCAGCAGCGTCATCCCTCGTGTTGTAGCGTTTTCGTTTACCTGGATCCTAAGCGCGTACCGTTAGAAACGAAACATCGATCCTACGCCGAATAACCCAGTTTCTTTCACCGGCTTTTAACGGACCACGCATTAACGAGTGGCGAGGGTATCCACCCCCGTGAGAAAGGAATTTTCACTCCGAGTCAGGCTCCTGGAACGATCTATTCATCGACCAAACGTTTCGCCGGTTAACGGTTTGCCTCGTCGCTTTCTCTTTCTCTCGATGGTTCG
Organism: Bombus difficillimus; assembly: GCA_014737525.1. Classification (NCBI taxonomy): domain Eukaryota; kingdom Metazoa; phylum Arthropoda; class Insecta; order Hymenoptera; family Apidae; genus Bombus; species Bombus difficillimus. The sequence goes on from JACXIT010000099.1 coordinate 5,304,091, forward strand.
AGGATCGTCGTGAATTTTCTACGTGGTGCGACTAACGCCACGTAGCTGGCTGAAACATCCTCGTACGTACGCAAGAGGACGGCGTACCCGTTCGCGGTTGCAAAGTTGGCTGGCGGATGTTGCGACGATGCGATCAAATCTCCATCGATATCGTTAAATGTCGCGTGAATCGGAACGTTCAAATTTCATTTGCATCGCAAGCGTGTTAGTATCGCGCGAATTTTCATCTCAAGAGAGGCGCGTCGTTGGTGAAAATGGTGACGCGTAGAAATCGAATGGATATGACGCAGCGATACGAAGAGAAGCGTGCCGTTAGTCAACTTTCCAGCCACGCTACGGTAATCATCATCGGTAACCTTTGCGCCGATGTTGCTACCTTCGCGTCGACCTTTTTCGAAACCTTAACAAATCGTTCCCATTGCCGTTTCTCTTGAACGTTCTACCGGTCCACGAAGGAAGTGGGCGTGTGCGTGTTGGAACGATCCTGTCCTTAGAACACAATGGCGGACGAAGAAGCGCGCGCGGCTGCCGCTCCACGTCCAGACCATTCAGCCGTTGGAAATAGGTCAGGGACGCGGTTGCGGCGCAGTCGTTTCCTCTTTCCGTGGAAGAAGGAAAGAGAGAAATGTCACGGTGAAACACGGTCGAGAAAGTAGAGAGGAGAGTGGAAGAAGGGTGCGTAGGTAGGTTGCGAATATCCCTCGATGGTCGTGCGTTTTCAAGGCTGCACACAAGCCAGGGGTGGACTCCTCGTGTTTCCCGGTTGAATGGAACCCGATGATGTTTCGATACGGTCCCGACCGTGTTTCCTCCCTTCTAGAGGTTGCACGCGCACGCTGACCCACATTTTACCTCCTGCCTTCGTTCACCAGCCTTTCGAATTGAGTAACTCGAATTACAAAGCGATAGGCTACTAGCGCGCACGGCCCACGCACCTGGATGGAGCAATTTGCTCGGAATTCATTTCCACGTGGAAACCGATTTCAGTCGGCAACGCGTTTCCGCGTGAAATTCCCTTTCGTTTCAGCAAATTTCCCAGTCTCGTGCTCGTTTCGCTCGACGATTCCGATCTCTAAGCGTAACGCGACCGACCAGTAAAGTGTAAATCGATCTTTCGCTCCTTCCGTGATAATTCTATCTATCTGTCGTTTCGGTTCGTGATAAAATAGAAGCAGGTATTTGTTCATTTCTTTCTTTCTTTCTTTCTTTCTTTCTTTCTTTCTTTCGGAGATCTTTCGACGATCGAATTTGCTCGAAATTGAAGCAACAGGAGCTTCGTACGCTCGCAACTATCGCATTGTAAGTTAAACGCCTGTTACGTCCGTGATTAGACGAACGTTATGTAAATTCGTGTTTTTATACGTACGAAAGAAACGAAGCTTAAGAAGAAACTGGTTCCACTGAAACGTATTCGTTTGGTTTCGATAAATGAGCGTTATATAATACGAGTATTACGAGTAATACTTTCCGTATTTTGTACATTTCTGTATCTTCCGATTGAAGCGCACGATTTGAATAATTACGTAAACGTTATACGCGTTTCCCTTTTATTAAACTATCATCGTACCGTAACTAACTTTATCGTAATATCGGTCACTAGTTTCCTCGCAACATCCTTTTGTGCAAAACTCTTTACACTCTGCGCAAACCGTGTTAATCTCGCGAACACATCGATACCTAAAAAGGGACGATCTTCTGTCGCTCGATTCCAACTGCATCGAGCGTAAACCTAACCGTGAGCGAATTCCGTTCCCAAGAAACGGAAAAAGGTACGAGCAGCCGGTTAGAAAAAAAAAAAAAAGAAAATCTATAAGCCGATGATTATAGACACGAAACGCGAAAACGGGCATCTCTCGGGTGTTACATCGCGTGATCGAACGTGGAAAAAAAATGAAGGAAGAACGGTTTTTCGAATGGGATAGGGAGAGAAGCTCGCGTAACGAGACTTCCGTGGAATCGAACGTTTCCTGTGTTTGGTCGGGAGTAGAACTCGCGTCGCTCTCGATCGTTCCTCCGCGCGATAACGGCCGTGCTCTTTTACGCGAAACACCCACTCGCCGTGACATGCACACGAGCACACAGAGAGCCACGCACACGATCGAATGGCCGAGCACACGAACGGGCAGAAGCACTCTCGGTTTCGACGGAGGAAGTGGGTCGCGCACATGCACGGACGCGCCGCAACGCGCCATACCGCCGCTTCGTTTCCGGTATCGAAATTTCCGGCTTTGGCAATTCGCGGTGCAAGAGGTTACACGACGAATCGTTCCCCCTTCTCGTTACTCTCCTTAAGAATTAAACTCGTTTAATCAACGACGCGTCGTCCAGTTGAACGATCGTGGATCGATCATGGATCGTTGACGAGTCGCGAAGCTGTCTGCCATCGTTCTCCGACGTTCGATTAATTTTGTAACGGAGAAGGAATAACGTCGAACGTTTTAATTAGCCGGGCAGATTTTACCGTGTGTACGTACGATTTTCACCTGTTTTTTTTTTTTTTTTTTTTTTTTTTTTTTTTTATTCGCGAAAAGATGAAAGTACGTAGCTTTGAATTCGAAGCGATCGTTACGTTAATACTCTATAACGCAACGTGACTCGAAAATCGTATTGTTCGAGAAGTTTCGTTTTGATTGCTTCGCCGTAACCGCTATACCGTTTCGTTCTTCCATTACACAACCTGTTTAGAATATTTCTTATTTTCTACTTCGATCATATAAGATAATTCGGCTGTAAAATTAGATGGAATTCATAGAATCGGATAAGACAGAATCTGGCAGTTCGATCGGTTATCCAAGGCCAATGCTGTTTTTATAAACTTCGTGCACGGTATCGCGTCGAGTTTTCCCCTTGAAATTTGGAAATAAATAGACAGTTTGGCGCGCTAAACGAGAAAGAAAACATCGGAGAGGGTAATTACAGACTATCTTAAAATCCCGATCGATAACGGTATCACGCTTCTGGTTGTCGCAAGGCGGAAGCGTAGAAGCCGCGAAACAACGATCGAGTGCTCGAACTCGCGTTGGCGCGTGATCGAAAAGACGACGAACTGTAGAATCGTAAATGACACGATAGGAACACGCGAGAGAAAAGACAGCGATGGAATTTTCACTGTATCCGTGTGCTAACCCTTAAATTGTAAAACCGCGTTCATTAAGGACGCGCTTAGCCAATACGTTGATGTCTCAGGCATTGAAACTGCAATTAGGGAAAGATCGCGCAAAGTATAATCTCGAATGACAATTGACAAATTGTAGAAAGTGCGACACGAAAGTGCCAATTTGTTGGCGAAAAAGGTCGGTATAAAATATTCGAACGCGCCGTTGCTTACAAATTACCTCCGCCGTGAAATCATACCGATTAATGTCGATTTTCGTGTATCCGCTTTATATAATTAAAACATTATATATATATAATTTGTTGTTAATAATAATTCTCAGTGCAAGAAAGCGAAATTACAATTAGAATCAGGTAAAAAGACCTTTGCCGATCGTCGGAATAATAATTATAACTCCGTGTGACGAGAGACGAGACTGGATGTTACGTGTCGTTAATGAAATCTTCTAACGATTCCGCATTAAAGAAACAGAAACGCGAATAGCTTAGTTAGCAGCAATTTCGCTTCGAGATTGATCCTCGGCTCCCGTAACCGGGTGGTAACATTTTTCAACTCGACTCGATCGAGAGTCGAGAGCAGGATCGAAGCGAGAAAGTATGGCGTGCCACGAAATTACATAACGCAGCCAATAACCAACCGCGACGAATCAAAGGTTCTGCCTGCCACGCGATTGCATTGCGCTACACCAAACACCACCTTTGGGAATACGAAAGAGATAAAGACTGAAAGTATTTTTTTTCTTTTTTTTTTTTCTTTTTTTTATTCTTTCGAACTGTTCGTGATTGCGGTTTGTATGTATTCCACTCGACTCTGTAACCATTTCAGTTGGCTACGATCGAGCAGAATCCACGGTTAATAACTCGTATTTCTTCATCCGCTCCGTGCACTTTTGTGTATGCGGTTTTAATGCTATTTACAAACGCGATATCGCCAGCCTTTCTAACTTTGAACTTGAATTAGACGCTTGCACCGTGTTTGTATTCGCTTGCACGAAACGAGTATTTTAACCTCTCCAGGGATACGCTGTTACGCTGAAACGAAATTAATCGAGTTGCAACGCGCGCGCGTATAGATCGTCTTTCTCGAGAAAGCGGCAAACAGTTATTCCGAGGTTTCTCGATCGATTGGTTGCTGAAAAGGGATCGACCTATACCGCGAACCGCGACATTTTAAACGAAATTTTCTGCCAAAGTCTTCCCGAAAATTGCCGTCTGACGCAACAGAACCGTTCCAAGTTCGAAGAAACAGTGCCGCGATCGAAAAAGGGTTAATCGCTGCCACTTTCGAGGCGTGATTTCCACGGCCGGTATTCCATTCTTGGCCGACCACACCTGCGTGCAGCTGCACCTGCGACCGCCACGAAAACATCGCGATCGTTTCACGGCCGTAATTTCTTTGCGCCGTTGCTCCGACTCGTTACCTGTTAGCTCGAACACGATTCCGACAGAATAGACGTAGTTTCTTCTCGTAGAAGAAACAGGAAGGTCTCCCGGAGAGCACAAGGAAGGGTGGAAAATATGCAACGAGTGGGAGAACTCGTTTCGTGACAGATCGATGTCTTCGTGTCAAGGATACGTTCGTTCGGTTGGCGTAAACGAGCGACGAAGCGTGCAGCGGTGCCGAGATGTTCCAACTTCTGACGAGGTTCCACACCGCTCTCTTCCTCGTCTTCTTCGAGAAGTTAGCAACCGCAGCGATCCAACTATCCGGGTCATCGACGGATTCCGCCGCTGTGAACGTGGCGTCGAAATGTCAGGCGCCTATAGTTCGATCCCCGCGGATCTCTAATCTTCGGATCTTAGGGAAAAGTGTATACCGCGAAATTGCCCCGATCGACGAGTCTTCTCTTTCTAATGAAATAAGACAGCGATCGAAGTTCGCATAGGGTGTGACGCGAAAGTAACGCAATCTCGCGTTTCGATGCCAGGAAGAGTATCGCGATACTGAGAAACCGTCGGAGCATCGCTATTACGAACGATTCTATTGTATCAATGAAGCAAATGGAAACGAAGAATTCTATAGGTTTGATAAATTGATCGTCGTTCGCGCGATGCTGCGAGGAAGATGAAACGATCGTTAGATATAAATGTACAGATGGTACGATACTACGATAATACCGCGATAATAGGTAGAATCTGCGTGCTACGATTCGCGCGAGAACAAAAAGCACCGAGCAAACAACGTTAACCACGAGCTATTCGAACGCGTTATTCGTACACGGCGTAATCCCAAAATACGCGGCGTGTCCGATTTATTAAGAAACTCTTAGCGTTGAGAAATAAAAAGTTACGTACAAGTACTACCTCTAGTCGCTGTACGATAATTCGCGTACGCTTCGTTTCGCAAATTCTTCGTCGCAATTTTCGTGTTTCCGTCGATCGCGCCGTCCTTATACGAGCGTTTCCATAAAACTTGGCTGCCAAATTAAAAATTGCCGGTCAAACTTACTTTCGTTTCGGCCGGCATCGAACGGTGGCCAATTAAACCGGCCGTTTCGTCAGAATTCCAGGCGAAACGGAGTGTGGATCGATGGAAATCGGTCGCGCGGCCACCTTTGTCGCGCGCATATTTGTGGGGCGCGCGCGTGATGTCACATAGAAAGAGAGAGTCGTTACCGTTACGCAATGCGCGCCACGGCCGGAAGGTGTGTGCGAGCGTGCGAGCGTGCGTGCGTGCGTGCGTGCGTGCGTGCGTGCGTGCGTGCGTGTACGCGGCGAGAAAGTTGCGTGGCCCGGGCAAACGCTGACCTTACGTACTGCGCGTGCGCGTGTGCGGCCGAATCGTTTCGGCGCTCGATCGAGGCGATCGCCCGACAACCGCCGCACCGATTGCCGAAGCGCTCTTATCCTCTCGACGACGCTTCGTGCGTCCGTCGACGCGCTTCGAGCCTCGAGGAAACGAGGAAAGTCATCGTACGTTCGTCCGTTCTTCGGACGAAATCGATCGTCTCTTTGTACCGGCGTTCGATCCTTCGATATCTAAAAATCTAAAGATCGTCATGCACGATCGAATGATTGGTGATTCGCGAAATGCCAAAGAAACGAACAATTGGAATAGCGTTTCTTTCTTTCGCGTCAACGATTCGCCTAGGTAATGCTTCCGCGTATCTTAATCGCAGTAAATTACGAGCGTTAACGTCGAAGTTCGTTGTTTCAGCAATTAGCGACGGAAATGACCGATGTTCCTGTCGAATCAATTAACGCTGAATTCTATTGTAAATATATATGGCTCCAATTATGATTACTCGTATCTATATAAATATACCTAAATAAATCACCCGTCGATAGCTGTAACGTTGAATGCCCGCTTAACGGATTTATCGCCGGCCGTTTCAAACACTTATCGTATACACGCGCGAGCAAACCTAAGTGCAAACGAGTTTAGATACGACGAATGAAATTATTGGCCGAAGGAATCAGTCCCTGAACTGCTCGATCGAAAATAGTCGAAGAATGCCGAGAACTCGAGCATCGCGCGGTAACGAGCTCGACTCGACGGAAGAAGATCGACGCGTGGATACGCCGCAAGCGGGTTTCGGTACCGAAACGCGCGAAACCGACGAGTCGGAAGGCGGAAAGCATCGGTGAAAATTCCTCGGTTCTCGAAACGACGCGAGTCGTAAGCGGGGACGTGTTCGGTCGATGCGGCTAGACACCCACCCTTCTCCGCTGACGCGAGGGCGAGTCAAGGTCAAGCAAGGTCGAGCCCCCCGGAACCTCCAGGAGAACTCGACTCGTCGCTAACGAGCCGATACGAACGACCGTACGCGATTAAAGACGCTCGAAGATGGCAGAAAACGATCCTCGAGATTTCCGCCGCCGTGAAACGGTCGTTTCGATTCGAGCTTGGGCGCGGACGCGATTAACCGTTCGCCGTCGTACCGGTTATCTCGTGTGTCGTATTTTAAACGTGTTTTATACGCATCAACATTTACTCGAATCGGAATCGAACGCAGGTCGAGAAACTTTTTGAAGCATCGGTTAACGCTCCTTGTCTCCGAGTCTCCACCTGGAAAAGAGTTCTAGGATTCTGTCCGTGGGAAGGCTGGAGAATTTGTTCGTTCGCGTGGTAGAGTGGCATACGTTCGTTGCCTGTTGAAAAATTAACTCGGTCGCAATAGGGTTGGCAAGAAGGTAGGAGCAGAAATAATTTTGCACGATTCATCGCTCGTTTCCTCCGACTGTCTATATATTCCGTGGCTGTGAAGAGGAAACGGTCGTCGCAAAATGGTAGGTTCGAGGACAAAAATTGTCGACGTATTCGAGTCGAATCAATATTATTACGGACAACGTGGACGAAGAGGCAAAGGGAAAACGAGCGTGCCTCGGTAACAAGCCATTTATTTACAACTTCGTTTCGAATTGAAAACGTCGAGCGGACAGGAATAATTTAACGGTCGCGCGTACGAGTTCTCGCTGCGTATCCAGTCACCGGGGTTAGGTGCATCTGAAATGCACCCTCGTAAGTAGAGATTTCGTTGAGGGTGTGTTTTCGGGGTTAACGGAGGTCAACGGGATCCTTAAACTCTGACCCGAACGATACGATCTTCCCTGGCTCGAGTTCGTTCGCGTCGAGCAAATATTTATTCGCGAATATTTCGGACTTCTCTGCGAGATATACTCGAGATACAAATTTTCCATCTTTCGACCAAAGATCGATCCTATTCCATGTAACCAATTCCACCGCCGTTAGGAACGGATGGTCGATGCTCGTCGTCTCGCGTCCGATCAGGTAGAACCAGTAAAAGTAAACGGTGGCGAGCTTTCTCCGGTTTGCAGGTCGGTAAAAGCTCGTCTATCCAATTTCGCGGTAACTTACGATCTAATACGAAACCGACGCACATCGAACATGAAGAATGCACCTCGGATGTCGCTTACGAACGAATATTCCAAGCTACGACGGCCAAATATCGGCCCATCGTCGCGTTCCAGAAAACGACGACCAACCACGTAGGCTCGTTTCACTCCACGTCCGTGACTCCTCTCGTTATTATTCCCTCCCTTATCCTTCGTAGTTTTTCGCCTTCCGTTTTTCCCTTTGTGCTCGCCTCCTCTCTCTTTTGCTCTTGTTACTCGATAAACAAGCAGACCTGAAACAGCAGTCTGTTGAGCAGGGCGAGAAGAAGAAACCGATCGTTCGCTCGACTACCTTGCCAACGGTTAAACACACCCGTTGGCTCGATCTACGCGGTCGTAATTACCGATTCAATTCGCGGATCCGTCCGTGACGTCGAGAGATCCCGAGGTCCATTTATCGTCGATTGCCTCTCGATGATCGACTTCCTCGAGAAACGCGGCTACGTCCGCTAGAATTTCAACCTTGCTTCCGGTTCTCCCGACTTTCTCGCGCGCTACATTTCGCGGGGATTCAATTTTACTATTTAATTTCACAGGGAAAATTGCAACACCGGTAGAACCGCTTTTTCAACGACTCGCCGCAGAGATCCGAAGGTGTTTTTCGGAAAAACAAAACTCCGTACGAAAGTTTATTCGTATCTTCGATGCAAAATTCTCGAATGTACGATTGTTAGTCACGAAAGTCTTTGAAAACGAATTTCTATCAAATATCGTAGCAAAGTCGACGTATCTGTTTCTACGAAATGTTCATTACCATCTGTACGATTTATACGCGTTCGAAAAGTTTTCTAAAATAATATAAACGTATACGATTAATTCTAATAAAGACGCGTTGTCGTTTAAAACAGCTGAAAGCGCGCAAAGAGTACAATATCTGCGAGCGAATGGACGACGGGCGAAATATAATAATACAACACGATGCTGTTTTCGTCCGAATTTCGTCACCGAATTTTCATCAGACATGCAGACCCGTCTGGGGCGCAAATATCGTGAATTACGCAACCGATCGCCGCGCGTTTAACCGTGTGGGCGCCGAAAGGTAAACGCGATAAAAAGCGGTCGACACACTTCTTTCTGGCTCGCGTGCTGATCCCTCCGGTTTTACGAGAGGAGACCGACAATGGTCCGAAGTGATCGTCGGAAAGCGAATCGAACTGAAGCGAAAAAAAAAAAAGAAAGAAAGAGGAGGAAGATCGAGAGTGTGGCGAGGCGAAGAAAGCGCGAACTAGCGCGGTCGATTCGCGGCGGCAGTCGGCGAGCGTGCCGGCTCGAGTCGATTTTCCACGGCGATTTTTCCTCGGCTGCTGCCATGAGAAATTGCTTAATGAAGCCGCGAGGTTGGCACTGCCTGAAAGGAAGGTAGAAACGTTGCAGTGGGTCAAGGAGAGACACACCGGCTTTCACTTCCTCTCCGCAGCGCCGCGCTATACCCCTCGAGAACACCTCCCATGCCTCTCTTTTTTTTTTTTTTTTTTTTTTTCTCCTTCGTGCTTCCTCAGCCTACTCTCGGGTCTACCGTTAGGAAGCGATCTAAATGCTCCCAGCGTCTAATGGTATAATCTGTTTTCACCGGAATCGTAATCGATCGCGATAGAAACGCGTGTAACGAGCGTACGCTCGCGCGAGTCGCCAGGCACCTGCGAATCTTTGACACGGTGCTTCGACGAAATTAAGATGATCGAGAGACGCGTAATAGAGAATTTCGATATTCCACCTTGTATCAATCTTGTAATTGCTGCGATAGAGAATCGTACATTTCGACAGGGAATCCTTAGCTTTCATAGTGAAAGTAAAACACGAAAAGCTCTTTCCATGGCGATGGGAAAAAAGCTGACATTTTGTGGACGTTGATTTTGTGATTCTAGTGGACACCAGGGAGGTCCAGCCGCACGATGCGAACGAGAAGGAACAACTGAGTCTGGCGAGCGTTAAAGCGGAACCAGGATCGACCGGTACGACGACCACCACGACGGGGACTCGTCTGTTGCACGGTATTCTCTCGCAGCACCCCCAGCAGCACGGTCTTGGGGTGCAAAATGGATACGGCCGCCACTTGGCCGGCCATGCTCAGATGGGCCAGCCGTCCTACACCACTGCCACGATCGCCACCACCAGTACACCAGGTCAATCTCAAACTACCTTCTTTCCAGTTTTTCCAGAGCCAAGTCGATCAAGAACGTTTTTAGTAAATTTTATCGATTTGTCGATTCCGTTACGCTAACTTTAAAGCGAGAAATTCCGAAGAAACGAACGGATCGATCGACGCGGCTTCCAAACGACTGGAATATAATTGCCGTAACAGTTTCCAACGATCCCCCCGATGAATTTATATCGACGAAGAATAATTGTAACGCGTATGCAACGTATTGCACGCTTTCGTCGAAACCTGGCAGTTGCGACTACAATAGAAACGCGGAGAAAGCAATGGAGAGGATTTTGCGCGTTCGTGCAAGCTGGAACAAGTGAAATCAATTCGTGCGAGCGGCTCGAGAAAGATGTATCGAATCGCGTGCAAGGTCGTAACGAGATGAAAAACGAGCGATTTTTTCCATCGATCCTCGTTTTTTTTTTTTTTTTTTTTTATTTTCTCCCTTTTCGTCGCGTAAAACAAGAGTACGCGCATCGATTTTCCATTGGAACGGCGCTCTGCTGCTCGGCCAATAATAATATTTACAAAGCAATATCGACGGCTGGCTGGTAAACAGCCGACAGGAAATCACTTCCGGCGTGGCTTGGCCGCGGCGCGCCGAGCCGAGCCGGTAAACGTTTGACTTTCCTCTCTCGCCACGCTTTTCATGGGCACGCCGCCGCGAGTAAAGCGTTACGCTCGCTCCCATTGGCCGTTTCTCGACTAGCTGGTCCGCTCCACCAGCGTGCAATTCCCTCGCCGCTGACGTTAATCGTTAGAGACGACGAGCTGTGGCAATAAAAAGGCGAAAATTCCTGTTTAGCCGCCGCGCAGACCGGTAATATCGATTTCTCGACTTCCCGTCCGCCGATGAACCAAGATTTCACCACCGGAGCTCACCTGTGCGACACGAGACCACCCGAAAATCCCCCACCTTCTTACCCTGCTTGCACGCAAGCTTCCTAGAAGTCTACCTAGAATAATTTCAATCCTCTAAACGATAAGAAAAAATTAGACGAGGATAACATGGAACGTATAAAAACGCGTCGAAATGCAAAAGTGGAGAAAAAGATACCACGTAACGACGTCTCGCGTGTATTTATATTATCAACCTTGCACGTGATTCGGCGCTTTGCAAAGTTTCGTTGCGTAAGCCAGACGCGGGTGTAGTACTCGCGACGCGTTCCGTGCGATCCGTTTCACGAGTTCGACTCGCTTGGTCGAATCGAAAAAATGGCGAAGAAATCGACGGAGTATCGTAACGCTCGGTACGACTATGACGTACGCTCTGCGTAACGCGACGACGTCGACGACGACGACATCGATGACGGAGGTGGCGCCGAACAGTGAAAAAGGATACGGACAGACCTACAGAGATACAGACGGATTAACATCTCGCGCGACACAGAGGACCTTTTACGACTGGTTTCAGATCGTTTGCTCTCTCTCTCTCTCTCTCTCTCTCTCTCTTTCTGTCTGTTTCTGACTGTCTGGCTGCAAGCAGAACAGAGAGAGAAAGAGAGGGAGAGAAGGAGACCGTGGGAAGCACGAGCGATATGCATACCCAATGACCGGATGACCTTCGGCCGTTGCATAAAGATGCCTTTAATTGACGGCGCACGCGAAAACACGTTCGACGGTCTGGCACGGTGCTCGATAAAGCGACCGATGCTCCAAGTCGTTCGCTCGTCTGGACCACCTCGGAGACTTTAATTCGTTCGCGAAACACAAAGACCGAAGTAACCGAGCGTAAAGACCTGCGACCGCGGGTAATTTTCGACCAGATGGCGCCTCCGAGTTCCCGACTCTCGATACACAGCCGTTTTACCTTACCTTAAACTATGACCCCGTTTCGTGATCGGAATTTCGATTGCAACCGATCCGGTCCATTTACCGGCCGTCGTATATGTTTATTTCGCCGATGTGAAATTTTGTTTGCAAAATTTCACAACCATCGAGCGCTGGGTTCCTCCGAAACAGCGCTCGCAGCGGTACTCGCGAACTCGATCGACGGATGAAACCGTCCGAGCTCGTTTCGCGTTATCGCGTAATTATTCGCTGGAAACGTACGTAGAGTGGAAGCGTGCAAAACGTTGCAAAATCAACGAGCCCAACCTGGTCCCTTTTTCCCTCGAGGTCAGTCACCTGGACGCGACTACCGAACGAAACGTTTGTATGGTTTTATTTTTGTTTCATCGCATGGAAACAGGAAGCGGATCACTGCCAGCGAGCCCCGCCGACAGCGGAGTCAGCGACGTCGAATCCAGCACGTCCTCGGGCGGTAACGAGGACGCGAATCTTTTATTGAAAGCGAGGCTCAACCCTAACTCGTCCCTTCAGCCGAGTCTCGCGTCCCATCATTCTCATTTGTCGTCAGGTAAGCGCATACGTATATCCTACGTCCAATTATCCTACTACGGAGTCGTCTCGTCGTGTAACGATCTCGTTCGACCGATCTTTCTTTTCTCGGTCCTGTCTAGACGAACGACCTAGACAAAAAGCGGACGATAATAGATCGTCCCGATTCTATGGATATTTTATCCGATGGTATTTCGAAATCGTTTCGTTAAATCACGTATCTCCGTTAAAATCTGTGATTCGTCGCGCTGCAATTGCTATAAAAGTTGGGAGTATTACGCGAATTTCGGTCGACGCGTCGACTACGGATTTGCTGCTACGTTTAGCGAGTTACAAAATGAAACTGTGGAACGATGTTTCCTAGTAATTTCTATCAAATATAGAAGCGAATATTGTACGGAAACTATTTGTTGGAATACCGTTGCATCGTGTACGATTAATTTATAGGAAATGCACAGAATGCAGGTAACGCGCGAAACTTTATAAAACATCGCAAGTACCATCGGTACTCGTTATAATAGTTAGCAAATGAAAAACGATTCTAGCAACGAAAATCGCATCTACGGCGAACGTATTGAAAAAGGTTCGAACAAATAGAACGATAGAATCGATGTAGGCGATACTTGCCGTTGTTGTGTGGGAAAAAGAGCGGTAAGATATTTGTCATTGTACGAACGTAAAAGATTATATAGTTTCTTATTAGAAATCTCTGTGGAATGTCCCACAGCAGCGCTCGGCAGGTCAGCCTGTCACAGTCCTGGCGTTTATCCGTCGACGGCGGGCTTCCTGCCGCCCTCGTATCATCCTCATCAGCATCATCCCTCCCAGTACCATCCGCACAGAGGGAGTTCGCCTCACCATCAACACGGGAACCATACGATGGGCCCGACAATGGGACCGCCCCACCATCACCACCACCACCAAACGCAGAGTCTGCAACACTTGCATTATCGTCAGCCACCTACATGTAAGTTGCTTTATCATTTTCTCCTACTTTTCTCTCTTCTTTTTTTTTCTTTCTTCTTTTTATCCTTTCTGTTTACGTCGTCACGGTGGTCCACGATCTTGCCTTTCGGAATGAAAAACGGTAGAACGCGTAGAAATTATCTAAAATCCCATTATCTCGGAATTGCAAACGTGGCCAATATCGCGGTTGCAACGTTTCCAGGGGAATTGAAATTTTTAATTTCGGTCGAATTTCTGCGGAAATTTCGCGTTCGCTCGAGGTCGATGTTTCACTCGGGAAAGCTGGTAAGTTGCGATAAATCTCCTTGGAAGGAAGATTCCACGCTTTGCGTTCTCGTTGTTTCTTTTCTTTTTTTCTTTTCTTTTTTTTTTCTTTTTTTTTTTTTTTTTTTTGCGAAAGCGTGTAAATGGAAGTTAAACAAAAGGCAAAGTATAAGAAGACGTTTCTTGACCCCGTTTCCACGGGCTGTAGGTTCAGCTGGTACCAGACGATCTCGATGTCTTGGCGAATTCGATCGAAGCCGACCACCAATAAGTCAGTAATTTCAGTATCTCGCGGCGATATCGAGGGAGAGAGAGAGAGAGAGAGATTCGATAGTCGTGACGCAACGTCGACGCGGCTCGAGTTTATTTCGGCTCGCTCTGGATATCGATTAATACGGAGAAGGAAAGAAAGTGTCTCAGCCTCTTAGGTAATTACGCTCGATAGATAATTTCACCGAGAAGCAGCCGGAGAAAGCGATAATTCGAACGAATCGATTCTGCATCGCGATTAGCTTCTTTCGAAAATCGTTACGAGGAACGAAACGATCAAATCGTAGCGCCTTGAACGCACGGAAGAGCGTTCTTCGTGCGTATTAAAGATGGAAATTCGTCGCTAAAATTACCAAATTCCTGTATAACGATCAAGGGGAATAGTTTTCCGGGTACGGTATGTACGACGTGCTGCAACGTTAACAATAGAAACACACGAGCGTAGACACGGAAACGAACTGGTCGGATCAACGTGCACGTTTATGCAAAGTGTTGCGATGTAAACCGCCGGCTGATATTTCCGGCAGTTCCGTGAAAATAGCTCGTAACACTTTAGTGGAACAACCGGAGCGGCTGTTGCCGATTCGACCGCATTACGAATCCCGATAAATACACGTAATCCGCGCTCTAGCCTGTCATCGTTCTTCTTACGACCTATAAGTCCCACGTTGCGAGTATAAGCGCCGGTTTCAAACGAAACCGCCGCATGGATTACCTAGCGGACGAACGAAATCTCGATCGAGGCGACGAAGCGTGTAGCGGGGTGTGCGCTCGGACCGATGGAATCGCGATTCTCCGTGGATTCTCCGCGAGAAGGATCCAATTAAAAGCACCCGGCGCTAGAAATATCGGTCGAGCCAAGCTCGTGCTCGATTTCCACGTAACCACATCGCCGGTGAACGCCAACAGCAGGAAACGCGTCTAGCTCGTCTAGTTGGACGAAAACGAAGAAGAGAGATAGAGAAAGAGCGCGACACTTCCTCGTGGCAGGTTGTAGATGCAAAGTGAAAGGAGTAGCGAGTTGCCTGCGGCAACAGCGGCTCCGACATAACCGAGGGTTCCATTAGAGTTAAAAGAGGAGAAGGAGATGGAGAAGGGGAGAAAAAAGCACAGGGGGAAGGTGGTGTGCGCATACGTTGTGTACGCGAGTTTCGCGTGGTCTGTGTTACACGCCACGGACTCTCGTCGTACCCTGTGTCGAGCTTCGTCATCTACGTCGGCAGAAATCGCAACAACGCCGACATCAGCCGAGCCATTCGTTCTCTTGACCCACTTGCCTTTCCCTGATTCAACGGCCCAGATTCGCTTCCTGGCCGTCGCGCGCGTCGATAGGATCGTCTCGATCCGCGGACCGATCTCTTCCGACGTTTCCTTTTTCCTCTCGCTCCGTCTCACGCGATTTTCTCAAGCACGTCCCATTTAACCGACCACGATTTCCCTTTCGAGCGAACGCTCGTAGAGAAAATCGTTACCTTATTGGCGGTAACAGCGGAATATAACCATTCGAATTGATACGCATGAGAAATAAAAGTTTCTCGGTATTAGCATTAGAATATATATATAATTAACTAAAGAAATTTCAAGCGAACGTCGCGACGAATATTACGCTTCTCGTATTTTCTACGTCTTTGATAAACGACCGCGATTTGATAACCGACGTCTACCAGTTAACGATCAACTTCGCGATAGAACCGGTCAATTCAACGCTACAGGTACAACGCCAGTCCAAACGGTGTCAGATATTTCGCGTTTGCGATTGTATTAAAAGCGCGCGATTCCCTTTGCTGGTATTCGCATTTACTTTTATCGGATGAAGCGTATTTCGAATCGCTAGATCGTTGCACGATCGCGACGTTGGTCGCGGTTTCTGCAGGTTTTCGAATTTCGAGACGGTCGTGGCGCGAAACGAGCGCGGCGAAGCGATTGAAAGAGAGCAGAGCCGCGTCCGCCGGGTCCAGAATCTGCCAAGAGCGGTAATCGCACGCGGGTCGCGCAATCGCGCCCCCCCCCTTTTTCGTCTTTCCGATCGCGTTCGACGAAACGACAGCTGATTTCGCCGGGACACACACCTGGCCCTGTCGTGATTTCAAACAGCCGTGCTCGAATTGGATCGCCGCCAAGGTTGCACCGCGCGAGTCTCGCTCGAAACGAGCCACCGAATGGAAAGCTCGTCGAATCGCTTCACCAGCTGAAACATCGCTTCCAACCGATTCAATTACCGATTATACATCGTCGTTATCAATTACACAGACCACCGTATGGGAAACTGCATTGATTTTTGTACATCGTGTACAGCTGATTCTTCGATCGATTACAATGTTATAATATAGGTGCAGTTCCTGTTCGACGTTGCTTAAATGAATACGCTAGGAACGTCAGCGCCGGACTTTCCCTGATTGAAAGTGTTGCCGAAGCGTGGCAACCAGTTTAACCCCGTTTCTTTCGTTCCAACTAACGCCCGATCGCAAACTCTTCTATGTTCTCCTAGTTTATAACAGCTTATAGCACAGCTTGATCTGGGATTGGACGTAACGTTCGTCGAACGATCGAAGGAAATGTTTTTTTCCGATGGAAGATCAAAATAGAATGGCAAATTTCGGATCTTTTGTTTTCGCAATTACGGTATACGTACGCAGGTGCTTTTGGCCTTTAAAATACACACGCCGGAGCTATATCTGTTTAGTACAGAAACGTACTTGTACGTTCCAAGAAAACGTTTCTTTTTTTTTTTTTTTCGTCAGATTCTACGTTTCATTCTCGTAGTAAACGCCAATGAAATTTAATACGCTCGAAGCCAATTATTATATATATATTTGCAAAACACTGTGTATCACGGAATCGTAGCGTGAGCGTTAAAAGCGTGGAATTCGAAATGACCGGTTGTCTCGTTGCGCGTTGTAAAGGTGATCGCTTAATTGGGGCAGGCAGCTGAAAGCGGGCCGATTCGTGCGATCGCAGGGAAAATCTGCGCTGCGAATAAAATATCGTCCGTCGAGAATCGTGCGTCGGTACGTTGGCTGGAAACCCGTAATTGTTTAATTGCGGAGGAACATCTGTTGATGTTTCGCAAAAAAAAAAAAAAAAAAAAAAAAAAAAAAAAAAAAAAAAAGAAAAAAAAAAAGAAAAAGGCGATCGCACGGATAAGAAAAAAAAATCTGCGCACGGTGACACACCGTGTGGCAGGTAGGCCCTCTCGAGAGGCAGAGGCCGACTCGCCGAGTAAAAGTGTGCCGGATTGTATAATCGAACGTGAATAAGCAAAATGTTACGCCATAGCGATTTGGTAACTTTGCGGGGCGCCCCACCAACGACGACCGTGTTCCCATTGCGGTGGCCGACCACGGTGGACGCGAACGAAAGCCGAGGGAAAATTCGACCTGGTCTTAAAGGGCCCTTCGATCGCAGGACCGCGACGCGGCTCTCCGTTACTGCTAGGTCCGATCGATTTACGGCAGACATATTGCGTTACGCTACGAACACGGCCCGGATCGGCTTCTCCGCGCGTTTACCGATCGTATGGTATGGTAATTCGTAGGTGGAAACAGAATTTGATTTACGTAGGCGCGTCAGGTCTGAGCTTCCTATCGTTTTCTGGTTATCTTACGACCGTATCTTTCAGCCGAGTACAAGTTCCGATTGAAGTAACACACACAGATAATATCGAAAACGTGTATCTCGGAGGAAAGAAAGATTTCATCGTTCGAATTGAATATTTTACGGTATGGTAATTTATAGGCGACGACGAAATGTCTGGTTTTAAAGTTCGTAGGTGTCTTAGTCACCTTCCAACGTTCGCGAAGACGATCTTCGTTGCTTTCGATCGAGTATAGAGGGGCTGGTAGCAAAGAAACACCAAGCTTCGATATTCGGAAAAGAACGAACAGAGAACCGCTCTTTCGCTCGTGTCGCCTGATCCGTTCTTCGAATAAACGACATTCTAAAATTCAGATCCGGGCCGGTGCGTGCGCGAACTTTCGCACGTTGCCAAATGGCCCGAAGTTTTTCCGCGGTTTTGCCAAACCAGATTCGCCATCGGTCGCTTCTATCTAGAACGACGTACCAGATAAGCATCGGAAATAGCCTGGGAACTGTAAGCCGCCGTAAGCCACGCTAGCCAGCCTATCCGCCTGTCGAAAGAAACAAACGCGTCGTCTCGCTTGTTCCGAATCTCTTCTTACTGCGAGAACTGGTTCTCGCGAAATGGATAAAACTAACGAAATAAACGGCATTCTAGCGCGCTAACGAGAGACAAAGCGACAAGAGCGAGCGACGAGAGGATCGTAGTAGGCGCCACCGTCCGACCGGAATAGAAACGCGGCGAAGAATAGGCATCGGCCGGTTATTTTCGAACGGATCATCATCGAACTACGATTCGAGCAGTCGGAGGCTCGCCGAACGTGTGAAAGACCCTTCAGGCACGTCGGGAACGAAAGTTTCGCGAGTCGCGCGCTGGCACACAACGTGGCACACATTTTAATGTTGAGGACGAATCGTCGTAAAGCGTTACAAGGCTCCGCGAGCCGATCAAATCCCGATTAACCCTTCTCGCTGGTTGCGAGCCGGCTGCGGCCCCGTCTGCGCCAACGTTCCATCTGCCTTCGAAAATCGTCCAAACGCGCCGCCGCTCCTCGCGTTTATAATTTATTCAACTCGGGCTATCCCGCCGCTTTCGATCGCACAGCGGGAGAATCGATTCGTCGTTCGAGCTTTTTCCGTGCTTTTAGTCGTGATTCGATTAAAACGTCGAGCTTGATAAAAAGAAACATGACGATAGATTTTTAACGGCTCTTTGTGGCGCGAATTACGATTGCATCGCGGCAAAAATATTTTTACCGCGCGTCCTGTGTCATGAAAACGTAATGTACGCGACGTAATACCTCTCGCGATTCGACCGATTGGAAGAAGCGATGAACGATCCGTTTACGATATCGTACGACGGCCTTACGATTTTGTATATCTACCAGTAACGTTCTACGAATGTGACGGTGTTGTATTTCCAACGGCAGAATCACAAGCTAGTGCGAATTACATTATTAGAAGTACAAAGGTGCCAAGTTGTACACCGTCACAGCGGAGTCGCGACTTTGCTTTAACTGCGTGTCAAAGCGACGTCTGATCTTTCATTAGAATTCGTAAATATCAATTAACACGGTGAACGAAATCGACCAGCGATCGATTAGCATTCCAACCCGATCGTGGTCGTCGTTGTCGTATCGACAGAAAAAGCTGGTTCTCGTCGAATTTCGTCCTCCTTGGTTGTTCCGAGTTCCTTTGATCCGTCGTTCGACGAACGATTTCGAAAACAGCTACGCGTGATTTCAAGCTTATTTCTGTTCGAGCAGGACGTGTAACACGGTTTCCCGGAACCTGTCATGTGATTCGGCGCCGAATTTTTCAACGCGGCGCGATGCGAACTTTTGGCAACTGCGTCGAGCGAAAAAAAATGCAGGGAAACACGCGCGCGTATCCGAGACTCGGCCGAGCAACCTCGCGCGGATCGAGGATGTCCTGGTTGCCCTAGATCAAGTACTCGTCCGGATATTTTTAAAAGATTGCCAGACGCGAGCCCCGCCGACGTAATTCCGAACGCGGCAGCAGCGGCAAGGAAAAACGAAAGGTGGGAAAAAGAGGGAAAGAGACCGACGAATCGACGACGGCGGAGGTGGTTTAAGGTGGTATCGGGGAAATCAAAGAAAAAATAGAACGCACGGCGAGCTGCTCCGGCGATCGATGTCGAATAACAAGCGACCGTGAGTCGCCCGACCAGAGAAAAACACCGATCTCGAACAAAATTCACGGTCTAGCCAGCTCCTCGATTCGTCACGCGAATTCCACGAATTTTATTATTCCGCCAGCTTTCTCGTTGTATGATAAAACGCGTGCTTCGATCGGAAGGGTTAGTCGGAAGACAGAATTCGACAGGTGTTTCCCTCGATTTAAGCCGGATAAGCGTGTATTGTCAAGGTACGGACGGAAAGCGATTTGAAACTGTCTTGAAAAAATCCCGGTCGTTGCTACGAGATTAAGATGCGAACGTTTCGCACGGTTAACTACGACGTAAGCGAAGCCACTTACACAGGTGCTCGTTATCAGCCGTTAGAAACCGGTCTAAACGATCGAGATAGTTTTCAGTATGATTGCGACATCCTCGAGATCGAAACCTGGTTAGATACGATAGTCGCGACCGATCTATTTTTCTTTTCTTTTTTTCATTCGGAAGGCGCGTAACGAAATCTTGAACATCGGTCGGCGATATTTTGGTTTGCTATAAATTATCGCGAAAGACGGGGCTTGGATTAAAAGAAGAAACGAAGACGAGATAGAAAGGATAGGCGAGTGTATGTGTAGTGGGAAAAAAAAAATTGCGGAGGAGAAAATACGGTTTCTCAGACGATGGCCGTGCTGAAAGGGTCGTGCGTGTTGTTACGTAACGCCTCGCGTAGCAGCGAATAGCAGCGAATAGCAGCGAGTAAAAATAAAGGAACGAAACACGATGCAGAGTGGATTCTGAGCATAGACTGGGTCTAGGTCTAGGTCGACTAGGCGGGGCGTATGGTTATATACGTACGCTGTCGTTCGTACGGTACTTGGTTTCCTCGCACAGGTCGATCCTCCTCGCTTCGAGGCTTCTCCCCGATCGCCGCGATTATTCGCCGGAGGACGACCGTGCCGCGTTACGATTTATTTTCGTACGTTCTGGATCGCACAGGTCTCGCAGGTGCGATCCGTACCTCTTCCACGAGATACGATTATTCTTTTGCACGAACGACTTTTCACGAGGCGATGCATCGTTAACGCGTTACGCGAAAGTGGTGCTCGCCGATGGAACACATAGAAAGCGCGAGGCTGTGTCTGTCGTGTGCTCAGTTTGCGTTTGTCGGACGAAACGCGCGACCAGTCGCGTTACTGTAACTAGACAAATTCCGTAGACGCGAGTTGACACGCAACTAGCACGAAATTATCGTATCGTAAACTCGTTGTCCGGTTTCTCGCGGTAACTCGAACGCGAAAGTGCGCCGTAGCGTTTGCTTAAGTAGTCCCGCTCACCTCGTTTCTCACCGCGAAGAGAGGAAAAGTCCAACGGGCGAGAAAGCAGCACGGCACCATCGGCAATCGGCGAACAAGCAGGTGCAACAAAGGCGGCGAGCAAAAACAAAAGGAGCGAAACAAGCGCCACGGCTGAGGCTAAGCTAGGCTAAGCTAGGCTAGGATAGGATAGGTTAGGCTAGGCTAGGCTAGGCTAGGCTAGACTAGGCTAGGTCTAGGTGTAGGTCTAGGTCGACTAGGAAGGGGTGCGCCGGTCTACTTCCTGGCCTAGTAGCGGGGAATCGCCTTTTCCGTCGACATAGCGCTCCATGCGCTCACCTCCTCGCTACGAAACCCGATATTTCCGTGAAAGATAACACTGGCCTGCGTCCGTATTTAAAATAGAATATCGCGAAAATTCCTTTCGTCCGTACCACCGTCGAATATCAGAGTTCGAAGTCTATGAAAGCGAGAACGATTATCAAGCGATAATCGTATGTTAATCGATTCGTAAAACAAGGCCGCTGTAAAAAAGTTTCTTCCTCGTTGCGAGTGAGAATGTCGAGAGGAGAAAAAAAAAAAAAAAAAAAAAAATTAAAAGAACGACATAGAAAGCGAATGTGTTGAAACAAAAAGTGCATTCACACCGATCGCACGTGACGGTTACGCTGCCATCGCATCGAGTGCTGATTAATGTCTTCTTCGCGCTCCGGAAACGTAAACGGTGTCGGATTTTATAGTAGGCCAAGACACCACGGAGTTTAAAAAACCGCCGCGAAAGCAGGAAACAACGTTCCGCCGTGAATTCGACACGATTTTCAAAGGAGCAATCGACACCGCGTACAGTATTACACGAGCGAGCTGCGCACGTTCGCGTCTTCTTTCGTTCATAGAGAACAGGCATTCTCCAGGGAGACTATCGTTGTTCGCGTGTTATACGCCTTTTTCGTTGATAATTTTCCTATTTTGCGAGTTTTCGTAAGAGTACGTAGATTACGCGTAGAACGTAATCGAAAGTGATACGGGCTCGACAATGAGCGCGTAGTTGGTTGAAACAGCGGGCCGCGTTGAATATTTATGAGCATGATTGAACTCCGGCATTCGTTACGATACCACGGGGGGAAGGTTGCGGCGGGTAAATTATTCGATCGAAAATTTTCGTTCTCGGAAACATATCTAAAAACTATGGACGCGCTGTTAAAAGAAGGAAACGTTAACGCGCGCGCGACGCGATAACATTTCACGTTTCACTTTCAACGACGCGCACCATTCAACCTGCGCGTACACAACGTCACGCCAGACGAAACCGGAAAACGAATTCCCGACTGCGTGACGAGGAGAATCGAAAGGCTGTCTCGCGGTTACCGGGATACGTGTCCAAAAACTCAGCGTGTCACCCGGTAAACGTTCGGCGGTTCCCGCCTCTGAATACGAAAAAAGGCACGTATGAGCGAGCGAGTTAGCGAACGAGCGACAAGGAGAGAAAGAGGGAAAAAGAGAGAGAGAGAGAGAGAGAGAGAGAGAGCAAGCGATCGCATGCCGTCGTCCCGGTGAATTTGTAAATGGCCGCGTCCGGAAGTGGCGCGATATTTTGCGCGTCGATTTTCGGCCCGCTGCCCCCCTGCTGGTAGGCAAGGAAGAAAACGAAGAATCGGCGGAGAAGAAAAAAGTACACGGGGTAGAAAGGGGGAAACAGAGGAAGGAGCAAAGGGGGTGAAGGAGGAAAGGATATAGGGACGAAGAAAAAGAAAGAGAGGAGAAAGAAGGAGAAGGAAACGAGACACGGGTTTTACAGATAGGCAGAGGCAGAGGCAGAGGCAGAGGCAGAGGCTGGCAGCCGGGCGAACAGGCAGCCGGCCAGCCAGCCAAGCCTCGCGCAGTAAGCGTCCTTCCTGGGTCTCTGCCCCTACCGACGTATGTATTGTAGTATTGTATATTTGCAGTGTACGTATTATCAGAGCGAGTTCCTCTGTGTGTGCACTTGTCGGTGTCCGCGACCGTGTAGGTGCGGTGTGTTGCGCGCGTTCACGCACACGTATCCACGCACTCATACACGTAATAGAAGCATGCATACTGTTGCACGCTCGGTCGAGGTTGTTGAATGTGT
>JACXIT010000099.1:5327390-5544481 GCA_014737525.1 Bombus difficillimus
CACCGCCGCCGCCGCCGCCGCCGCCGCCGCCGCCGCCGCCGCCGGCAAAAATGCATAGCGCTGTTGCACCAGACGGTTCTCAACCGGACAGACTTCTCTTTCTTTCTCTCCGTCTTCTCTCGCTCTTTTTTCCCTGTCCTGCGGCCGTCCCGCGTGTAAAAGTCATCGCTGGTTGATCCGGCTTATCGACGAGACGGTGAGCCGAATCGATTAACCGAAGGGAATTGTTCCCCGCGAGCCCTCCCGACCAGCAAATCCTCGGGAAAAATATTTGCGATGCGCCGATGATGTTGTCACGATAAAATTAATCGGAGCAAAGGATGAAACAAGCGAGGCAGGGGGAGCTTTGCGAACGGGGAATAAACGATGCCTCTTCAAGGCCTCGCGTACCTTCCCCGTTTTCTTCTACTACCGGTTCGAAGACCACTATCGGCGCCACGTCCGATTTGCTCGTCTTAACCTTTCGCCCGGTTCCCCCTGTCTCGCGCATATTTTCCACCTTTTTCGACGACGATCTACGTAGATTCTCGCGAAGATGTTTCGCTTCTCGTTCCTCCGATTCGATGATACCGCGATAACACGATGATCGATCCCATTGCTTTTCCGATTATCCGATTTTCTTATCGTCATCGAACGAAAGGACGATGGCAACTTCCGTGCGTTAGATGATTATTTTGGCGGGGGAATCGCCAGACGTCGCCGATCTCATCGTCGTCGAAGATATCGATTCCACGAACTTCTTAACTCGTCACGCTAATTGCCAGCGAAAACATTTTCACCGACGTCGATCTCGCCGCGTGCAAATAATTTCTCGTCCCGTTCGGTCGCAATCGAATTTCCAGCGTGTTCCTTGAAACGACGCTCAGAGTCCCGGCATAGTCCGTCATGAGGATCACTTTCCTTATTCCTATTATACTAGCTCACGCACGCCCTCACACGCGCGCGGCGGCGTGCACACACGCACCGAACCGGTGATACACATGTATACACGAGGCTGCATCGAGGAAAGAGGAAGAAAGGAAGAAAGGAGATCGCGTAGCGTGGAAGAGAGAGACGACGCGTCGCCAAGGGGGCGCGGTGGGGTACGATGGGCTGGGATCGTGGCACAGAGGAGCAAGGGGGCAGAGGGAAAAGAACTGCAGCTAGAGTACCACGCGAGTATAACGCCGAAGGCACGTATCGGCGGTTTTAGCGAGGTATAGACGGTGACCTTGTCGCCGGCAATTCACCCCGTCTGTCTTTCCTTTCTCTCTCCCTCTCTTTTTCTCTACTCGCCCGACCTCCCTCTGCCTTTCTGCACCTCTCTTTCTTTCCCTCCATTGACCCTCTCCGACGCTCTCCGACGCTCTCCGCGCTCACGCTCTACCACCGCGTCCTTTCTCGACGTCGCTACACCCCTCTTCTCGTTGTCGACCTCTCTTCCGTCTCCCCGCGTGTTCGTGTGATCGCTCCGTCTCGCTCGCGCTTCCTTCTTCCACGAATGCATCGCGGCTAACGTGTGCTCCTCGTTGCACTCGTCACGAGCGACGTCACTACGTTCCTCCGTCCTTCTTTCCGCTCTTCTCGGTCCCCTATAACTGCTTCTTTCTCCCTTTCTTTCTCGGTGTTTCGAGTTATTCGATCGTACGTTCTCCTCGTGGCGTACGATCTTTTACGCGCGACAATGTCCTTCCTTCTTTCGCACTCGCTCTTTCGATCCCACGTAGCGCGATGCAAACAGCAATCTCCTTCCACGTTCCTCCCACTGTTTTTCGTGTCACGTTTCATGAAAAAAAAATCTCGCGGTGGTATCGTTGTTACCTATTCCTAGATTTTCCTCTAAATGTTTCCTCCTCGTTTCCGCGATTCGCCTCGAATCGGCAACATCTCAATTTGCTTCTATCCACGTCGTCTTTCCGCGCGTCTCGTCCTCCTCGTCCGTCCTCTTCCTCGTTCCTCGCTCGTACACGCAACTGTTCTCGGTCCCGGTCTCGGTCCCGCTCCCACCTTTCAGTTAAAAGTCTGCTCGGTGAATCGCGAACTCGCAGGGTACATATTTGCATACGCGCGATATAAAATCCCCGTGAGTGTACGTTCACTTTCGTTCTCGTACGACGCGCTTTCTTCCGCGTGGCCTTTCTCCCTCGTCCCTTTTCCTTTCCTTCCCTTCTTTCCTTGTTCGTCTCGATCTCGCCTCGCCTCGCGTGCATCCGACCACGAACGGTACAGCCGTCTCTCTTGTTTTCCTCCTTCGATTCTCGTTATCTCGGCCGCAGGCCTTCGACACTGTTCTCTGAAACGAGCCCTGTTCGTCCCATATAGGTCGCGAGTGCCGTGCATAGCCAGCAGGAAAAGGCCGATCGACTTTTACGTAACGCGTCACCGTTATATTTACACAACGATATCCGTCACAATATTTTCGTAAGAAACTCGAACGGTGTGATTCGTAATAGCAATTTGACGAACGAGCGAAAAATCACGGTACGAGCGGTATACATGCGGACACGTGCGATCGAAAAGAGAAACGGCATACGCGCGAATTTTTCTTTCGCTTCGATCAGCGGATTTCACGCTCATCGCCTCTTTATCGGGCTGGTTTGACGGACGCGCGCGAGAGGCAACACCGTTATCGCGAAGTGCACGGCGCGGAGAGCAACGGCAAGCAGAGATTAGCCGAAGGAAAAGAGAAGAAGGGGTTACGCAACGCGGCACGAATTGCGAGCGATGAAAAAAGTCGGTTCTCATACCGGTAGGCCAGCATCCGTATACCGTGTGACGACGCAATCCTTTGACGATCTTTTCTGCGGGTGTTAAAGCACTTGCTCGGTAATACGCATCTCTCTGTGATCTCGCCGCGTTCCGATCGTTAACGCCCCTCCTCTCCTCTCCTCTCCTCTCTTCGCCCGTTCGTCCCTCTTTTTCTTCCCTTCTCGGTTTCAACGCGAAGGGCCAACACGCAGCATACGACGAGATGCGTAGGCACGTGTACGCTCCTCGCGCGTACCGCGCATGAACCACGCTCGAAAATTGACAATTTCAAATGATTCATTTCCGGCGCTCCGCTCGGCTCCGCTCCGCTCCATGGGGACCGGCTCTCTCCTTCCCGTTGTCTCGTCGTCGTTCCAGTCAACGGAGAAACAAAGCGAGACCGACGGACGAACAGAGAAGAAAAGCGTCATAGAGAGAAAGGGGAACGAGAAACTCGCAATAGAAAGAGACGCGCGAGAAAGCGAAAGCGAGAAGAAGAGAGAAGCGGAGAGAGCGAAAAAGAGACGACGATGGACGCCGGTCTAACCGAGGCGGGTCTCTCGGACGCGAATTCACGCACACACGTTCGCGTCTAAATATAATGCGCACCGTGCTGCAAGGGACGAGCGCGAGCACGAACAACCGAGAGCAAGCGAGCACGACGAATATACGACGATGGTGTTGTCTCTTCTCTCTTCGGTTGTGTCGCGTTCATTCGTGGCACTCGGTGGCGCGAATGCACGCAGCTGCATCGTCGGTGCATACTGCACGCACACGCGACGTTGCAGCCAGCCTAGACCTAGACCTACTGAGCTAGCCTAGACCCGCGGATATATATGGTCTGGTGGGGAGGAACAGGAAGATGCGGGAAGGGGAGAGGAGGTGGGCTGTCTCTAGTACTATCGGAGAAAGTGAACGGGCATCAAGTACTTACGAACGTGGTAGTTCCGCGCGCACGAAACTTTTCGTGTCACGCGATCTTCCGTCCTCCGTATTATTTCTCCCGCTTTTCTTTTATTCTCTACATTTTTTTTTTTTCCTCTCCTTTCCCTTCGTTTCTTCTTTCTTTCCTTCCTCGCAGTTTCGAACGGTTACTTTTCCCTTCTCTTTCTCTTTAGTTGCGCTTCGTTACGCCTGCTTTCCCCCGGAGCAACGTCTTCTCTTCGTCGGTACACGCTGCAACGCCCATCCGCTTTATTATTACAACGGAAATCTCCGCGAGTCCGGCCTTGCCACCAACTGGCCGATATACGTCATTTCGTGGCATCGAACGCGGACCCCGGATCCCGTTGTCGCCTTTATCAATGCCGACTAGCTTTCTCCGCTCGTCCTAAGTTCGCGTTACCAACCACGACGTTTTCGGAACACTCGACAAATACGGCATTTCCCAATATCGACGAATTCCATCGAAAACCACGTGGAAATCCCGCTACTTTCGCTGGATGCGCGCCTTTCTGTTCGTTTCGATTTCTCCGATTTTAAATTCCTCTTTGTTTCTTCCTCTTTCTTTCCCTTTTATTTTTTTTTTTTTTTTTTTTTTTTTTTTTTTTTTTTTTTTTTTTTTTTTTTTTTTTTTTTTTCTTTCTTGCGCCGCATTATGTAATATCGCAAAACTCGCGAACAAACGGTCGCATCGGAACGTCGCACGAAGCAGCGACTTATTTACATTCTCGTTGCAATCGTTATCTTATTATTGTAATTATTATACCGACTGATAAGTCGCTCCTTCCATACGATCCATGTCAATGCCACTGAACCAAATCATCTCGCGCGATCGTTTTATCGAATCTCGTTTAACGATAGCCGGGGAAGGGGAAAAGCACGATTTTGGCAATTTTATCCTGGGTTATCCGTCGCGCGATAACACCGTCCGATTTTCAACGGTGCATCGCTATGCCTGCGTCGTCTATCCTGCTAGTACGTTGGTACGAACGCGTCAACGACGTCGACCTCGTTATCAGATAATTCCTTGCGTAATACGTACGAGAATTTTGCTCTGAATCTCGATTCTTTCAACGATTTCTCCCCGGGATAAACTACTCGAGATCCCTTTCTCTCGAGCTCGGTGCTCGACGTCGAGGAAAGACTCGAGGAACCAACGCCATAGCTACGCGAAAATATATGTGTACAGAGCCGAAAATAAATCAAGCCGGAGGAACGGGTCGCGATGGCTCGTTACGCTCGGATCTCAATTAAGAGGCACGAAATCAAAGGGTCGAAGTTCCAGTTTCCTTGGCCGCTACCGCTGTTGCTGCTGCTGCTAACGCTCCGCTCTCTGTCTCCAGCCGGAATTTATACGAACCCGACACTTTCGCCGGTCTAGAAGACAGCGGTATTACCTTCGTCCCGCCTCTAAATTCGGTATCAGCCGACTATTAAATATCCTCGTGGGTATTTTGCACCGCGAAACTTCTCTTTCCCTTTCTCTTTCTCCCTGTCTCGCTCTCCCTCTGACTTGTCCCTGTTGGTCGTGTGTCTGCCGTTCCCGTTGGTTCTCTTCGAGGAGGCGCGCGTTCTCTCTCTCTCTCTCTCTCTCTCTCTCTCTCTTTCCTCGTCCGCTTGCAAGAAGTTGCGCCCACCGAGAGTGCGCGCCGATGGTCACTGACCTCGCACACGTCGTGTCCGCGACGACGGAAGAGGAGTCACGCATTCTTCCCATTCGGCCGTCGTCGTCTTGACCTCTGTCCGCTGGCGAACGAAAAGAATGCGTGCGACGTAGGCAGTACACGCGTTGGATTGGTCCGGGAATATAGACGCCTCTTTCGCTCGCGAATCCATGTGTTTCTTGATTCCATGTCCCGAAAGTATCGGAACGACCGTCAAGAAGCCGGCACTGTCGTTCCGGAATTAACGCGACGTAATTCTTCGGCTACGAGTTCTCCTCTATTTCACTCTCGTTTCATCTTCGTTTCTTCTTAATTTCCTTTCCTCGATAGTATCGCGCATTCGCTTAATTTAATTCGGTGTAGTTTTGAACGAACAATCTCGGTTTCCGAGAAGTTAGAAACTTGAAATATGAAAAGAGAAAAGTTCGTAAAGGAGATGAACGACTGACGGTGTTTATTCAAGGTCTAACGATGAAACGATGCACTGCTTTTTTATTCCCCCGATGTTCTGTCGAACGACGTCTGCCGACGACAGAGTTAATGACTACCAAGTAGCTAAGTACGCGCGCTAGACCAGTCTGGAGATGCAAACGCGCGTCTGCACGCCCTGTGCATTTATAATGCAGCCTATATGCATCGCCAAACCGCTGGTCTTTTAGTTTCCAGAAATCTCGAGCGACCAGCATCGCGTAACGATGTATATACGGTATGATCGTGCATCTTTGAAATAGAAACTATATAGTCGTGTACGTACGTACGCGCGATACTTTTGAAACTGCAGCTATACGTACGTTCGAAGCAGCATGCACAGACGTACGTATACGTCCACCTATAAGCGGAATAATGGGCTGCAAGGAACATAGGTGCACCGTGTTGGTCGTCGGACGTCGTTGTATCGAGACTTCCGGATACCAACGAGCCAGCTACAAAGAGCTACCCACCGCGATACGTGCAGCAGGAAACTAGTAATAAGAATCCCATCGAACGATCGACGAACTCGCGAAGAAACGTATCCTGCAAACGATGCACGCTCGCGATACTTGGATCCGAAGAAATATCCACCTCGACGTATATAAAGACGCGGCTGTTTTCCTCCTATATTCCGTATCGAACGGATTTGCTCTCCGATCGTTAAGAAACTTATCGGCGTTTTATTAATCGGACACGGCAACGTGTTAGCTTGTCGTCGAAATAAATCCCGAATGCGTTCTCTTCGCGTGGATATATTCAAAAATACATTCTCTCCATCCTCTGTGTTACACACGTAGTGGAAACGCGTATCCGCAACACGTTCAGCGTAACTTCTCGGTTGCTATTTTTCCCAAGTATTTCCGTTTCGCGAGACGGGGCTGGAGGGGGTGGTGTGGCAAGAAGAGGAGAGGGAAGAGTGGTTTTGCAAGCGGTGGAGGGGAAGTAGGATCGGCAGAGGATCGCGAGGCCCACACGTTTGACGTACGTTTTATAGGCAGCCAAGGTGGATGCGTAGAAAAAGCGGCGGAGAACTCTACGGACGTAAATCTCGTTCTTTTCGTTAGGCTTCGGACAGGCCAGAAGCGTCGTGGTATTCCCCCACTTGGGCGTCGCCGCTTCGAGGAATACAGAAACGGCCGAGAAATAATGCGTTCCGCCCACGGTGTCTATCGCAATCGCGCGCGAGAACGCGCGGGAACGGGCATTTTTCGACGCGTCGTTGCCTCTTGCGTGGAAAGATCAAAGAGCAGACTTTTACCTCGACGTCCTTCGGCTCGGATCCCGACGAAAGCGAAGCTTTTCGGACCCCAGCCACCGAGAGTTCTTTCTCTCGCTTCGCACCGTTCTCTTCCTTTTCTCTCTCCTACGTACGTGTCTGCGTACGCTTGGCGTACACGCGTGCGTGTTTTCAGATGTACGCGTGTACGCGTAGACGCGTCCCCCGAAGAGAGTTTGCAAACCGAATTCCGATTCGCGCTTCGCGCTTCGCTCTTCGCTCTTAGCTCTTCGCGTTTCGATTTCCCATGCGACATGGAGCAGCGTTTTCCGTTCCTCTCCATGGGTTGTGCGCACCCTTTTCTCCCTTTCCGGGTGCTTTCCGGGAGAGAGCGACGACGAACGTACGGAGAGTGGCGCGCTCATACACGTGCGCGCAAAGCGGCTCGCAATTTGAACGGGTTTCGGGGTTAAAGATAGTATCCCGAGGCAGTAGGGTAACATAATAGGCCGGGATGGGGGTCTGGGTCTAACGAGAGACAGAGAAAAAGGGAATGGGAGCAGGGAAGAGAGGAGAACGGCTCGACGTCGAGACACGCGGTAGTAGAGAGATGCAGAAGAAACGTGAGAAACGGAGACAGAACGAGCAAAGAGGAAAAGAAAGGACGTTGAGAGGAAGAGAAGGGCCGAGAATCCATCCGTGGGCGAAACAGAGATAGAACGAGAAAGGAGACACGGTGGATGTGTACAGCACACGGTGCATCGGACTAGCCAGTCGCGAATGGTGGTGGAGAAGAGAGAAGGAGGAGAAGGATAGAGTAGTTAAGTTAGTCTGTCGGTCAGTGACTGCCTGACTTTCCCGGCGCAGCTGAAGGTCAACTCTCCCCTTCTCTCGACCTCATCCTCCTCATCCACCTCTCGCTCCTCCGTCTCTTCGTCCTCTTCCTCCTCCTACCCGCTTCTCCACCACCCGCTGAACTGCTGCTGTTGCCTCTCTCTCACACACACACACACACACACACACTCTCTCTCTCTCTCTCTCTCTCTGTGTGTGTTTCTTTCGCTGTCGCTACCATGCTCCACCAACACTCTACGTGCGTCCAGTCTCATCTTTATCCTATCCTCTTTTTCTTCACCTTCCTTCCTCCCTATCTCTCTCTCTCTCTCTCTCTCTCTCTCTCTCTTTCTCGACGTATTCTTCGATACGCGCGCATATGCATTCTCCTATATACCGCTATAGACACATCGTTACTGAACCTATATCTCGTCTTTGTGTATCGGATGCGCATGCACCGCTGTACGCGTGTATGTGCATACGCACACATAAACAAATATTTGTATCCACGACCGCTTTGTTTATGCTGTACGAACAGTTTCGGTGCCTTTTCTTCTTCGCACCGTGTCACTCTATCCTTCTTCCGCTGCCTCTGCCCTCCTCGACGGGTTGAGGGTCATTCGTGCACTTAGGTGCACGCGGAATTCCGCCTCGAAGTCCTGGTACGTGAGAACTCGCTTTACAGTCACATCCTCCGCGACGTGTTTCTTTCGTCGTCCGTGTGAGCAGCTTCTTTCCTATACAAGCACGTACGCGCGCGCGCGCGCACGTACGAATAATCGAAATTATTTATGTTTTCGGGTCGTAATAGCGAGGTTAGGACGATTCTTCTCGTGCGAGTCGCCATCAGACGGTGATCAACGGAGAAAGAGGATAAGAGCGTTTGCCGATCATTGTTTATCGTCGATTAAATACCATAACGCGTCGATCGATATTATCAACATTGTCGATCGTGTCCTTATCGTTCTTTTTTTTCTTCCGTTCTATTCTTCGATCACAGTTGCGAACAATATCACCGAGGAGATAACCTCTATCTGGGGAAGAAATAACGGTGCGTTTATTGGTACAGTAACTGGTCCGAAGGAAATCGTACGATAACTCTGGCTCGTATCTGAGTCTTCAATTAGTTAGCTATACGAATTGCCGATAATGCGAGTATCCGTATGTGTATACAGCGACATCTCGCTAAATGACGGGTTCACGGCTATTAACGTCGCATACATAGATACGTCCCCGACGTATGTAAATATCCGCTGTCGCTTTTCTCCGCTCTTCCTTTTTCTCGCTCGCCCATACACCGTATATCAGCTGCTTACAACTTGTATATTTTCATTGCCTTGGAAAAAGAATGAAATTCGCGCGAACCTCCGACGCTTCGACTTCCACGATTGATAAACGAAGGGACATCGTCTTCTATCGGTCGTATCTGTTCGTAGTCGTTCGTCATAATCACCTATCGTCCGTTTTAACGTCTCTCTGCTCTGTGCGCGTCTACGTCTACGTCTACGTATGCCTATCTATGTCTCTATGCATTCGCGTGGAATTTATTTTTCGAGTAATTATTCGAGTTACGACAGTGTACGTGAGAATCCGTTCTTCGTATAGAGACGCAGAGATTGCTCTTGCGTTGTCTTCGCTTTCAGTTTACACGTCTCTTTACCCCATCTTGCCACTACCACTACCGATTCGTACGTTCCTGAATATCCCCACCAGAGGCGCTCGAGATCATCTCCTCCCGCTTCCCCGTTTTTTTCTCTCGCGCTCCCCCTATATCCCTCCCTTCTTGCTATACTTGTACTTCCGGCCGCAAGGCTAACGCGAAATTCTCGCAAAATACACGAGAGCCACGACTCTGTGGATCACTTCGATCCTCCTTCCTAACCTCTCTCTCTCTCTCTCTCTCTCTCTCTCTCTGTTTTATACGTATTTTTAACTATCGACTCGTTACCGGCTGTTTCGCCTAAACTTCCTGCCAACGCTGTCAGAAAGAAACGATCGACTACGTGATCGACGAAAACATTATCATCGGAGCGGAAGCCACTTGTTCGTCCGTCCTCTTTCCTTCTCAGATTTTCCCCTTTAATTCCTCTTTTCCCTACTTAAGTTGCTTCGAGAACGTGAGAGAATAAAACTGAGATGATCGTAAGATAGAAGGCGAAGAATTACAGTTCGATCTGACGTGTAACACGCTTTTTCCTAGCGGCGCGAGCTTTTCTATTACGCGAACGTTCGAGTGTCAATAGATGATCGTTAAACCGTATCTCACGCCGGAACTCTTGTTTGAAAGAGTAAGACGGCAGCGACGGTGTGTTCTATGCGTCACGAAACGTTCATGTATATACGCGATGCATCGTCTCTCTAGCGGTCTCTCCCTTCGCTATACGACGTCCGTGGTATAGGTCAGTGAAGTAGTAGCTCCCCCACCACGCGACTCCTAGACAACGGGTCTACGATTGACTCATCTAGCCAGTCATACGGCGCGTAAACACGATCCACTCCAGCTGTTCTCGGCCGCTCTTTTACTCTTGATCTTCCTTCTATCTCTGTCTGTTTTCGCTCGCTCCCTCCCTTCCTTCCTTCTTCCTACTTTGTATTTCTCTTTTTCCTCCTATTCTCGTTCTTTGTCCTCTCTGCTACCTCTTTTTCTCTTGTATAACCTATGTACACGGATCCTGAGAACAACGGGGCGTTCTCTTTATTTTTAGAGGCAGCTCGAGAATTTGGTTCCCTGCCTCCCCATCTTTTTGTCTGCCTTGCTCGCTTCGCTTTTCTCTCTTTCCCTTTTTCTTTAACCTTCCCTCTTTGGCACCGGCTCGGAAGCAGAAAACGCTTCTCTCTTCGAATAGAGAAGAGGAATCGTTCAACCGCGTGGCGCGCCTCCGCGGAACTACGGGGAACGACGTATAGAACGCGAGAAAGAGGCACAGAGAGCGGCGGTGGAGGGTACGCAGAGAACGAGTTCCGATTTTAGCGCAGTCGCGGCGGCCTCAGAACGAGCGGCGCTATTATGCACTAGTAGCTTGATGGCGTCACCCGTGCAACCTTGGCTCGGGTCAGTCCTCTATCATACTGCAGCCAGAGTTCCCCTACCCTTTCGATCTTCGTTCTCTTTCTCGTATCTCACTCCCGTACTCTCCCTCTTACCTTCCATCTCTCTCTCTCTCTTCATTTGGCTCCGCTTAACCCTCTCTTTACTCGACCACCACCTCTTCTCCTTCTCTTCGCTCACACATGGCACTAGCCACACGACCAGTGGCGTAAGAATACTTTCTATTTCGAGGCATCTCTGGAGTTCCACGTTTTTGCAGAGACCACGGAATCGTTTCGCCATACAAGTTTTGTGTCAGAATCTATATACTTTACTTATTCCAACAACGACAACGGCGGCGTCGTGCTAATCGAAATAAATTCAGATAAGCTGTCCGATGCAAAATAGTCGTTTACGAAATTCAAATCCTACGATTAAGGGATAGTTTTACAACTCATTTCCATATTTTGCTTTTTTCCTAGCGTCGTAGTTACATGGTCGATGTCATCGATCCATTCATTAATAGAACTGTCCGCGGGGAGTTAGTTCGAAAATGTGCATCGCGTTAGTCGCCGCTACGCCCACGACTATGTACAACCGAGAGCTGTAACTAACCTCCCCACAACGGGGCGCGTGAACGATGTTTCCAACGTCCGCAGATCGCGTATCCGATTTGACGGGTCGCGCGTATGCACGTTTCCTGCGCTACGAGTCACGGAATCGAGATCGATCGTGACCGCCCGAGAGAAAAAAGGTTATCGAGACGAAGCCGCGAGAGAGCTCATCCCGAAGCATCAATCATCCGGTGACAGAAACGGCAAAGCACCGACAACGATGCTCCGTGGACAGCTATTAATAGTTCATTGCACGGTTAAGTACGATGTATACTTGAGGCGCATTGCGAAAATATTGATGCCGCGCGACGAATTGACCGCTAGTGAAGATTTTAAACGCGTTAGACCGTGATCAGTGGAATAGGGCTGCCTATGATCAGTGGAATAGAACAACCAAATCGAATATGTAATAGAATTCGTGACCTACGAAAACGAGCAACTACTATCGTCTGATGAGTCATAAATCCGAACTATATTCGAACTACGAATAGAACCGTATTTCTTAAAGTCACTGTAAGAATAAGTTTATATATCGGACATTTAAGAACGCCAAACATTCAATAACTATTTGAAATTTGTTGAATAAGAAACATAAATGCACTTTTATGTTCGTAAAATGAATGGTTGATCGAGTTAAAAGAAATGAATCAAGCGTGATTAAAATCCACTTATTCCATAATACGCCCATGCTGTGACGCGTATCTGATGAGTATGTTAAAAAAGTAGTAGCTGTCGCACAAAATTCCATTTTTTTTTTTTTTTTTTTTTTTTTTTTTTTTTTTTTTTTTTTTTTTTTTTTTTTTTTTTTTTTTTTTTTTTTTTTTTTTTTTTTTTTTTTTTTTTTTTTTTTTTTACGTACAAATGGATCGATCCTTTCTTTCACAAGCAAAAAGTGTAATGGCCGAATTCAATTTGTGATTAATTCGATGGCAACCTACATTGCCTTCTAATGGCAACAGCTACGC
This sequence comes from Bombus difficillimus, assembly GCA_014737525.1. Taxonomy (NCBI): domain Eukaryota; kingdom Metazoa; phylum Arthropoda; class Insecta; order Hymenoptera; family Apidae; genus Bombus; species Bombus difficillimus. The sequence continues at coordinate 5,339,852 of JACXIT010000099.1, forward strand.
TGGTGCCATCTGACGGAAATTGCGCAAACGTTAATGATGACCACATTTATAATTATAAATAATAAATACATATGATACATATTGTACCGCGCAGTTAACTTTCAGTTTAATTATTTATATGAAAATATTAATCAATTAAAATATTGTTACTAATTTATATTAAGACAACGATCGATAAGTCTGTATTTAATGATATTGTTTCTTCTGCTTACAGTGTCTGAGAGCTATAGCAGTTACGTAAATTCGATGTACGCCAGTGGAGCCCAATTTGCCACCCCCTGCACTCCTAGCCCACCACGGGGACCCGGTGGAGTTCCAACGAGCGTGATTCAAGCAGCAACCAGTTCGGTTTCCGATGACCTGTACCTGCTGGAATTAGGTTTCCCCCCACGGTCGAAAAAGAACAAACTAAAAAAGCCGCGTCAAGGGGATGGCGCCGCGGTGAAGAGGAAATCTCGCGAAGGTTCGACGACGTATCTATGGGAGTTTTTGTTAAAATTGCTACAGGACCGAGAGTACTGTCCCCGATACATCAAATGGACGAATCGCGAACGAGGTGTCTTCAAACTGGTGGACAGCAAGGCGGTTTCTCGTCTATGGGGTTTACACAAGAATAAACCGGACATGAACTATGAAACCATGGGCAGAGCCCTGCGTTATTATTATCAGCGCGGTATCCTGGCGAAAGTTGACGGACAAAGGCTGGTCTATCAGTTTGTGGACGTACCGAAAGATATTATAGAAATTGACTGTACCGGCGCGTGAGACAGGGTTCGTCCTTCGAGGGAACAGCAGCACGAGAGACGAGCTGTACGGGAAAAGAGTGATTCGTGTATTCGTGCCGCGATCTTACGCGAGAACTTATCGTTGTCATTATCATCGTCGAGCAGCTCTTCCTGCCACAATGTGCCCACTTGGCACAACCCTCAGACGATCTAAAGCATGCCCTCTCTCTGACTTCGTTTGTTCCTTGTATTATAAGTATATACCTATAAAGATATGTATATTAACTCGCGAATAGCGGATGCGCATGCGCGACAACGCTACCCGCAAGAGGATGAATGTTTTGTTTTTTGTCGACGCGACAGCTGCCACGGTATACGTATACAATTATATGTATAACGTAAATTTCGTCCTCCTTTGGTCTTTCTTTTTTTTTTGTTACTCTTTGACGGTGTACGTCGATAGTAATCGTACTAAGCTTTACAACGTCTAATATGTATAAATGTATATTATACATATATATGTATACGTTGAGCTCGTTCAAATTTGTACAAAATTTAGTTCTTAAAGATGCTACGGCACAAGTGTTATCAAATGTATTTTAATCGAGAGTAAATGAAGAATGAGAAAAATAAGACGAATCTATTACTTAACGTATAAACGGGATTATAGGCGAACAGTTGTACATTCAAGAGCGCGATAAATTATTTATTGTATATTAGACGATTATATATGTTACCTAGAACGAGAAAAAGAAGCAGAAATTGTTACATACGTGTCGACGAAGGGAACCGTAAGGAAGCAAAGGGGAAGTAAAACTTATATAAAGTGCACGCACGCGAACGTGGAGAGTTTAAAGAGAAAAAAAAAAAAAAAAAAAAAAAAAAAAAAAAAAAAAAAAAAAAAAAAAAAAAAAAAAAAAAAAAAAAAAAAAAAAAAAAAAAAAAAAAAAAAAAAAAAAAAAAAAAAAAAAAAAAAAAAAAAAAAAAAAAAAAAAAAAAAAAAAAAAAAAAAAAAAAAGAAAAAAAGAAAAAAAACGAAACGAAATGAGGGCTGTGAAAAGATTCAGAAAGGTGAAAAATATGAGTGCAGAAATGATAAAAGATGTTGAAAAAGTTTTACGGAGCGAGCTCAGGGAGAGGTACACATATATACAAACACACACCTGTACACTACACGTCTACACAGACACACACACTGTACACACACTATATTTTTTTAAATATAAGCAAAAAAGGGCGACTCTTCAATTTGAGCTGAGGGTTCAACAATGTAAGGTGCTGGCTATACACACGAGGTCCAAGAATGTTATTTAGCAAGCTAGTGTTATTAATTCATAAAAAAAATTATTGAAACAGACGTATATCTCTGTATATATAAAAATACACCTTTAGTATATATATTATTGAATATTATATATATATTATATGAATATATATTGTATGTTATGTAGTAAATGGAGCGAGTTAATGTGTCTATGAGATTCTTCTGTCACGTCTGCGTAGAAGGAAGTTTAAATAACCGTCTATCCGTACGATGTCTCTATTCGTGTCTTATATATCTTATATGTGTATGTATATATATGTATGTATATATACACATACATACACACACACACACACACACACACACACACACACACACATGTATATAAAAAAAGCAATCACTGTGGAAGCATTATCGTTTTTCTTTTGTGTTGCATGTTTTTTTATAAGTTCTCCACATTAGGATCAAACGATAATGAATCAATTTGCACGGTCAGCGATTCGATTACGTGGCCCGCAAGGGGGAAAAAAAAACGCACATCCGCGTGGTTTTCATGCTCAGCTAGAATCAGAGATATCGTACTTTTCTAAACGTTTAGAGTATAATAGCCTTCTTGATATACGGGGCAGAACGTTCGAAACATAATAAGTTAGAGAGAAAATTAATTTATTGAGCAGCAGCCCGCCCCTGAATACGGACGTGACGTGCGAGTGCAAGCGTATCCTATAGAAATAAGTTTTGTACATAAAAATTCGTTGAGAGCATACTTAGAAGAACATTACGCTGGTTAATCTTCGTAATCGTGGATAAATGAAAAAAAAAAAAAAGAACAAAAGAAAACGAGAAATAGGAGAGACAGGTAGAACACGAGAGATACGAACGCGACATACCACCTCTAAGGTGTTACCTCTCGCTGCACGTTGTTCTTCTTGACGATCATCTCCAAACATTTCGGAGAAGAAAACGGTAATACAGTAAATAATAGATAAAAAAAAAAAAAAAAACGATCAAGTGCTGCCAATAATGCCTGTAAACGGTCCCTTGCATTTTTTTGCCACTTAAAAAAAGGAAACGATGGAAAAAGAACAATGAGCATAAAAAGAATTAATACGCGCGGTTTATTCGAATCAAGAAGAAATGTCTTGGGACGCCAGACATACCAGATGATACAAAGCGAATTGCCTTCTTGTAATTAACAAAGACGTGTTGCCTTCTAACAAAGAAAACATATTAAAGAAAAAAATTCTAGCAATTTGTATTTGTAATACAATCGACTTTGTCCGGGTACTTAAAGAAAACCTTTAACTCTGTATATCATCCCCCCCCCCTTTGTCAGCATAGAGTTTTGTAACTTTTGTCAAGAGAAACATAATAATAATGATAATAATAGTAATGAAAAAAAAAAGATAAAAAAAATTGAGAAGCGTTTTTGGTACACGAAGACTTTTTTCATATCGCACTTTGCATACACGTATCAGATGAAAAATATACTTAAAAAATACAATAAAAAAAGATAAGATGGATATAATGAAAGAGAGGGAGTGAGAGAGAGGGAGAGAGAGGGAGAGAGAGAAAGAGAGAGAGAGAGAGAGAGAGAATGAAATGAAATACATCAGAGTACAATGGACAAAAAAGCAAGTACCTATAAATAGTACCACTTCTATACATAACATCCACTTATAAACAATGAATGGACATTGCAACAAAAAAAATCCTATTTTTAGGTAAATTAAATTTACATATACATAACGATTGACTACGCTACAAGATATTTTAACAAATAAGACTTTACTGTAATAGGGATAAATCTATAATTATTTACCTGTAAAATAATACGAAGACACGATGGATTGACGTAAGGAACTGTAATGTAACGTTCTGTGATTCGTTGTTTGTAGGTGAAATTTAATAAAAGATTACTGTATCATAATTTTAATATTTTTTATACCCTCCTTCCTAAAAAAGAAAGATTAATTATACATATCGTCATATTTAAAATCAAATCAAATTTTTATTTTTGAAATAAAATTAAATACAATCATCGAATAAATGATGAAACAAGTGAGTTTCTTATAATCAATTTATCATCGAAGTAAAGACGAGATAAGATAAAATTAAACTGTCAAATTGTGAATTTCTCATTGGTGTTTAGAAACTGCTTGTTAGAATGATTACGCTTCAGTGACGTAATAGTTATATATAAAGGTGATCGCTGGTAATTGATAAGATACGTACCTAAAGAGAAGCTTTCATTGGTTCCACGTATTATTGGTCGACCAATCAGTGACGTAGCTTTAAGAGAAAGTATTTCACTGCTCGTTACACACGTAGACGATTCCAGTTAATATCGAACTTTGGAGAACGTCACTTGTCAGCGGTATATTGCATTCGGAAGGATTGTGCGAGGTACGTATCGCTTTTATATTGTTTTTACATTGTATATTATGCAAACGATCGTCCAAATTCGTAATTGTGAATCGATGTCGAAAGACGAACGCATTGTTGAAGCTTTAATTATTGATTTCGCTATATCAGTCAACCTTACCACACCCTGTGGCCATTTTGGACGGTAGAGAATTGTCTACAGAACGTCAAACGAGAAGTATTGTTCGAAATGGATCAGATTACGCCAAAGGAAGTGAAAATCTTGGAAAATCCTGAGGACATTCAAGAACGGAGAGAGCAAGTTCTCAGTCGATATGCGAATTTCAAGGCAGAAGCTAGGAACAAGAGAGATAAACTTGAGGACTCCCGTCGCTTTCAAGTATATTTTTGATTGTTGTTTTATTTCTGTTCAATTTTTATTGTTCACGTTGGTAACGATATTCGTTCGTTTGTAGTATTTTAAGCGAGATGCGGACGAACTCGAAGGATGGATTTTTGAAAAATTGCAAGCTGCTTCGGACGAAAGCTACAAAGATCCTACCAACCTTCAGGCAAAGATACAGAAACATCAAGCTTTCGAAGCGGAAGTTGCAGCTCATTCTAATGCTATAGTGTCATTAGATAATACCGGATCAGAGATGATAGCTCAACACCATTTTGCAAGCGATGTTATTAGTAAGAGATTAAGTAAGTTTCCGTTGATATCGAGTTTATGTTATTATTTTATAGCTTGAAATTAACAATCAAATTTATCTTGCAGTGGATCTTCATCAGTTATGGGTGTTGCTGCTCTCTAGATTGGCAGACAAGGGTCTTAAATTACAACAAGCCCTGGTACTTGTACAATTTATTCGACACTGCGACGAGGTAATGTTCTGGATTCATGACAAGGAAGCGTTTGTAACAACGGACGAATTTGGTCACGACTTGGAACACGTTGAAGTACTCCAAAGGAAATTTGACGAATTCCAAAAGGATATGGCTAGCCAAGAATACAGAGTAACAGAAGTAAACGAACTGGCAGATAAACTTCTTCTGGATGGGCATCCTGAACGTGATACTATCCTACGTAGGAAGGAGGAACTCAACGAATCCTGGCAAAGATTGAAGCAGCTTGCTGTTTTGAGACAAGAGAAACTTTTTGGTGCACACGAAATTCAAAGATTTAACCGAGATGCTGATGAAACAATGGCTTGGATCGCAGAAAAGGACGTTGTTCTATCTTCAGATGATTTTGGACGCGACCTTGCAAGCGTACAAACCTTACAAAGAAAGCATGAGGGCATAGAACGTGATTTGGCAGCTTTAGAGGATAAAGTTTACACATTGGGAGCAGAGGCAGATCGTCTTGCAGCCATTCATCAAGCGGATCATTCGAAACAGATTCAAGCTAAACGCGCAGAGATCTTGCAGTCGTGGGAGAGCTTAACGGCAAAAGCAAAGGAACGTCGTCTGAAGCTCGATGAATCGTACTATTTGCATAGATTTTTGGCTGATTATAGAGACTTGGTTTCTTGGATGAACGACATGCGCGCGATTATATCGGCGGACGAACTAGCTAAAGACGTTGCTGGTGCAGAAGCTCTTGTTGAAAGACATCAGGAGCACAAGGGAGAAATTGATGCTAGAGCCGACAGCTTCGATGCGACTACTTTGGCTGGCAACAAACTACTGGAAAAGAAACATTATGCTGCTGAAGAAGTAACCAGAAAATTGAATTCTCTCGCCGAAGATAAGCAGTCACTTTTGAGTCTTTGGGAAAAGCGAAAAATTTTGTACGAACAATGCATGGACTTGCAGCTATTCTATCGTGACACGGAACAAGCGGATGCATGGATGGCTAAGCAGGAAGCATTTTTAGCGAACGAAGACCTGGGTGATTCCCTTGACAGCGTGGAAGCTCTTATTAAGAAGCACGAAGATTTCGACAAGTCTTTGGCAGCTCAGGAGGAAAAGGTCAAGATATTGGACGACTTTGCCGGCAAGTTGATAGAAGGAGAACATTATGCAGCTGACGACGTAGCACAAAGGCGTCAACTTCTGTTAGAAAGACGTGCCGTTCTTCTTGAAAAATCGGCTCAAAGAAGACGCCGTTTAGAGGACGCATACAAACTACAGCAATTCGAACGCGACTGCGATGAAACGAAGGGTTGGGTAAACGAGAAACTCAAATTTGCCACTGATGATAGCTACTTGGATCCCACTAACTTAAATGGAAAAGTACAGAAACATCAGAACTTTGAGCAAGAATTAAACGCCAACAGAACTCGTATGGAAGAGATGGTAGCTACTGGTCAAGAATTAATCGAGAGTGGTCACTATGCCAGTGATAGAATTCGCACTCGTACCGATGAAATTATGTCTCTATGGGAAAGTCTTACTCACGCCAGTGAAAAGAAAGGTGCTAAGCTGCAAGAAGCCTCCCAACAACAACAATTTAATCGTACCGTCGAGGATATTGAGTTATGGCTGTCAGAAGTAGAAGGACAACTGATGTCGGAAGATTATGGCAAAGATCTAACCAGTGTGCAAAATCTTCAAAAGAAGCATGCTCTTTTGGAAGCCGACGTCACATCCCATTCGGATAGAATCGATAGCATTGCCCAAGCTGCAGATCAATTTGTGAAATCAGGACATTTTGATGCAGACAATATCAAGTCTAAGCAGGAACAACTACAAGCTCGATACGCTGCACTTCAACAGCCCATGAGCATTCGTAAACAACGACTTCTCGACTCACTGCAGGTACAACAACTGTTCAGAGATATAGAGGACGAAGAAGCTTGGATCCGCGAAAAAGAACCAGTTGCAGCGTCCACCAACCGTGGACGCGATCTCATTGGTGTACAAAATCTACAGAAGAAGCATCAAGCTGTTTTAGCAGAAATAAATAACCACGAACCGCGTGTAGCTGCTGTTTGCCAAGCGGGTGCGTCGATGTTGCAAGAAAGCCACTTCGCCGCGGAGGAAATTAGCCAACGTTTGGCTGCATTGGATGAGCATTGGGGACAACTGAAAGAGAAAGCCAGACAACGTAAGAATGACCTGGATGACTCCCTTCAGGCACATCAGTACTTTGCCGATGCTAATGAAGCTGAATCCTGGATGAAGGAGAAACGACCCATAGTTATGAATGCTGACTATGGAAAAGACGAAGATAGTTCTGAGGCTCTTTTAAAGAAACACGAGGCATTGGTCAGCGATCTGGAGGCATTTGCAAGTACCATAGCTGCTCTTAGAGACCAGGCTGCTTCTTGTCGTCAACAGGAAACTCCTACTATTGATATTACTGGTAAAGAGTGTGTGGTGGCTCTCTATGACTATACAGAGAAGTCACCAAGAGAAGTTTCCATGAAGAAGGGCGACACTTTGACTCTGTTGAATTCTAATAACAAAGATTGGTGGAAAGTTGAAGTAAATGATCGTCAAGGTTTTGTTCCAGCTGCCTATGTAAAGAGGGTAGAACCCGAGGCGGGATTAAGCGCTTCTCAACAGAATCTTGCCAGAGAACAAAGTTCCATAGCTGCCAGGCAAGCTCAGATAGAAGCTCAGTATGATGATCTTTTGAGACTTGCGCGCGAAAGGCAAAATAAACTCAACGAAACAGCCAAGGCTTATGTACTTGTCAGAGAAGCTGCAGAATTGGCCACTTGGATTAAGGATAAAGAGAATCACGCTCAAGTTCAGGACGTTGGCGAGGATCTAGAACAGGTAGAGGTAATGCAGAAGAAATTCGATGACTTCCAGGCAGACTTGAAGGCCAACGAGGTTCGGTTAGCTGAAATGAACGAGATTGCCGTACAGTTGATGAGTCTTGGACAGACAGAAGCTGCCCTGAAGATTCAAACGCAGATACAGGATCTAAACGAAAAATGGACCAGCTTGCAAACTCTCACTGCGGAACGTGCTAATCAACTTGGCTCCGCTCACGAGGTTCAACGATTCCATCGTGACGTCGATGAGACCAAGGACTGGATTCGAGAGAAGGACGCTGCGCTGAACAACGACGATCTTGGAAAAGATTTACGCAGCGTACAGGCTTTGCAGCGCAAGCACGAGGGTCTGGAAAGAGATTTGGCTGCCTTGGGAGATAAAATTAAGCAGCTGGATGAAACGGCTAATCGCTTGATGCAATCACATCCTGAAACTGCTGAACAGACCTACGCCAAGCAGAAAGAGATCAACGAAGAATGGACTCAACTGACGGCAAAAGCTAATAGCAGAAAGGAAAAGTTGCTGGATTCTTATGATCTGCAACGTTTCCTTAGTGACTACAGAGACCTGATGGCTTGGATCAATTCGATGATGGGTTTAGTCGCGTCAGAGGAGCTGGCTTCTGATGTGACCGGTGCGGAAGCTCTCCTAGAACGACACCAGGTGAGTTGATCAATTAAAAAGTTATTGATATTGAAATGGTCCAATGCTCACACGGTCGTTCACGAGTCATTCATGAATTATAGAATCACAGAGCAGAGATAGACGCACGATACGGCATACTTCCAGAGGTACTGAAAAGTTTAAGAGAGCATGGAGCAAAACTGTGCGACTTTGTCTCTGAATACATTCTTTATAATTAATCACTTTTGGTATATTTTTTCTGTTGTTTCTAAATCTCTGTTTTATAAAAAAAAGAACAGATTGGCAAATCGATGTTTTAGTAATGAAGACACCGCCTTATTAACACTTATGGAGTACTATCAACGCTTCTTATAGTGTAATCGCTGCCTTTTCCGCTTATCGTAGTCTCTATTGTCGAGTGGATTGAGATACGTGCAATATATGCGTGTGAATTTATATCGAGGATGTTAAAGTAGTATACGTGAATCTATGTGACCCTAATTTCATTTATGTTATAGGAACACCGCATGGAGATCGACGCCAGAGCAGGTACTTTCCAGGCATTCGAACTTTTCGGTCAGCAGCTTTTACAATCCAGTCACTATGCCAGTGTCGAGATTCAAGAAAAACTCGAATCTATGGCTGAAGCACGCCAAGAATTAGAGAAAGCTTGGATCCAACGACGTATGCAGCTAGATCAAAACTTGGAGCTGCAATTGTTCTGCAGAGATTGCGAGCAAGCTGAGAACTGGATGAGCGCCCGAGAAGCTTTCTTAAGCAGTGCGGACACTGTTGATAGTAGCGACAACGTAGAGGCTCTCATTAAGAAACACGAAGACTTTGACAAGGCTATCAATGCTCACGAAGAGAAGATTGCCACATTGCAGACTCTGGCTGATCAGTTAATCGCTGCAGAACATTATGCCGCAAAACCAATTGACGATAGACGTTGCCAAGTCCTGGACCGCTGGAAGCATTTGAAGGATGCTCTTATTGAGAAACGTTCCAAGTTAGGAGAGTCTCAAACTCTACAACAATTCTCCCGAGATGCCGATGAAATGGAAAATTGGATTGCTGAGAAACTGCAGCTGGCTACTGAGGAGAACTACAAGGATCCAGCTAATATTCAATCAAAACATCAGAAACACCAAGCATTTGAGGCTGAATTGGCAGCGAATGCGGACAGAATTCAATCTGTATTAGCTATGGGAGGTAATTTAATCGAGAAACACCAATGTGCTGGTTCTGAGGACGCTGTCCAAAAGAGGCTAGCGTCAATTGCCGATCAATGGGAGTATCTTACCCAGAAGACTACGGAGAAGTCGATGAAGCTGAAAGAAGCCAATAAACAGCGTACATATATTGCTGCTGTTAAAGATCTAGATTTCTGGCTTGGTGAAGTGGAAAGCTTGCTTACGTCCGAGGATGCTGGCAAAGATCTAGCTTCTGTACAAAATTTAATGAAAAAGCACCAGTTGGTTGAGGCTGACATTCAAGCACACGAAGAAAGGATCAAGGACATGAATGCGCAAGCAGATTCGCTGATTGAAAGTGGACAATTTGACGCGGCTGGTATCCAAGAGAAACGACAGAGTATAAACGAGCGTTATGAGAGAATTCGCAACCTCGCTGCTCATAGACAGGCAAGGTTGAACGAAGCAAACACTTTGCATCAATTCTTCAGGGACATCGCCGATGAAGAGTCATGGATCAAAGAGAAAAAGCTACTAGTTGGATCAGACGACTATGGTCGTGATCTCACCGGCGTACAAAACTTGAAGAAGAAACACAAGAGACTAGAGGCAGAGTTAGGTAGTCACGAGCCTGCTATACAAGCTGTTCAAGAAGCAGGAGAGAAATTGATGGACGTCTCTAATTTGGGAGTGCCCGAAATTGAGCAACGTCTAAAGCTACTCAATCAAGCATGGGCTGAATTAAAACAGCTAGCAGCCAATAGAGGACAGAAGCTTGATGAGTCCCTAACTTATCAACAATTTTTAGCTAAAGTAGAAGAGGAAGAAGCTTGGATCACAGAGAAACAGCAGTTGCTATCGGTCGAAGATTATGGTGACACTATGGCTGCTGTTCAGGGCTTACTGAAAAAACATGACGCATTTGAAACTGACTTTGCTGCTCATGGTGAACGTTGCAAAGACATTTGCGAAGCAGGGGAAGCTTTGATCAAGGCTGGAAATCATCGTGCGGACGCTATAGGACAAAGATGTGCCCAACTTCGTAACAAATTGGAACAACTTGGTGCTCTTGCTGCTAGAAGGAAGACACGGCTTAATGATAATTCGGCTTATTTGCAGTTTATGTGGAAAGCAGATGTTGTTGAATCCTGGATCGCTGACAAGGAAACTCACGTACGCTCAGAGGAATTCGGACGAGACTTGTCTACCGTTCAGACACTGCTGACTAAACAGGAAACCTTTGATGCTGGATTGCATGCCTTTGAACACGAAGGAATTCAGAACATCACTTCTTTGAAGGAAATGTTAGTCGATTCTGGTCATGATCAGACGCCTAGTATTCAAAAACGTCATGCGGACGTTATCGCTCGCTGGCAGAAGCTTCTGGCCGATTCTGACGCGAGAAAGCAACGCTTGCTAAGAATGCAAGATCAGTTCAGACAAATTGAAGAATTGTATTTGACATTCGCTAAGAAAGCCTCTGCTTTCAACTCGTGGTTTGAGAACGCAGAAGAAGATTTGACGGACCCTGTACGATGTAACAGCATCGAAGAAATTCGAGCCCTCAGGGAAGCACACGCACAATTCCAAGCGAGCTTATCCTCGGCAGAAGCAGACTTCGAAGCTTTAGCTGCCCTTGACAGGCAAATCAAGAGCTTCAATGTTGGCCCCAATCCGTACACATGGTTCACAATGGAAGCATTAGAAGATACCTGGCGTAATTTACAGAAGATAATTAAAGAACGCGACGTGGAGCTTGCGAAAGAAGCTCAACGGCAAGAAGAGAATGACAAGTTGCGTAAAGAGTTTGCTAAACATGCTAATGCATTCCATCAGTGGTTAGCGGAGACAAGAACGTCTATGATGGAAGGATCAGGATCATTAGAACAACAATTGGAAGCAACAAAGAGGAAGACTCAAGAGGTTCGTGCTCGTCGTCAAGATCTAAAGAAGATCGAGGACTTGGGAGCTATTTTGGAAGAACATCTAATTTTGGACAATCGTTACACGGAGCATAGTACCGTAGGCTTGGCACAACAATGGGATCAATTAGATCAACTGGGAATGCGCATGCAACACAACTTGGAACAACAAATACAAGCACGTAACCAATCTGGTGTTTCTGAAGACGCACTCAAAGAGTTCTCGATGATGTTCAAACACTTCGACAAGGACAAGAGCGGTCGTCTAAATCACCAGGAATTCAAATCATGTTTGAGGGCCCTTGGTTACGATTTACCAATGGTAGAAGAAGGCCAGCCTGATCCGGAATTCGAAAACATTTTAGGTATATTTTATATTTATATTTATTATGCCATTAAATGCAGATAAATTATATAATTAATGAAAAGCGTAAAAGTTCTTGTTTGTACATTGAAACAGTGTAATATGCTATCTTTTTGTTTATCTTGCAGATATCGTTGATCCGAATAGAGATGGTTACGTATCGTTACAAGAATACATGGCGTTTATGATAAGCAAGGAAACCGAGAATGTACAAAGTTCCGAAGAAATCGAAAATGCTTTCCGTGCTATTACTGCGGCAGATCGGCCATATGTTACGAAAGAAGAATTATATGCTGTAAGTATAGAATTTCCAAATATACAATTATCAATTTATTTGGTGTATATTAACAATATTTCATATATGCTTAGAATCTTACCAAGGAGATGGCCGATTACTGTGTTGCTCGTATGAAACCTTACGTCGATCCAAAAACGGAGCGACCAATCACAGGAGCCTTGGATTATATCGAATTTACTCGCACTCTTTTCCAAAATTAGATGTAGTTACAACAGTTATTAAATTATAGAATATGTTACGATTAAACTATCGGATGCTTACTTATTTTATTAAATACCTTGATACTTCAGTACCATATGTCTAATCAGTTATTTATCTTGATTTTATTTATACCGCACTTTGCGCTACTTTGTATTAATACATATGCTATCGATGAAGAATCATGAGAAATAAATTATACTCTTTATGTATAACAATCTATACATATATATATATAAATTCAGTATCAATTAATTAAGAAAGTTTACTTTTTTAAACAAGATTTTACTTAGATCATGCGAAAGGTTGTCCAAAAAGTGCCTTTCTTTCGCAAACGTGTTTTTTACAACAGTGCACCTTCATACAAACGTGAAACCAAGTCTGTGAAAAAACATTGTGCGTTTATTATTTCCTCATAAAACGAAAGAAACTTTTTGGACAACCTAATATTTGAAAAATTACAGAAAAATATAAAATAGAAATGCATCTTTTCTAATAACTTGAACAACGTTGTATTATTTACTTGTTCTTCTATTAGGTTTTGGTAAAAATCTATTTAGTATTCCATAATCCTTCTGAGGTCCTGCTTTCTTGGCATCTGATCGCATGTCTGCTTGGCGAAGTACATCGATAGTTTCCTGAAAGAAATAATTCCTAGCATTCTAATATACATATACAAAAAAGTCACTTACCTTTCGACTCAATTCTTTTAGAATTTTCTTAGTCTTAATCACTTTAGCTGTTCCTCCTTTTCCTTTAGCTTTCGTTCTACGAGGTTTGAAATCTATATTCTTTGGTTTGAGATACTATAAAAATATACAAATAATTATTTATATGATTACTAAGAAATTTTAATGATTTAACTCTTTAAATGCTCACCAAGAGTTTCTTTTTAGCTTCTATTTTATCTTTAAGAGTGGATACATCTACTTCTGTTATAGCAAGTGGTTCCAAACATATTAGTTCTGGTTGAATCTTTTCTAATAGTGCTTTCACTTCAGCTTCACGTCTCTGAGTTTTAGTCTGGAATGGATTACTTTCAAGAGCATCAAAGTTAGGTTCTCCACTTCCAGGTACTAGAAGAGACGATACTTCTCTCAGTGTACCAATACCTAAAACGTCTTCATATGGACAAAATTGCATACTCGTCACTGGCCACTTGGTTCTGTGACGTAAATAAGGTTTCATTCCATCACCCGACAATCTATAAAAACGACAAGCTATAAAAACGTATATATCATTCTTATTATCGTATAGACATAAATTATCGTGTAATATTTACCGATGAACTTCAATAACATTTCCCATTGCCATTGCTACTTGGCCAGTCTGACTGTAAGATAAATGGTAAATAGGAGAGCGTACGCGATGATTATGCACGGGACCTGCTAACTGTCTGATGTCCCATATTTTTATGAATCTGTTCGAACAACTAGTTGCCATGTAAGTTCCATAAGGATGAACTGCACAGGCAGATATTCCTTGAGTATGGCACAACATTTTTGCCAAAGGATTCTTACTGTTTGGAGACCACATAGAAACCACACCTCTTGAATCACCCACACAAAGCACAGCATTAGCAGGATTTTGTGTCATTACCTAAAAAATAAGCAATTATAATATAGCATAGTATCCCTACAGAAAAGCGTCAAATATACTCGAGCTTACTGCAATCTTTCCTAATTTGGCATTAAAAGATGTTACAAATTTGCCTATAGAAACGTCCAACCATGACAAGTAACCTTCGTGAGATCCACTGGCAAGCAAAAAATGATAAGGTAAAAATTCTAATTTATTAACTCTGTGCAATTTTTTCAAACAATGGAGTTCAATTCCTTGGTTATCATATATAAACACCCATTCTTTTTGCGCTACAGCAAACATTGTTTCTATATGAAGCCATGATACATCATGTACCGATTCCATTACATTCATTTCACAGGCTAAACTTTTTGTGACCCAATCTAAAGCCGCTATATGGCCCCTCCTCCCACCTAGTACTAAGTGTCTACCATTTCTTGTATAGTTTATGCAATATGGGCCAAACTCTAAATATAGTGTAAAACGCTTAGCTGCGGAAGTTATATCCACATTGTCTGCAAGTTGCTTTTGTTTATATTGTACTGTTACTTCCCCAGGATCAGCCTCTAAGCAACCATAATCTTCTGTCAAAAATAATTCAGTGCGCGCAGTATTCTTTATTGTATTATTAAAAGTATTCTCCCTTTTTTTTAATTTCTGTCTTATTACTTTATTTTTTATATTAGTTGATGTCGCCCTTAAATCGATTCCTGCGCCTTTATCATGTTTCGCTAACTTTTCTTTATTAATTGGTACTTGTTCACGATATTTCTTTCCTGTAAATATTATCAAACAGTTAGTCTTTAAACGTACGCATGCGAAATAAAATTATAGCAGTGAATAGAAAAACACATGTATAAAATATAAACTTAAGTACTTATAGGTTCCATCTCGTTCTCGAAACTAAGACAATAACAATTATTACTTTAAATATGGAAACTCAAATGCACCACTTGATCTTAATTACAACCAAACCACATACGATCATCGCAAACCACGAGCATGTACAACCATGTCTCTACTTCTAGCATCTTTGGTAATCACGCAAGGCGCCATATTTATCTGAAGTTCAAATCAAAGTTTACGGAAGAAACAGTATATTCTTATTCTTAGGTTCTTTTTAAAAGATGACCGTTAACCTAAATAAATTTTAGAATTATACGTAATTGGATTAAGTATAATTATTGTATTAAATGCAGGAAGTATTAAGAAATAAAAGAGATATAAATTTTTAATAATAATTATTTTTTATAATAATCAATATTTAAAATTACGATATTTCGTTGAGAGGAAAATATACAATTTCAGAAAAAATACGAAAGATCATCAATCAAAAAGATATTGTAATTATAATAATATTTAATGTTAAATTTTGTTAGTTTGTTTAACTTAAATATTCCCAAACTTGTGTCTTGATGGCGCTAGAGGAGCTGAAAGATTCTTCTGTAAAAAGCACCAAATGTGTACAATCTTAACCTACGTAATCAAAGTTCGTGCAACCATTGTTGTTGCTTTCGTTTACTTTAAATTTTATCTTGTCAAGAATCCGAAGAAATTTAATTCCTATCGGATTAATTTTTATGAAGACTTTTATAAAATAATTAAACATGAAAGCTGCGTCTGATCCAAAGGACATCCAGGTATTATATGTTATTTCCTAGAAACGCAATTGTCAATGTTTGCAATATACATACAGCCTATAACCTTACCAAAATACATTTTTAAATCAAATATTTATGACATACTATTTTGTTATATTCAAGTATAAGGAAATATATGTATATACATTTCTTTCTTATTATATTTGTATGATATTTATTTTATTAATGCAATTATTTTTCAGGAATTTCAATTTAAGCAGTCAAATACTTCCCAAATTTTAGATGCATTCACAGCCACACCACCTGCATGCAATTTATTGGCTGCAGATAAAAGGAGGGGATTGTTATATGCGGGACAAAATAATAAAATAATTATATTGAAACCAGGAGAAGACAGTGACCCAGAATGGAAAATAGAATTTACTGTGCCTTTAGTTGTGTCTAAACTAACACTTAATTGTGATTGTACCTATCTAGCCGTGGCACATGGACCTATGGTTTTAATTTATGATGCGGAGGCACTTACAAAAAATGTACGTTTAATCTATTTTATATAAAATTTCTTTCTTTTGAATTATTACCGAGTAACTCGAAGCATATTGTAATCATATTTCTTTTTCTCAGAGTTTACAATTACTACATAAAGTTAAAATTTCTACATTAAACGGAGATATAATTGTGTATGATCTACGATGGAATCCCGCTGTACCAAGGATGTTGTGTACAATAGCTAGTGATTATACAATTGGTAGTTTTAAAATAAAGGAAAAGAAAAAGGCTACAACCGAACTGGACACTTTCGAATTTAAAGAAAAATTGAACAATGAACATATAAATGCCTTATGTGCAGCATGGAGCCCTAAAGGAAAACAAATTGTTGTGGGTTGTAAAAATGGTACTATAGTACAACTTAAACCTGATTTAAAAATAGCAAGGACAATTCCTGGCCCTAATCCATACATTGGTGAAGTTATTAGTATTTTATGGGTTAGCAATTATCAATTTTGTGCTGCTTATTTGGGTAACGAACAGGGAATTAATGTTCTTGTAATTGATGCCCCTAAAGGTGAAACAAATGCTGTTTTTACTTGTTATGAAGATATTACTTATGGAATAACAGATTCAGAAGCAGAAGGAACAATTCCTCGTTATTACTTTGATCATGTACCAGAATGGGGCTTAATTATTGCCGCTAGTAGCAATAGCAGTGAAATAGCTATATTAGGATCTACAGATAAAGGTGTTACCTGGAATCAGTGGCAATTGGTAGATAGCGGCAGAGCTGAATTACCATTGATTCACACCACAGAAAGCTATCCAGTAGGTTTAGCTATTGATAAATCTCCAGTTAGAAAATTACCATGGGGGGCAGATTCCACTTTGCCCTATCCAGTTCCTATACTTCACATTCTTGCAACATCCGGACAATTATGCAGCTTTCATATGGTGAATCTAAGTCCCAAATGTCCTTCTATTAATTCTCCACCTACAGAAATTATTGCAATACCACCGCAAACACAGTCAGACATTAGTCCTGAAAAATCTCTTATTATGAATGGTGCTGCAACTAGTACACCACTAGTTAAGCAACCAGAAAATACTCTTGAACGTTCAAAACCTCTTTCTGCAGGAAATATTTTGAATAAATTTATTCAAAAATCTAGTTTTACATTACCTCCGACTGAGAAACCACAGCAAGAGCAAAAACCTGAACAAATCAGTATGGGCATGAAATTGGAACCAACTAGAGAAATTCAACCCCAAGAAATTCCAAAACCGGATATTAAATTAACGTCAATTAGAGAAACAATTATGCAAGAGTCTGTGGAACCAAAACCATTTGTAGATGATGATGCTAAAGATAATCATGCATATATAGAAGAACATAATTTGTTTGAGAAAGAATTACGTAAAAGATTAGAACCACAAACGTTAGAGTATGATACAGAAGAAGAACGTCAAAAACTTGTGGACACATCTAATGTGATAGATCAGTTTTTACGGGAATTGAAAGAAACAACAAATAGTTTATCTAGCGACATAGCATATTTGAAAGCGCTGTTATTACAATCATTTGCTTGGGTTGAAGAAACAAAATCAAAAAATGCAGCAACTAACGATATCACCGCTAGAAATTGTGGAGATAACAATAAAATGTCTGATCTACAAAAACTTTATTATTACACTCAAACGCAGTTAACTCAAGCTAGTAAAATTTTAGACTTAGAATGGTCAAATCATAAATCTCGAGAAACGTCACGAATGAAAATACCCCATTTAGAGTTTTTATATCAGAATCTTATATTACATAGTAAAATTATACAAGAAGAAAAAAGCAGAATGGAACACCTTAAAAAGCGATGGAAATTAATTACTCGTAATAACAGTATTTTCGGATTAAATCGTTCATTATCTAATTTAACTATCACATCGTCAAAATATTCAACCATTCTTCCAAGAAATACAGGAATCATAGAAGCGCGATGCAAGGCAATTGCTTCTAAAACTTTGAGTTTTACCCAAGAAAAACAAATTAAATTGAGAGAACATTTATCTACTTCTACTCCAAGGATTATTAGACCTGTTAGTTCTTCAGATATTCAAGATCGTTTGGAAGAAACTTTGTCCTCTTTAACTTCTCCAAATACTACCAGCATTAATATAAAAAATAAGGTTGATCAATCTGTTTCGAAACAAAATGTAATTACTAAACAACAGAATACATATATCGATCCTTTAGATTCTATGGCTAGCATTGTAGCAGGAATTGGTACAAGTGAATGCACAAGTGAATCTAACAATGTGCCAATACAAAACAAAGTACAAAGCAAACAACCTAGCTTCGGCATTACTTTTCCTATATCTGGAAATAAACCTGTACAAGCGGAGAAAATATCTAGTATACCAACAACTACTGGAGTATCTCAAACTACTAAAGCAAAACAAGATACTATTACATTAAATCAAATGCAATTACATGTTCCTGCTCATACTTCGTCTAGCTTAATAAAAGCTTTTCCTAAGGTTGATACTACTACATTTGATACATCAGTGCAAAAGTTAGAAGAAACAGCAGCACAAAATCCAGCTATCCAATCAATGTGGTTGCATACTATTAAAACAGAAAATAACTTGTTTAATGGTAGTTCATTAAAAGATGCATTACCACCAGAGACTTCGTTAGAAAAATTACAAACTACTCCAAATACCGGAGTGACATTACCGGTGACAACAGCAGTAAAAACCAAAGCAGTATCTACATTTAGTTTTGCTACTCCAATTACCATCCCTGCACCAATAAAGAGTACTACACAGAGTACATTTGTTGTATCACAAACAACGAATGCACAAACAATTTCTTTTGCTTCGAAATCGTCAAACATTATTACTCCATTTAATTTAAAAATGACATCACCAGCAACAAAATCTCAAACACAAGATGTATTAAGTTTAACAGGGTCATTTACAGGACTTCAGACATCTAATCAAGCACCTAGTATATCTATTAATAATAGTCCTAGTGCCGATGGAAAATATAACTGCAAAGCTACATTTGGAAGATCTGACGTTAATCAAATTCTCTCACCTAATGAAAGTCAAATTTCTGCACAACACAATTCTGTTACAATTGTAGAAGTACCTCATACTGAAGCAACAACTTCTAGCCTTCCAACAAGTACTGTACAAGATTTACTTGCATCTTCTGCTACACCTTTGTTTAACATTCTGAACAGTACATCGAATGTTTCTGTATTCGAAGAAATGTCAAATTCTACTCCAACTACTTCATCCATGCCACTATTTGGTGGTTTCTTCACAACATCAAGTACAACAGCAAATACAATGACAACAACTTCTGCTACCATCTCTCCTTTTCAAAGTACTTTATCAAGACCTTTTGAGAAAGGTCCCATTATGTTACCTACAGCAAGCTCCGCCAATGCTCCTACTACTATTACTACTACTACTACTAGTACTATTACTAGTACTACTACTACTACTACTACTACTACTACTACTACTACTTCTACTACTACTGCTAGTACAACTACTACAACCACTACTGCTGTTAGTACTGCTACTACTAGTACTCCTACTACTGCTACTATTGCTGCTGCTGCTGCTGCTGCTGCTGCTGTTGCTGCTGCTGCTACTACTATTACTACCACTATTACTGCAACAACAACAACAACTACTACTACTATTATAACTTCTACTACTACTGCTACGTTACCTACACTTACATTCGGAACTGTTGCAACAAGCACGGTTGCTCCAGTTTTTGGTAAACCTCCCCTTACAATGAACTCTCAGTTTCCAAATACGCCAGTAGTTCCTCCAACAGATAATACGTTTGGAAAACCAGCTACTACTACACCTCTTTTTAAGCCTTTTGAAAATGCTCAGAGCACATTTATGTTTGACAAAACGACTAAAGTTTTAACGAACGTTTCGATCTTCAGCGGAACTAATACTAATTCGATCTTTGGTGGAAACACTCAAGTATCCTCATCAGGTTCTATTTTCGGAGGAAATACTTCCTCGATAAATACGTTCGGAACACCTCAAACGTTCGTCTTTGATAATAATGCCCAGAAATCTGACTCGATATTTGGTTCCACATCAAACACGGGTTCTACATCCTTTTTTGGCGGTGCAACAAACAATGTCACTCCAGCATTATCTTCAGCAGGATCTCCATCTGTATTTGGCGGTACCGCAGCTAATACGTCGCCAATGGGTGTAGAACAGCTTGTATTAGGTGCACAGCCTAATGCCTTTGGGCAAACACCTTCATTTAATGCTAAACCAGTATTTGGATCACCACCAACGTTTGGAGCACCAAAACCAGTCTTCGGCACCGGTTTTGCGACAACAGCATTTGGAGTCAATAGTAGTCCTCCAGGTAAATAATATATCACATTACACTTTTCTATACTTTGTATCATTTTTAAGTTATGAATAAAATTTAATTACTAATAATATATAAAACAGCATTTGGAAATCCACCTACTATGGGAGGAAGTCCTGCTCCGATTGATAACAACATGCCTAAAGTTTTTGGAAATGTAAGTGGTGGTAGTAGCACATTTGAAACTCTAGCGAGTCAATCAGGTGGACTTAGTTTCAGTAGCTTAGCACAAAAAACCACAGACGTACCAAAATCTCCAGTATTTACTAGGTAAGTTAAAAATTAAATTCCTTTTATTTTTTTACAACTTTCTAGATTCATAAAGTAAAAAGTGTTTAATGTACTTTTTGTTATAGCGGGAGCTCTTTTTCCACTTGGCGGTAGTCAACAAATATCCAAATTAAATAAATTATCCGTAATGATACATTATTTTTATTAAAAAAAAGATAGACCTCTCGTGCTCCTTCAGTCTGTTTAAATCGTGTATTTATGATTACTTTTTATAAAAAAGAAAAAAAGATCAAACGTATTAGTATTAAAATATTATTGACATCCGTGTTATACATAAGTTGATATGATTCAATATATTTCGAATTTATATACAATAAAAGATTTTATAAAACGACGCTGTATAAAGATACATTTAGATACCTCGCTTTATAGGTTTTGGTGCAATTGATACTTTAGTTGGTTTGCAAAGATCTATTACACATGGATCATCAAGGGGGGAATGCGTACATACAGCTGAAGATGGCACAAGAAGTGCAAGAGATATTTCTACGTTACAAGCTTCCATCCAAACTTGATGGGACAGTAGAACTATAGTTCTTAATCTGTAATCATTTTGTTCTATATTCTGTAGCCGCAAATCCGACTGACGCGGTAATAGTAGTTGTACTTGTTGATCAGGATGCCTCAGTTTAATGCGTAATATTCTAGGATCTCGTAAATTCAGTATTTTTGCTGTCAACGGGATTCCTAATAGAAGCCCACCAGTAAACTTCAGTGCTGCATCTGCATCACCTCTGGGTTCTTCGATGATTGCTCTACAGAATCGAGTAAATACTGATGGTCTTGGAAGACGCTCTTCCCCTTGTGACGCTGGTGTTAATAATAATGGTAAAAGCATTCGTGTTAAAGATCCTGGCTTTACATCAGCTAAAGTTGGAATTTGAAGTACCAGAGCTCTAGAGAAAGATGGTAATTTTGTCGGATCTTGAGATAGAATATCGGCTTCAGATAAAAAGTGACGCGCGAGTGGAAGAGCACTTCTTCCTGTCACGCTTCTTGTAACTCGAATTAATTCCACTGCCAATGCTTTCAACCAAACATCATTGGCTAATATAATTTCGTTTTCACCTAATCCACTAAATAGTCTTTGTAATCTGTAACATTCATATGAATTATCTATAAGTAAATATCCATATATGTATGTATATATATGTTGCAAAAACAAACATACTGCTTAACATACTTTTGAGTATTCTGAAGAAGAACCGAAACATTAGTAGTTGTATTCGGCAAGGGGCTTGTAGATACCGAATTCGTTGATAATATTGAAAATTCTTTTAATACAGATTTCAAAAGTAGTAAACTTCTTATGTACAAAGCAGTAAAACGCGCAGCACCTTCCATACGATGATCCATTTTCGCTAAACGATCGAGATCGACAGCTGCAGCTTCTAAGAGCTGAGTGTGAACTCTACCTCCAGGCCTTGCATTTTCTACACCTGTAACTACTTTTTCTAGAAATTCTTTTCCACGTTCAGCTCCTTCGTCAATTTTATCTTCTTTCCCAAAATTTGATCCACTTGTTATGGTTGGTCGCAATCGAGGGACTAAATGCGGCATAGTATCGCGTAAATAATGATAATGTTTAGATGCATGCTCTGTAAAAAGAGCTTGCATGCTTGGACAATGAAGTGCAGCATTGAATATTAGGACTAACACGCTTGCATCTATTATTTATAGTTAAGGATAATAAAAATAAGATTGCTAGTATAAATTATATTTTGTAAAGAAAATCATTAAAAGGATACAAGAAGGTTCGTCGACATCCGGCTCCGGTGTATCGAAAAACGGATGACGTCCAAGAAGTTGTGGTACTAAAGGTAATGTTAAATATGGATGCGTGGCCCCTAATGCTGCTAAACAATTTCTAATACTTTCTTTGTCTTGTGGATAACGACTTAAGTTATCGAGTAGACGGTTTACACACATATGAAGGCAATTTCTTGTAGCAAGCCGACTAGCAGCCAAAGTAGCATGTAGGCCTTCTCGTACTTCGCCTGAGAAGTCTTCTAATGCTCCTAAAATTGTTTCTAATTGATCTTCACGAAGCGTTACGCTCGCAGACATTTTTCTTAATGATTCAATAGCTCTTAATCGAACATCTTGGATTTCATCATTAAACATATCAACCATAAAATCCAATGAAATTCTGGCTATATTTGGTTGTTCCAAAGATAAGGTACAAAGGGCTTCAACCGCTGCCGTTCTCACCTGAATATATATTTGTTTATTTTAATTGCTAGAATGTAAATTATATAATAAACAAGTAAATAATATTACTTCCAGAAATTCGTCTTCCAAACCATGAATAAATGCACCACATGATCCGCTCTTTTCTTCTACTTCTGGTCTATCCGCTTCTACAACTTTTTGTTTTTTATCCAATGCTTGTTCTATGTATCTTTGTGAGACACCTTTCATTGTTCCTAGAAGAGACATTGCTAAAGCTCTAACTCTTGGCGATAAGTCACCCATAAGGCTACAAATTTGGGAAAATGCACAATCCACCATACGTATATCTTCTCCATCTGTTCCCGTAATAATACTATAAAACAGATGATATAAACAGATAATGTAGCTGACAATAAATATTGATAACAGATTGAAATAGATATTAAATATTGCTTACTTTTCGGGGTATTCTCTGCCTAAAAGCCATATTAATTTAAGGACAGTTCTACGAACTATTTCATAATCATCTCTGAGTGCAGTACAAGCTTCTCCAAAAAAGCTTGCAGGTAATCTGCAGCCTCTATAAGAATGAAGTTCAGCCATTGTCTCAAATGCTTGTGCACGTACCCTTGGATCTTGAGAATGTGCATAGTTGCTAACAAGTGGTAAAGTATCATCTGTAGTATTTGCAGTTAAGTATCTACCAATAATAGAAAGGCAACGTGTCTGTACACCATGCCAAGTATCAGGCAAATGCTCACGGGCAATCTTCAATACAAGACTCCTAAAATTTAATGAATTATTTTTCTTCTTTAATGTTAAAAAAAAAAATTTCAAATATGTATGTGATACCTATGATAATCTCCCAATTTCAATAATGTTGCTAATCCTTGACTTTTCACCCTATGTGATTCTTCGTTTTTTAAAAGTTCAGCAGTTTCACTGACAATTTTTGTCTTTTCTATCGAATCATTTGTTACATCTCCTAATTCTGCAAATATCCAAAGAATTTTGGCACGAACTGCTGCTTCTGTTTCTATAGCAAATCTTTCTGACAACCTTTTTACTACAGAAGGAACATCTTCTGGAGAAATATATGCAATCGTATCAGATATACGAACAAGAAGCTGCAAAGCATCGTTACCACATTTACATTTCTCAAGGCACTCAATGTAAGCTAATGCTGAACTTCCTTCTATCCCGTTTTTACTGCCTGAACTAGATGTAAGGTGTAATGCTTTTAATCTCTTTGGTGGCTCATTTATAACCTATAAACAAGTTTAATTAAATAAAATATCGAATATAAATTTGTTTGAAACAAATCATTCAATTTACCTGACTCTGGTTAAATTCTGCCAACACCCTTTTCTTCATTAAAGCTGCCATTCTTTAATATTATAATAATATTCTTTAATAACTATAGAGATTAACCATATATTTTTTATTATTTTATATTAAGTAAGAAATAAAAATTAGTAACTTTTCATTTTTAAAGCTTATAATAACCTTTATTTGTTGTTAGTAACATTTGCAACACCGTAAGTTACATATATAATTCAAATTTAAAACATGTGTTTTTCTGTAATCTGCAGACAAACTTATGGAGCTATAATCTCAGCTGATTACATGTTGATTATGCTATTCAATTTATACTTATACATGCATGTCATGTGTCAAAGTATTATGAAATTAAACGACTTACTGTACTTTTTATTAATAAACAAAAAAAATATATAAAAATTCACTTATCAGATAACAAATCTTCTATTTATAAAGGAAAATTCAACAACTTCTTAACATATATAACTTATTTTACTAAATATTGATTTGTAAAGTACTTTATCATATTTTTTATGCTCTTTTGTTTTTCACTTTGTGCGGGAATATTAGTTATTATTATAATTTTTTGTTTCTTGATAAACGTAATAACGACAGTGATAGAAGTATCTTTGTAATTTTCATTATTACGTATATCAAATAAACCTAAAAATATTGTAATAATGATATTTATAATCGATTCATTTATTTTAATATGGGATTCAGAGAATATAAACAATATTTCTATTTATCATGCTTCAGATAAACAATCGACGAATCTGTCAAATTGACAAGTTTATTCGGCATTAACATGGCTGCCGAGATCAATAGGAAACTGTCATGATACATTTTGTCCATGCTCATTGGTGTTATTAGATTTTCTAATATGTATTGTACGGATATTTTTTTGTGAACATGAATATTTTTTAAATCGTTATAAAGGTTATTCATATTTTTCTGAAAATGTCATAATCTTGATTTATAATGATAGGTGAAAGTGTTCTGAATATTTGCCGATCCGTGAAACAAGAGTGATTCATAACAATGTAATACAGCTTTACAAAAACAATATTTTGTTTATGATCGATTAAAAATTGTAGATATTATAGGAGTTCCTAATATTTAGTATGAACGTAGACAATGTACTTATCTTAGAAATATTACTTAAAAAAATTTGAGATATAATATTTTTACATGATTGTTGTTTCATACTTGTCTCATAAGAGAGTAACTGTTTCTACAATTTGTGTGAATATTTTTCGCTCTTAGCAGTGAAGACATTGGTATCACTCAAGGAAATCATTAAGTTTCCAATAGATGATATATTAATATGAACATTTTTGAATATATTTGCATATCTGTGATTACATTTGTGTGTGGTATAATATGTACACTTGTGCTGGAATTTTATTTATTCAAAAAATACTTGGAACAAGCACCTTTGGAAAGTACACCAAGAAAATTAAAACACCATGGCAAGGCTCAGTTACCTAAAGAGTTACTTGACAAAATTCAAGATGAAAAAACAAGTTCCATAAGCATATCACGCCAGGGTATGTGCCAAGGCAATGAAAACTTGGCAATAAATTTAACATTGCAATTTTTGTTTAATGAACTTAGAAATGCTGAGAGAGTACGCCTTTGGTTGTACAGAAAGTTAAATAACGAGTTCAAAGAATTATTAACTCAATCTACCACTGGCAAATTGCTAGACAGTGTACAGGTAAAGTATATACTTAGAAGTATTGTTTAATATTTCCACTAAAGTTACATCAGTAATAATTTATATATATTTTCAGTTAAGGGACTTGAATCTGGGTTCACAATTTCCCACAATAAAAGGTTTAGAAGTTGCAGATTCAAAAATAGACGCTGATACAGGTTTATTGGAGACATTGGATTTATCTTTAGATTTACATTATTCTGGAAATTTTCAACTATCAATAGATGTTAAAATGCTACTGGGAAAGACTGCATATATGGCTTTACAAGGTAAGAAATTATTTTCCCTAAATATTATTTTTGAATAAATTCTAGTAGAATATAGTTAGCAACATCTTTTTTAGTGAAACGTATCAGTGGCAGAGCTAGGTTGCAGTTTACACGTGTTCCATATACTCACTGGTCCTTAAGTTTTTATTCAGATCCTATACTTGAATTGGAAGTACAATCCCAATTTCAAGGTCGTCAATTACAGCCACAGATCATTTCTTTGATCACAGGACAAATTCGTAGAGCTGTGCGTAGGAAGCATACACTACCTCGCTATAAAATGCGTTACAAACCATTTTTCCGTAGACTAAACGATGAAGCAGTAGATTTATCCGAAGTAAAATATATATTTTTATTCAAAAGGTCATAAAAATATTGAAAAAGAATATATTTAACAAATGTTTAAAACTTTTATTTAGGTTGCCAATATACAATTGACACCAGGTTATTTGGAGGTATCATTGGTGGAAGTGACTAGATTAAATCTTGGACCTAATATACTTAATGCAGAGGATAGATCACAAGTTGAAGTATATTGTACAATAAGCATAGACTCAACACCTTGGGTATATCTGACTCAATATACTGGAGTTCCTTATATGGTGTTGGACTTAATTATTAGTAAAGTTGGTTCCCAGCAACTTGGCGTAGTGTTTAAGCAAGAATTTGTGCCAGAAGTAGGTCATGTATGTGTGTTAGTCGAGACTATAATAGTTGGAAGTCCTGCTGCAATTGCTGAGATGAAAAAAGGGGATATTTTAATAGCAGTAGATGGGAAAAAGGTGTCTAACATGAATCAAGTAGCTAAATTTGTAAAAAGTGCGGTGCAGAGACGTTTTATCATAAGGGTTGAAAGAAAATATTCTAAAGCAGATTCGGACAAACAAGCTAGCATGAAATTGGATAGCGAAAGGATATCAGCAGAAAGAGGAGTTGATAAGAAAACATTAAAAACTGATTTTATATTTAATAAGGGAGATACGCCCAGTACCGAAGACAGCAAGATCAAATTTGAAAGCCAAATAAAATTTTCGGATTTAAAGGATTGTGAAAATGAAATTTCTGATAAATTGGAAATGAGTAGTAAACTGTTTAGAAGGAGAAAAAGCAGCGCACATACCGACGATACTACTCAGACACCAGACACTACCCCTTCTAGAAAGATTTCAACTACTTCGAATCAATCGATAATATCGAGTAGCTCTCAATTTTGCTTTAATGACGATAACTATGTAACAAATATATCAGACTTATACTATACTACTAAAGAAAAAGAATATGCATCTTTAATCACTTTTGAAGAAACTAGGTCTTTTCAAATTGATTCAGAACTCCAGTACTTAAATATAGGAGTGTGGGGTCGTGTAAGAGGAGGAGAAATTCAAGCAAAGTTATTAGGATATATTAATGTCCCTATGAAATTAATTCTGGCACAATGTTATACATCCTCAACTGGTCATTATCTTAAATGCTATGCTTTATTACCACCAGATAGTGGTGTGTAGTATTCTTACTAAATATGTATAATTGTTAATATCATATTTATTTGTATCTATTTTGTACTAATTTTATATACTGTTCTAAAAGCTTCTTTGGCGACAGTACATCCAAAACTACAAGGATATTCAGGATTCGACCCAACACTTTGTTATGGTGATATTTTATTATCTTATTTATGGGAGTCTAGTTACCCGAATCGTCATATGACTGGTGATTCAGGGAAAAAGGAAAGTACGGAAGCTGTCAAAACACAACCACCTTTGAGCGAAGAAATTTCTGAGAAAAAGATGCACGATTTTATTAGAACTCATTTTCATAGAGCAACACATTGCGACTTTTGTACAAAGAAGGTCTATGTTCTCACAGTTATTTGCTTCTTTATGTGTACGTTTTAAAGTAAATAATACAATTACATATATTTTCATTATACAGATTTGGCTGAAGGACGCAGTACAGTGCAGAGATTGTGGTATGGTGTGTCATAAGAAATGTGAAGTTCGTTGTCAAGCATCAGGAACATGCGGAGCCGAAAGTATAACAACAATGGCATTGGAAGCAGATGAAATAGAACCTACTACTGTTATTGGGGAATCAGGTCCAGAGATCTCTCTAACCAGTTGTGAAGATAATGTACAGGTACTCAAGACGTAATAAAAGTATTTATTACACAGAAATGGCATTGTCAACTTGTTGACTTTTAAATTTACACGACATTTTAAAACAGCAATAAATGCTGTAGTTGACAATTCCATAAAATAAACATAAATTCTTATTCGTTTTTTCATTGTGATTTAATACGTCACTTAGCGATTTTAAGACTATTTACAACTTGAAGTTGGATCTCTGAATTGAAATTTATTGAATATGTAATATATATGAATATATAATTTATATTTTTATTGAAAAAAAATTGTACATTAATTTTGAAAGATAAAATTTTATTATGCAATTGTCGTTACAGTGGAATTTTACAAAAGAAATATAAAATTACGATCACTATGCATATCTACGCTTTACTAGTTATATTTGACTGTACAGTATGTAATGCTGTAATCAAGGAATTGCAGTTTCTGGGCAATTAATGTGTACTTGAAATATTTAGAGTATTCTTGGTATTTTGTACATAGGGAAACAACTGTTAAGTGTGATTCACCTTATTGTTGGTAATAAAATTGGTCATCTGCATAATAGGGAGGTGAAGGTTTTTTGTAGGTTTGCACCTTGACCTTGCTTCTAATGTTGAGTATTTGTGAATTTTGTAAGTGAATAGATCATTTGTTTTATTATTGTCTAGTAAACCTTACACACATACAGAATAATCAAGAATGAGATAGAGGGCGCGATTGCTTGTATCGATTCTCCTTTGTCTCTTTGTTTTTTAATAGTTTATCGGTATTGTCGATTGAATAAGTAAAATTATTAATATTGATATTAAATGAAATTATAATTGAAATTAAATTTGGTATTAAAAATTTGAAATCCGTTGATCGATTAATCAGGGTGCAACTATGATGGCCATGAAGGCTAGTATAGCTAATACTCTATTGGGCCTGAAGAAGGCTGGAAGTACCAGTTGCTTGGCCCCACCGGCTTCCGGTACTGGTCTGGCATCTAGAAGTCTTCCCCCAAGTCCCTGTGCATCCCGCAAGGTAGAATTTAATAACACAAATTTGTTCAGTTGGAACAGAGAAGGATCTCAGATTGATATTCCTTGCGTTAAATATAAATAGCAATTGTAATTATATGAAATATAATTTTGGGCCTTCTCTGCTCTATTTCTGTTCTTTGTTCTATTTTTTGTACCAGCAATTGTAAGGGGCAGAAAACACGCTTATGACTAACAATAAGATATTGACTGTCATTTTGAAGCTTCAATTATATTTAATTCGCTTGTCGTTCATTGTACGTGCGATGTCTTTGGAACTTTGTACAAGCTTTCTATTCTTTCCTTCCTATCGCAAATAGTCACACTATTTTTTATTGCTCATGGCACTAACTGTTATTTGGAGAGAACAGACACGCAGATGCACATCGAGATCGCCATGCTTATTATATAAGATATTGTTGTATTGATACTATATAACTAATACAATCTCTCATAGAGCGATAAACGATGCTTTCTTTACACCTTTACTATCATATACAATCGAGGTAGGTGCATCTATTCTTTAGGGTCAAGATCTAAAAATGATCCTAAAATTGCCGACGAATCTGATCGAATTATTGAAACGTTTAGAATTCATTGGTTGGTGGCTTGGGCATAAGTCCTGATCTCTTGGAGGGTGCTGAACCTAGCGTGGCAGCTCCTCTAGTAGCTGGCGATTTGGACGATGGTCTTATGTCTAGAGCTAAAGATACCGGCAAGTTTCTGTACAAACATTTGGAACCACTAGAACGCGTCGAAAAAATCAATGTCATGGTAAAAATAACATTGAACTTTTATTAACAAAGCATATATCAATTAATCGTATATTTAATATTAACATTTAACGTAGATGGGGAAGCTGAAAACTGCGCTCGACGCGGAAACTGCCTCAAGATTGGAATTATCACAAAGCGGAGAAATGGACAGTATTAAATTAATTGCACAAAGCGATTTACGAGTGCAAGCACTTAGTGTCTTACTATTGCATTATTGCGCTGGATTGCAACACGCGCAAGAAGCATTAGACCGATCTCAAAGAAACAGGGAGTCTCAACAGGCTTAACTTCAATGAGAAAATGCCAACAAAACTATCGATATACATTCCAATTCCGCGTACATTCTATTTCACTTCACTGTCTGTTTAATACAGAAATCCTCGATAACTCTGATCGATTATAAATATCCGTTCAGGTATCTGTATCATATATATACGTACTTACAATTGTACGTATTATATGGTTGCTTTGAAATTTCTCTATAAATCGTTCAGCGACATTCATGTTAATAGGCCTCTAGATAATACTCGTAAATTTTACCGTGATACCTTCATAGTTTACCAGAGAACACCAAATATTAAGACTTGTATTTACAGATTCTATGTATACTCGTAGAGAACAGAGTACAACGTATACCAGCTGTGTTTACGAATAGAGTATTTTCAGCGGTGTAGGTAAATAGTTGTGTTATAGAATGATTAGGATAACAAAAACGGGAAAGTAGCGTCTTGAGTTTAAGTGTAAGGTAGCGGGTAATTAGATATTTAATTACGGTATTCGATAGTTTTGCGGAACAGATATTATTCTCTTTCATATCGATATAACGATTGACCTTCGATTATGAGATTTAAATAATTCAGAATAGATTTTGTTTCTTACTGAATCGTATTTTACTTATCTGTAAGTAACCAGCTGCAACGAAATACAATTAATTGCGACTGATTTAAAAAATATCAACGTTAGTATTATCTACATACGAGTATGAATGAAATACACGATACGGTAGAATTCCATCCATAGATAACACGAATAGATAATATCGAGGTATTGATATATACATATATTTCATGGCTTTAACAAGATATTACGATTTATTGTTAATATGTAAAACAAATATAAGAAAATCAATATAGATTATTGAACGAGTGTTCAGTGATAATTTGTACTCGTATTATTTAAGACTAATAACAAGATTAACGAAAACCGTTTCTTGAGTGATTATTCTCTTGAAACACGCTGTTCCAAGCGATGATTTAAGTATCGAAAATGTTTCGTTCGTCCAACGAGAAATATATGCGAATAAATGCGAAATCGGGTAGACGTTCGTTTATATCTATCGGTGACGGTGATCTTTCCGTTTAAACTACGTGGAAGATCCGAATTCTTGGTAAATATGAAAATACTCGAAAAACGGAGACGCAGTAACTTGCGGGCGCACAAAGAGTCAACGTCAGAGCCAAAGATTTTATAGGGCCAATGTTCGCGGTCAAACAGAGACGTTTTGCGAAGGTTTTCCGCAGATTATAATCGCGGGAGGCCAGATTGCATCGTAAAAGAAAGGAAGAAGATAGCTTGTAATATAAAATTTTCAACAATTCCGATGTCATTTTGTTTTTCACTTGATCGTGAATCAACGAACGTTGCCGGTCAACCCTATCGTATTCCCCGTGCGATACTTTTCATTTGCACACGGGCGTACGACTTCCCAAGATTCAGAAAAATTTACTGCGCGAATTATTCGTGGAACATGATGTTTCTTTCTGACACGTGTTGGCAGATCACAGTTGGCGTAAAATCAGAACTCGGCAGTCTTGACCGGATGTAAAATTACGCGTCGTTTTAAAAACGTAAAGTCATCGAATTCACAAAGAGAATGTACGTATGTATGTACGCGTATCGAGCAGACGTTTTACGTTCATTATTACAGATTAAAAGGTCGATCAAGGATACTTCTTTAAACACGAAATGAGTCCGTTTGGAGACTGAAAAACCGCGAACATCTTCCTTGTCGATATATGTAAATGTACCATATATATATATATATATGTAGAGAGAGAGAAGAGGAAGAGATCATTTGGGGGAAAGAGAGAAAAAGAGGGTATACACGTGCATGGACCGCGTGCATCGATCTCAGCACGATACAGCGTAGCTTATATCTTGCGCACGTTCATACGAGAGTCAATACGAATACGACGACTGAAAAGTCATGGGGGATTTTGGCCCGCGAATCTATTCTCGTCCATGAAATGCACGCGCAGTATCCTCTGGCCACGTGCCAAACATACCGAAGAATCGTATAAACATTTTATCCCTGTTGGGCACTGGACTCTGCAATGAATGGAGAGAAAAGATCTGCATGGAAAAGTAAAGACGTGATTGATTTTTTCTTAAGTGTCTCTCCGCGCTAATTCACCATTAAATCAGGGATAATCGGAGATTCGAATCTACCACTTTTTTTTTTTCTTCTTCTTCTTTCCATAGTTCGGTGAGAATATTCGATACGATTGGTAACGGATGAGTCATAAAGATTTTCTTTTTCAGAATACCGCGTGATCGAACGAACGAGAGATTCTTTCGAGAGAAAGGCGTAGAAATACGTTGTTTAATGCGGTGAAACGAATACGCTTTTCGATCTCGCGACGTCAGCCAAAACACGCGCATTCGATGTTTTCTTTTGTCTGAAAAGATGCCCTGGCAGTATCACTTATTCCAGATGCTCCTTCTAGCTGTTTATTATCGCGATGAAACGACGATGCACGTGTCCGTACGCAATTTTTTTTATAAACCATCATTTAACGGAAGATTAATTGTATTTTATATTTTCGAATATTTCTCGATGAAATGTTCGATATCCTTTCCCATAGATCGTTAACTCTTGTCCAAGATAACGAAGATATATTTAGCAAGTTTGTCGATCGATTTACTTTTTATAGTCTGTTCCAAAGAAATACGTCGAGAAATTTTCCGAATGGTAACGCGTGTTCGTTTCCATTGTCGTGCGAAACGCGTACGTGCCATTTTTATATCTCGTTGTTTCCGAAGAAATACATACGAGGAAAAGTGAAACAGAATGGTTACTGGAAAAGTTCGCCACCGATGAACGAACGGGCAATAATGAACGTTCGCAATGGCGCAGTAGGCATCGTGCCGAACGGATGGTTCGTCGTATTTTCGACCTTGGATTTAGACGATGTTTCAAGCGAATATTTTGCGAAGAGGAATGGAAAGGTGAACGGAAAGAACGGAACAAAGCTTTCGTCACGAAAAAAGGAGCGGAAGCGTATGAAAGTCGTGTGCGTTGAACATTTTTCATTTTGAATCTTGTTCTCTTCCTCATCCTTACCGCGTGAGCTACGCCGTTAATTGCACATTTATGTAACGACGCGATTCGATATACATATATATATATATATATATGTATATTGAATGTATTTCATATATATACATATGAAAATAAAAAGAATAAAAAAGTATTTGAACAACGACAATCGAGGAATCGTTTGTACATGCGGTTGTATAATAATTTCTTAATCCGCTGTATAATTTCTTTCAGCTAATCTATCATCGAACGTTTCCCCTTTACGCTTCGTACGCATCTGAGTAATTTCGTTCGCTTTTACAGTATTGCGTAAGAATTCTGGACGTATGGATAAATATGAAACGAAAAATTGGCTCGCCACGGATCTTACGATCTTTAGACGGTTCTTTATAACGTGTCATGAATTATAGATGAAAGAAACGTGGAATTAATTAAAATGGCAAGTCGAAAGAGGAACAGAATTTGGAAGCTCGTAACGAAATATTGGTAGGAAGTTGGCCGGCGTCATTCGTAGAGTCACGTAAACGTGCAGACGCTTTCCAAACTTACACGCACGATATCTAGGTTTCTTCCGAGTGCAGACACGATCAAAAGAACCTCAATCTCGATAGAACGTGCAATTAGATGAGTCATCCCGTTCCGCGAGAACTTTTGCATCGAGTATTACGCTTCTCCCTGCGACGATCCCTTCCTGTTTCCGTCAATCTTATGTTCAGACTTCCTTCGTCTATGTCACAAAGACCTTCGAATAGTCGTATTTACGCGCCTATTTCTGTACGAAGAAACTTCAATGCCGTGTTTAACGTAGTTCGACTCTTAAGAAGCGCAACGCGGAAAAGCTACGCACAAACGGTCCACGAAAATTCATCCTGTTCTTTCTTCGTTGAAAGGACAATAACAATGCGAACTCTGAAACGAGACGTGTTCTGATAACTGGGACCTTGACTGCACGTTCGTGAAAATTCTAACTCCAATTTCGACAGGTTGCAGGCCGAGTGCACCTGGCGGTGCATATGCGTTGTGGCACCTACAGTTGTTTTCAAACAAAGAGAGGGAGTTGAAACAAAGTAGTCAGCTGATTCGAGATGCATCTTTGGTGGGAGACTCTGCTACGAAGGCTTAAATAGCACCGCGTGGAGTTCTGCACTTCAGTGCCAGCCAGCGTCACCTGAAACACTCTCGTTTCGATATCTTTCCCCTTACTTTCTGAGAGTTCTTCAAGTGCGGGGAAAAACAGAAAATCGCAGGAATCTCGCAGCTTCGTGAAAGATCGAGGACGCAACGATCTCGTCTCAGACGTGATCGGTTCATCGATGTTCTCAGAAGTCAACGCTTCTCCGTTGTTTTCTCGATAAACATACCGACAACACTTGCGACGACAACGCTAAAAGTTCGCATTAGACGCGATAGTTTCAGGCAACAAGTATCTCGTCGGAAAAGTGCGTTTCAAGCGTTCTTTGTGTACGATCGAAAGGTTGCGTCCCGAAACATGATTGTTTTTTAATGCGCGAGGAAGAAGTGGAGAGAATCAAGGGTGCTATCGATACTTCGAGGAAGAAACCATAAAAGCGTGTACTTGATCACTGTGCAACGAGTTCGACGGTGATTAGACAACTTTGAAGAGATTCAGTGATCGTTCGATTCCGAATAAATAGAATTTCTAAACGAGTTCCTTTCTTTCGTTTAAACAAATCTCTACAAAGATTTCTCCACGTCCTTCGTACATAATCAAACGTAGAAGAGATGAGACCACCCGCGTACAATGGTGACGATGTGCAACAGATTTCTCAGGAGCAAGGAGAGAGGAACGTGGCTATGGCTGTTTGCGTCCAGTTGGCGGGCCGGGCGATAATTAGGGTAGTTTCCCGGTGCGAAGAGGCGCAGGACAATTGTAATCTAGGTGGGTCAAATCTATCATTGTATGATTTCCTATCTTTGATGACGTTCTAATCTGTTTCGCCTCCTAACATCGACAAAGCTTCGACTTGCTCGTTGGATTCTCGAATGTAAAACAATAAATCTGCGGAAAAAGTTGATCTTTGAACCTTTTCTGATACAAAAATAAAAATAACTCTTTTAAGAGAAAAACGCATAGTTTTTTTTTTTTTTTTTTTAGAAAAAAATTAGAAACTATTAATAAAAGAGCAGACAGAAAGGTGTGTTTTTCCTTACTGGCGTTGACTCGAGAAACTACTTCGCTAACGTAGAATTGGTTAGCGAAACGTAATTGTTTACTTCGCGTTTGATACTTTCTACGCTACGATATCTTTCCGCCTTTGAGGTATTACACTTTCGCTCGGCTGAGAATTTCATTTGGGGAAAGAAAACGTGCTGGAACATTCGTCGAGTAATATTCGCGTTTCCATGATTCTATAAAAATTAGATCAAGATGTTCTTCTCCATTTACACTTATTGTACGATCGACGATGAAAAACGCTACGATTGTTTCACGAAACAGAGAACAATTCGCAGAGAACACTGCGCACTTTTCGTCATGTATATGATAATAAAAGCTCAGATAAGATATCGGATAATGCTAAAATTGTATATGTGTTTTCAGAAAAGTATACTCAGACTAATTCCTTATCACCTTCACGCTCACGTTTGTTCAAATCCGATCTAGCGGATTATTTCTTAATCGATTTCACCGAAAATTTTTGCTTGTACATGTACTTGCAGTTAAGCACGTACTATATATCGCAGATCGGATAAATCGTAAATCTTATGCAGGTTGTTTAAGTTTGCTAGCTGTTTGTAACGCATGGTCCGATCTCCTACTGGTATAATCGACTCGCAACAGTAAATTTGCCGGTAATGTAATTTGCTCGACTCCCTATTGCACTCAAACATCGCAAATAATTTTCTTAACGTGTGGAAAATTGTGAAAGCAACTTGATGTTCGCTTATAACATAAACTAAATTGTTTACATGATAAATATGGAATCGCAAAGAAATTCTTCCATCGCAAAATAATTTTGATCGTTTTGCCTCCACAGGAGGCATTATCAATAAATTACGAACGATCGAATAATAAATTAATAGACGTCGTGTCGTATCGAACGACCTTAGAACTCGCTCGGTTGGAGTTTAGAGGACTAATATAGTTGGCAACTCGATACGCGTTTCTAGCCGGCCTTGATTCGTTGTTTCGACTGACCCGTAACCGTAACGAGCTCGATTTTCAAACTACCGTGACAAACTAGGTTCACCAGTACGCTAAACGTCACCCAGTACGCTAATGTCTTCCGCATCGATACATACTTTTCAAACCACCGTATAGATCATGCGACTCGTTTCCTGATTCAACCTGGAAGTAAGAGCGAGTCTCAATCCTCGCCTTATCTGCCTATCCGGATAGATTTGAGACCTTCCTCAATGTCGTCTCATCCAGGTTTGTCTTGAATCGATCTGTATCGGGTGTTACCTTGCCTCTTCGTTGTTTCTTTGTTTGTTAGTTATTCTAGGCTCGCTCTTATAATGCCTTAATTACGTTCTTTTTCTCTTAGCTCTATCGTGATTAAGAACATTACTGTCAAGCCGTCAAAAGTAAATACGAGATTTCTAATCGGTAACTGGCGAAAGTCTTGAAGCGGAGAAAATGAGAGCGAGAGGTACTTGGCAGCCACGTTCAAAGAGTCACTCTACGTCCGAATGCGCATTTCTGTAACAACACTTGTAGCGATACTTGAGAAAAATTGTTTTGACAAGAAGCATCGGACCAACACAACCAGAAGTGACGCCTCTTCTACAATTTTCGCACATATAATTGGTTATAGTCACCACTGAATTCTGTTATCAACAATTTCTTTGTCATTTAAGAGCTCATTCTAATTCTATTTCTTTAAGTTCGGCATAAGATAATTAAAAGTATCTTTCTATTCTACTCTATATAAATGTTTTTCATCTTTACCGACATAGTATTACTAATCGAAAATGCAAAAGAGATGTTATAACGTTAGCTCGTTAGGTGATAGGGATATCTAATGTTAGTATGATGCATTAGGCAAGCATACGTAACAGGTGGTCGTGTTCTTTGCTGCGGTAGCGGCTCGTGCATCAATTCGAATAAAAGTGAAATGCTCGCTCCGGCTTCTAGCATAGATAATTGGTTGGATAAACATTGCGTTACACAACTCTCGTATCCGGTCTTTGTTCCTTAAGCTATCCAACCATCGATCCGAACACGTTGCAAATTTTGTCTTTATGAACGAAGCTTAAAATAATACGATTACATCGTGTACCGTATAACTGCAGTACTAATACAAACATTTTTATGACGTCCGAGCCGTTACGTTTTCTTTGCAATTTTTTCATTTTTTTTTTTTTTACAATACTTTGTATTGTATTTTAACTATATCAATAAAAAATGTTAAGTTTGTAAACACTTTAACATTGGCTATTGATATTATTGTACGATATATGGATGCATCAACTTGTGAGTCAACAGTCGGCCAACAGGAAGATCTATTGTACGTTTTGGAGGCATTTGTGCATACGAAAGGTCAATCTCGGAATAGTGAACCGCTACGAGGCCCTGGCAAAGTAAATGCTCGCGCTTTGCATGTCGTTTGCATGAGTCGTTTCTTCTTCCTGATCTTTTTACACGTATCCACGACAAAGTGTTAATGAACTACTAAGCTGTTACGTCATCATGTTATTATCATTGTTGTCCCATTATTTTTTAATACATTCAAGTGGGATTTTTGTGTAGCAAAACCTTACAATGTTTCTGCTCATTGTTTTCTTTCAATAAAAACTAGAATTTCACCTTTCAAATTTTTTGTCATATGGATGATATAAATAAATAAATAAATCATATAATGAAAATAATCATATGGATGAAAAAAATCGGGCTTACCGATGCACGCAAACTTAGTTAGCTTGTAGCGTTATTTGTCCAAAGTATAAAACTTGTGCTTGAATAAGTGAGTCAGCTTGCAGTTTTATCACTCGACCTGAACGCTGTTCCGTAAAAAATATTTACATTAGTGAGCGTATTATGAATATTTAATAAACGCGTACGATTGAAATAGACTTATTTCGTAAGAAATCGGAGAATTATTAATTTTTATGTGAACATACAGTATTATTTTTTCGTATGTAAAACATGGACGATACTGTATATTTTCATAGCCATGAGATAAAATACGAGTGTATACACCTTGTGCGTTATATGAATACAGGTACGCGAGGCGCCACCATGTATGGAAACGTAACCTTAAATGGTAGCTTGCCACCAAAGCCATTTACTACTTTATAGCAAAAAGTCATCGCCACTGTCAATACAAACAGTAAAACATAGTCAGGTAGTTGACTCAGTTAACAGCGTTGAAAATCTTTTCGTTTGAAATATAATAAAATACGAAATTGTTGTGTTCGAAAGTTACTGAAACAGATAACGGTATTAAAAAATGAGTACGAAAGAAATATAGTTTCGTTGTAGCGAAGTTTTCAAATGTTCGATACTGTACCTATAAATCAATTCCTGAAGTAATGTATAATATTTTATCTTGTACGATGTTAAGTATCATGAACTACAAATATATTGTTCCGGTAACAAAATTAATCGGCTTAAGTCGTACATAAACATTTGCAATAATATAAATCATAAAAATATTACTTGACGCGAAACGGAAGAAGGCATAACAAAATCAGAACTAAACGCGCAAGCGCCTGAAAAATGGCGACAAGATTTTCTAGCGCAATATCAAACAAGCGAGTGTCCCGCATCTATTTTCACATCGCTAAAACGCTTCTAAAATTTGTATTTGTCTTATTAAAATTCAAATTAGATAATAGTAAATTTAAATTTCAATCATTAAGAAAATATGATACTACGATTATCAGAATGTATCAGACATTTTACATTATCGTCATTGATTTCCACGTCACAATATCGTAGCACGAATTTCCGGAAAGTAAAGTGAATGCCAAGGTCATCAAACGCGTGCTATTTATTTCTGAAATTCGTCGAAAATAAATGTTTCATATAAAGGTGGCGAGACGTCTAACTTGAGTCAGTTTGCCTCAGCAAGATGGCGAACGCCGTCACGAGAGTAGTGTTGCGCTGCGAGGATGCACAAGAAACTAACAATCTTGGTAAATTGTACTTTGTAAAATATTTAAAAAATCATTTTCATAGACTGTCAAGATCACGATTCTCGTAAACATTTAAGACTAGTCTGTTTAAATTAATTGTCATTGTAGATACTTTAATTTAGTTCATGACCTAGTTTTCGCTGCTACAGGTGCATCGCGGGTTTTATAAAAAATTTTATGTGTTTATCCAAGCTTCTCGCGTTTTCAATATAATTTCTATGTGCTTAATCAGATTAGATTCGATCTGTAACTTGGAAAGTAAGAAACGATAATTGAAAAATATGCAAACTGTTATTGTTATCGTCGTGGAATATTGATACACTGACCTAGTTCGACAGCTGATCTGTCAAGAACACGATACGGCCGGGCGCAATATCTTCGTGCTCCAGTTGTGAAAATTGAACACATCACTATTTTTTATGACATGTAGTTCAAATATATATGTGTAATACATAAAATATATATGTTTAATATAGCGTTAATAATGTCTTGTTTATATAACTGTTGATGTGTTTAATTTGATCAGATATAGATTTCGGAAAATATTTTTTTTTCATGTCTGAAACAAAGTAATTACGTAACACTTTTTAATGTTACCATTTTATATTTTTCAGATCTGTCAGAATGCCAACTAATGCAGGTACCTGATGCAGTTTATCATTTAATGAGACACACAGAGTTAAAAAGATGTAATCTGTCAGGGAATGTGATAACAAAAATTCCACCAAAATTTGCAGTCAAGTTCTCTCTGATTACTGGTAAGTTGATTAATACTTGTTTTCAATTAAATATTCGTACTGTTAATTTCTTCTTCGTCTCTGTTATTATCTTGTTTTCGATAATTAAAGAAAATTTTATCTCTTTTTTTAAGCTGAAAGGTATCACTGTAATACAAATTCAAACACGTAATCGTTTCTAGAACTGAACCTGAGTCATAATCAAATGAGTAAGCTACCAGAAGAACTTGCTGAATTGCAAGCTTTAGAAAGGTTG
The DNA here is from genome assembly GCA_014737525.1 of Bombus difficillimus. NCBI lineage: Eukaryota > Metazoa > Arthropoda > Insecta > Hymenoptera > Apidae > Bombus > Bombus difficillimus. Next base: position 5,380,737 of record JACXIT010000099.1, read on the forward strand.
GATATATCGCATAATACGTTCATTGCTTTGCCACCCGTTACATGTCGGATACCGCAACTCAAGCGACTTCTCGCTAACAACAATTCAATCATTGGTAAGGATTACTTACTTTGTTACATAAAGGATATTCAAATGACTCGGTTATCGATATTATTGGTAATTTTGATAATTTTATTTTTCTAGACATAGACGTTGAAAGACTCAGGCACGCTCCCGCGTTGGAATTTATTGATCTTCAAGCCAATCCATTAACGGCCAGGATGCACGATCTTCTAAGTACTTTAACTCGAATTAAAATTGAACTGACCCCTCGACAAGTCGAAGAATGGGAGGACCTCACTATTTGAAGTGAATCCATAGTTCAAAGAAAACAATAATATCTGCCAAAGCAGCTGATCGTCGAATAATCGTTCTACATGGACGTAGTTTGCTTCCATTACTATTGACTGAGATTGTTCAAAAGTTCGCAGATTGTTACGCGAATTCCGAACAAAAGCAAGTATTTTGTACAGTGACAAGAAAAGCACATGACTGATCGATAACAGGTGTGATGTTATGCGGCAAGAATCATCAGGAAATGGAACTCTCTCCAGTTGATGTTTCTTATAATCTGTACTTAAGGATAGACTTGCCGCGTACCTGGAACTTTCTTCATTGATCTCGTGGATAGCGATTGATTGTCACTTCTTTTACTCTCGTTTTGTACCGTGTGGATTTTTTTAGATATTATTACGCTGCTCGCTCATTTGGCCCGCGGAATGCTGTGATCCATGTATGTGTAACATCGCGAGCTGCCGATTCAATTTACTACCATATTTTTACTAACTCCAAATAAGTATCCTGTACATTTAAGATATGTTTTATTATTTTTTATGCGTGGACTTGACACACTGCGACATATTATGTAATAAATCGAACGACTGCCAATATATAGGCGATCTATTACTGACATTTTCGCCATAAATCGATCAATACTTTTGATTTTATAAAACATTGAAAAGAAAAAGAAGAGAATGAGAAGTATAATAAATCCAATGTACCGATTAGAATATACAAAAATTCATTATTTTCTTTTGTTTAGATACGTGTCTTATGGACTGGTAAGAATTTACAGGAACAATTGTATTTAATTTATATAAACGATATGTACATTAAACTGTATTATGTATTAATTGTAACGTAGCTCTGTGTATATGCACAACAGGTATCAGAATGTATTGCTCTGTATTTCTGATCTAGTCAATTGTCCGCGAAATGTTACAATATACTATAAGAAACACAGTTCTCCTTTATTTTTCCTTCTAACTCACTTCCTTTCTAACGTAGAAAAGGATGTTAAGGAGCAATAATAGATGGATACGTTGGATTTGCACACTAGTGTCTCAAACCACGTTATATTGGTTTAGTAGCTATATTTTTTCAATATTAATAATAATAATAATAATAATAATTAATAATAATAATTAAACGTATAATGAGTCACGGAGTTAATTATCTACAATACTTGTTCATGAATATAAAATCACAAAATATACATAGAATGGACGCAGTTGAATGTTAAGAATTAAGGTAGACATACGGATCTCGTTCTTTTTTCTATCGTTATCTAATGATTTTCTCATTCCACTTTCATCAAGTGATACAGCCTATCAAGGACCGATATTCAAGCGAAAAGTATTGCGATTGACTTTTCATTGACACCGATAACCGCACGCGAAAATACTGTCGACTTCCGCAAAAAACTTACAGCTCGCATTCTGACAACTAATGATGAATTTAAAAAATATCGCGCGAAGACACATACTGCATGCTTATTCTTGGTTGCTCAGAAAATGCAGTGAAACTTATAATCGTATGTCAGGGGGTAAAGAAATTACAGCGAATGAATAGGCAGCGGCAATTGCGGCTCAAGAAAGAGCTATTGATCTTTGTTTAATTTCTTGTACTTGCGTACCTTATATACCGAAGCTATACTTTAATGAGTGATTATAGTTTATATATCTATATGTATATATATAGACATATTTATTTATTTGTTTATATTTATATATATATACATATACATATACATATTTTTAATACGCGAGCATATATACGACTACACGATATCGATACATCGCAATCGAATCTAGGACGAATCTAGGCTTTGTAACCGCGAAGCTAAGAATTCCTTCCAGCATCGAAATAGAGGCATTTTTTCAAACAAAAATGTTAACACCACCATTTCGTACTTATATCTGCAATGGAACCAAATTTATCGCTTCGCAGAATACACATCGAATCTGGCACTCACACACGTACCATTCATTTCGTTCTTCCTCCCATATCCCTTGCAATATGTACAGAAATATATTCTAACTAAATTCACATCCAGGCAATATCATAAACAAAACTTAACCGACCAATCTTCGGAATCTACTTGCTGTACAGAGCACCACCTAATCACCTTCCTGTTGCATTAAAAAGAAACAAAAAAGAAAAAAAAACGAACGTCAATTAATAAACTTACTAAAGAACAATAGAAGATAAAAAATAATTCAAAAATAATTGTAAAGAAGCGACATCACATTTCTATCATCGGCTAAAGCAAGAAACAGACATTGATATATATGTATATATGTGTATGTATGTTGTATATATATATGTCTTTAGAACAAATAATGCATTTTTCCCCCATTTTTGTAATATATATAAGATTTAAATAAAAATTAAATTTAAAAGCACTATAGGATTTATCAGTTTCTTGAACTTCGGCAGAGATAGTGTGAATTCGTCTGTGAGTTGCCTACTTTACAATCGAGTTAATAAAAAAAAAAGCACATAAAAACTCGTGCAATTACAACGGCCGTAATTTTTATCCGTGATGTGTAGGCGGAGCATATGTTATGTTTTGTGTGTGTGTGTGTGTGTGTGTATTATACGCAGGTATTTACTTTCATTAATGAAGTTGCAAATTATTTACTTGTGCATATCTAAATTACAGAGACACGTTTCCAGAATCATCCAAGTGATCAGGGTGCTTTTATCATTTTTCTTCAAAAAATGTATCATACTTCGCAAATATTGAACGTGTACAATGAAACGTCCTTAAAACGGTTGGGCATAACATCATTCTAAGTAATTGTACGGTCTTAACTATACTATTTAGTACTAAGTGAGTTCAACTTGTCGATCACTTTTGTATAAAAGAAGCTAGATCTTAAAAGTGAAATTTATTTTCTCTTTGTTCTCTCTTGTTCGATAAACTGATGGAAGCTAGAGGGAAATGTGTTGGGCATAATTGACTGAACCTTCGACAACCAAAGTCATAAGATTCTTCAAAAAATCAGAACATTGGCACATAATAATTTTTATTTCTACGACATCACCAACATTTAGGCCCATCATTTGACCAGAGTATATGTTGAAACCTTGTGCCATTCAACCAACACAAAACCCTTAACAACATTCTCATTGCTATTTTTAATCGTTCAATGTACCATATTGAACTCATAGTATGAATAACCTTGAAACTTCCTCATTTCACAATTGTTTAACGTTCTAAAAGAAGTGGCTAAGTGTTATAGAGATGACACTCTATGTAAGATGTAGGTACAAAGCCCTCGATTGGTTGTGAAATGCGACGCACACGCGTCCATCCATCCCCTTGATCTAATTCAATCATGTATAATTCTTCTCCGTCGTACATCGGTATTGAACCTTCGCTAGTCGCTAAAAATATAATTTTCAATTCATATACATATTTTTTGGATTATTAACAGAAATAAATTAAGGATACTTCGATACATACCATCGAAAGGATAAAGAGCCCTACACGTTCCCAATGGCGGTTGAGCATCAATTTCATCAACGTAATATTCTTCTCCGCCACTACCAGGAAGGGATGTCCTCGATTCTCCAAGACCAGATTCCGGGCTATTCGTGGAACTGTGCATCAGTACCGTAAAGCGAAAAGCGTGTCTAATTGGTCTAGTTAAAAATTCTAATCTGTATTTATACCGATTCAAAAACTCATTATTATCACAACGATTCGACTTAACAAAAAGGAAGCCTTTCACGGTAGGTCCTAAATTAATTTCGTAATATGACCCGATATAGGTAGAATTCGAAACGAGAATTAGTTAATTAAAACTTACCCGTGCGTCGGCTGCGGCGTACCCGGAGCACTTTTCTTGTGTATTGGTTGATTAGCGTTCGCATTGCTTACACTTGAATCAGACGCCGATCTTGACAGACTTTCCTCTCCTCCTGAATGACTGGATCTTCTTGAACTTAACGGCCTTGTTGCGGAACCATTACTAGTCGGTTTTCGTGGTGCTTGACTCGGACTAGAAATTTTAGATTATACAACTTACGCTATGAACTAAGTAGATCGTGAAAAGAGTCTATGAAATTCTGCAAGGTCACCTGGATAAACTGACACCGGCGCGCATTGCTTCTTCGAAATAACCTTGGAACTTTGCCAATTCTGCACCGAGTTTATCTAGTTTGTTGCTCGATTGATTCAATTGTCCTTCTATGCTCATCGGATCACCTAATGCAGGATTTTGTTCGTATACGCCTTTCATTTTCATCAAGCCGTCCCTAGCTGCGGTTTCTTGTTGAATTTTTGCTTGTATCTCATCCAGTCTTTGTTGTAGTCTCTTCTTGCGTTGATTCGGAGGTAGATCGCTGCAGTCCTCCTTTGCACCGTCGCCGTATCCAGGCACATTATTCTGGAATGTTTCAATTTAAGTATCCATGTTTCAAAGGTGAACGTTAGCAAAATATTTAATGAATTACGATGAAAAACAAAAGAGAAGAAAGCACGCGATTATCATATATACGATAGTAGAGTTAATTCTACGTTACTAATGAAGAGTTAATAAATACAAATTCAACAACGTTTTATATTATGCGTCACTTTCACGAGCATACTTAGAGCTGGACAAACTATCAATGAAATAAAAAAAATATACATAAAGGCGAGTATTCTGTGGTCAATCATCAAAACCGTGGGACTCTGTGAATAAGGACTGTCGTACAATAGACAATGACAACAGTAAAGAAATAGACAGACCTTCAAAGCTATGCCCACCTCGATCAACTTCTGTTGTTCGCATGAAACAAATTCCAAAAGCGTATCATTCAGCGAATGAATCGAAAAAACGGGGGGCTCAGGCGATAGCGTTGAGTAAAAACTCAGCAAAAGAAAATATCATGGACATTGCATATTCCGCAATACGCAAAATGGTATTTACTGTTTCAACGATGTCTGAGTTTGTACTCGGCCAACAAGACACATCTAACAAACGTACGTAATTACTGATATATATCTCGATGCAGAACAAAATGCTGATGGTTACACAGTGGCAGGCGAGCAAGCGATTTGTAGTGTACTTACTAAGTACAATAGTATCCAAATTCATAGTCCACGGGTGATTGGAAACAAGAGACCACACAGGCAGATCGAACCATCCACCAAATTAATAAAAAGTACAGAAGAAAGATAAGTTATGCTGGCTACGCGAAAATTAACACGATACTATTTTAAATTATCGTTCGAACTAGATAGAATGAACGTGATATCCCTATTCCATCCCTTTCGCCTTAATGATCGCACGAAATAAAAAGGAAATTTTAAACGAACGATACATCGCTAAAAAAAAAAAAAAAAAAAAACGGAAAACACGATTATTTAGAAAACTAAAAATTACACTCATGCTACGATAGATCTGTGTGCGTATTTCAGGCTTGTTGATAGATAATTATGCGAATATGCGTATCGAATAAGGTAATTACAAAAAAAAATAAGGAATATTTCGTGCATATTGTAACTATCTTTCGTTCTTACTTTCGACGTTTTTACACTTTTGGAGAGAGAAAGAGTAAAAAACGTGAACAATGCTCGAATCACAAACATACTTATGACACAAATAAAAACTACACTGGTGGAATCGCTATGAACAACATTTACCTTATTGCTACTGAATATGCCGAACAGACCAACCCTCTTCTTGATTTTACTACCGGAAACAGTACCCTTCGCTGTCAGGTGATGATTGTGTATCGGCTGCATCACGGGCTGTGACAACTGACTATTGCTGTCATACGTTTTAGCCACGGAAAGGTCTTCGAACGGAAAATCTCCCGGAGGCTGGAAGCCGCTTTTGTAACGTTCGATTACCAATAGCGTGTCTTTCTTCTCATTGATCTCGTTTGCCGCTTTCTCGATACCGTCTAAACACTGAGCGATTATCGGAGCCACTGCTCGTTCTATTTCTACAGACTTTAGCATGTAGTTTCGCATGTTTTTTATTCTCTTTTCATCGAGTTCCTACAACAAGATACATAGAGCGTTGAAATCGTGTACATCTTCAAAGGATAGGAATTCTGAATTCCAGATAGATAAATAATAGATCAAACAATGTCCGTATACCTGCAGGTGTTGAAACACTTCTGGCATAGCCGTGTGATAATGCAGCGTCTGCATGTCGTTTGTTTTCTGCAACTGATTCGCGTACTCGGTTTTCGCTTCTTCACTCTGCTGAGTTTTTAAGGTCATGTTCATCCTCTGCTTTTCGACCTGAGCATAAAATAAATCATATAGAGTTCACAGATTATTACCACGCAACTTGTATTCCTCGACAAGTATCCACGGATCGATATTCGCTTAGAGTTTTATGTTAAAAGCTACTCATCAGCAAAGTTAATACGAAATTTCTCAGGTGCAACAGTGAAACGAGGATCAAAACCATCCACCTACTTCCGCTCTCGAGAGATTCAAATCAGCATCTGCCCTTTGATAATTTTCCACTGCTCTTTCCGCCTCACGGAAAGCTTTCTCGTAAGCCTTCCTAGCACGCTCCAGATTCCCAATCTGACCGGTCAGGTTCGCCATTAATCTGGCGCCTTCTTGAAGGTGCTTTTTACGGTCTTCCTTGAAATCCTTCACGAGAATATTCAATTCCCTTAACACGTTTGCCTGTAGATTCTCTGCGATTACTTCCCTCTGTCCTGCCTGATCGTTTACCTCGTTCAACTCCATTTTGAACGCTCGGCATGGACTATACCTGCGGTCAAAGTTCATACATCGTCTCGTATTTAATTATACGACGCAAGGTCATAAATCTTCTGATTTACGTAAATGAATATGATGCAGAACGAACCGCAACATGAAAAGAAACAAGCCTGTAAGCGCAGTAACGAGCCAGTTACTGACTACAACTTATAATGCAATCTACCCACGCCCTCAGATAAGAGATTAGCTACTGTTTTCTGTCATGCCACGCATGGAATATCAAAGGCGCTCGAGAATTTTTCTTTACTTTCAGGCGCCGCGTTTGCATTCTAATCGAAAGTCTAGGAAGCGTTCGTAACTCTTAAGAATTGCAAGACGTACGCGATCAGTTGCGAGATCAATCCTGACTACGAGGAATAAGTATCGAGGATTGACGTTCACGAAATAACTAAGAATATAAAAAGATGGGCCGAATGCCAGATAGTAAAGTCGCTTTGGAAAAACACAGGAAATATATTCTTTACCGGATCATTTATCTCTGACTGAGAACGACCTACTAAAATATAATTTACATGCGATGAAGAAAAGAAGAAAGACAGAAAAAGTAGGCAGAATGTATTTTACAGTAGGAATTATTTTGAAGCATTATTCATGTCGAGGAACATTACTACGGAGCGTGGATCCGGTATTACGCCTCTGAGTTGGCTCATACTTACTGATAATCCTCCTCCTCCTTCTTCTTGGGTTGATAGCTCTTCACGAGACGTCTGAAATCAGAAACGAAACAAGATTGCCGATCACGTGTAATGGTCAACCCGAAGACAACGTATGAAAAAGAAACCTGACATCTCCTGCTAAGGAAATAATTTATCTTTGATTCGTGTAAAAGATAAAAAAAGAAAATCCTACGTTTAAACAACGTTGGTCCTTTTCTAGCTATTTGTGGTTTAAAGATATTTTCAAAGAGACGCCTTTGGAACTCGGCACAAACTGTAATGTTGTTGATAGCAACGTGAAAATTAGAATTTCCATAACAGCGTAAGGAAAAAGAAATCTCGTTGAGCATTATAAAATCGCGCGACAAAACGATGATGAAGCTCGTGTTTCACGTAGAACAATAAAGCTGGACGTTTTCCAGAATTCCATGCTCAGATTGCGTTTAGTCATTCGTGCAGCAAGAAATAACTACGGCCGAGTCATTCTAATTTGAACACTCGGGCGACGAGCGAGCGATAAATGTGTGTCGGCTACCAAATGCATTATCATCCGGAAGTTGACGTGTCCTTGATACCAGATCAACCATACGGTTTATCGGACTTTAACGTGCCGCGAAACCGGAAAACAATTCGTGAAAACGGCCGATGATTTCTAAAATACCAAGAAACGGGAACCGTAAATTAGGAGGCAAGTCCAAGTATGTACGTGCGCGTGTCGGATAGAAAAAGCTATTTTCGAGTCCGCTTGAATTCCCCTTCGTAGGTCTGGGTCACTGTTCAAAAATTGGGAAAGTTATTTTCAAGTCGATTGCCGATATCCTTTGCCTAGATCTAAATATCGTTATTCAAAAGCTTAACGAAAATACATTCTACGTAATTTACGTTTCGATATGGAGGGTCTAGGTCGGTAGCTAAGAAAAAGTCGATAAAGCTACTTTGGACAAAAGTGAACTCTTTTAACGTTTTAGTAACGAATTACTGAGATAGAAGAAAAGGGACTTGACAAGCTATTTCTGTCTTACGATTCTCGGGCTCTTTTTTCTAGATCTGGGTTACTATCCGATAATTCGTCGTACATTGCACCGAACTTCTCTAACTAACCGAGAAACTCGAAGAAATTAAGTGCGCTAGATTTAAAGAATATAACCGTATTTTGCAGAGTGTTCGGAATGCTTTTAATGAAAATCAACGGTGCATCGAGGGAAACTGCCACGCGGTAAAACGGTACTCCATTTGTACGAGTAACACGAGCATGTATCGTAGAAATTACGGCGCATTAAGGCGAGGAACGTGCCCGTGATAATTTATATGCAGTGGAACGAACGTGCCTTGGATAGATGTGTGACGAGCACGCGGAATCATTCTCTACGCTTCATATGCGTCAACTGATTAAGGGACACCGATAGCACGTTCGTGGCAATTAAATCCTGCCAAATTCAAAAGAAATCGCACTACCTCTGTAGCTAAATTCCAATCGTTTGTTCTTAAAAAAAAAAAAAAATGCGACAGATAACGTTAGCTTTATTAGCCGATATTTTGTTTTGTTATTAAGTTATTTTTTATTAAATCAGGTGGATATTACGTAAACCAGTTTATATTATACCGGTAGAGAGGAGAAAATAAGCTGCTTTCGAGACACCAGATAGAACAAAAGTGTGCAACAGTAGACGGCATTCACGGAACAAACAAGGGGGCCCTTTAATACAATATTACTGACTACATCTTGTGTCCGTGAACTCATGGGGTGCGTGAGACACGCTCATTATACAGGATGTCCTATTGAAATCGTTAAACTCGGATACTGCCCCCTTTGTTAATTTATGTAGAAAAAGAGTGGCGTGCATTTCGGTTAAACAAAAACAGCCACCAACGATAAATCTCGCGACAAATCTATGCACGTCAAAAATACGCTTCTAATACGCGCAAGTATTTCTTACCTGAGTTTAGCAGCATATTCCACCTCGATAGCGCATCGGTCACGAATGAAATGGCCATACCTTTCCAGGAACTCTATCCCTTTCTGCGTGTGCAGGGACAGATTCTCGTACTGGTCCTGCAGTAAAAAAGAAAACACACGATCAGTTGACGTAGTTTGGAAGCTCGATGAGATTGTCAAACGTGATTGGAAAGAACAAAACTATATAGATTTTAATATCTGGCAGAATGATACTATGTTCGAGCGTGGAAGAGCGAATTCGCCTGAAAAATTTCCGTGGAGCTATAACGAGCTGAAGAATACACGCGAGACTGGCGAGACGCTTGATGTCACGTGGAAATTTGGCACACGTGGCAGGAATCTACGTTGAAAGTGTAACGTCTTTACGAGTGTGCGGTGACTAGGATACGAAGATAAGGAACGAATGTGAAATACACGGGAGCTAGTTGGGAAAATGTTATTTCCTTATTTCGTATCGTTTTATATCATTGTTCTATTTCGTTAAACATTATTTTTATCGTTACATGACCGATGCTTCTGATGCCTCGTTTAAAATTACATCCTATATATATATATATATATTTCAAGCAAACGATTTATCTTTCTCGCGAAATTAATATCAATTTGTTATCAGGGCGATAAAAAATACACTTCCAAAAGCTATCGTAAAAAATTTACAGACAAAAATTTGATATTAAATCGCGATCGTACCAGAAGCGTAGCTCAATTTTTGTTCATCGATTATCCCAAAACCTCTGTTTCTCATGGGACAGTGGGTCGAACGACGAAGCATGACTTCTTAAAAAATTTCTTTCGAGACGCTCGAAAAAGCTGCCGCAACTCGTTGCTCGAGCCGATGCATCGACCATGGCGTTCCAATGATCGAAACATCTCTCCACGGCTCGACGTCGTCTGCCAGCAGCAAAGGGAGAAAGAGAGAATTTTTCTTCGCAGGGACATGGTCGAACGGCAACGGTGTGCACGCTAGACAGTGTTCCGTGTGTATGTATTCATCACGGTCGACGACTGAGAAAACCTTCTGGCATACATACACGCATCGCCCTCCTCAGGACAATGAGGGATTTCGAAAGGCTGCCGGTGGAAAGATTTCTGGTCGTTTAGCGGCTCGGCACGAAAAGTGAAACTGGACTCTGCTTGCCATTGCCGCAACGTACACCCGCGATTCCAACTGGTCGGGTACCACCAAGCCAGGGATCCATAGGTTCTGACCGTTTTATCGGACTTATGAATCGCAACAGTACCGCTACCGTACAGCCTCGACCAGCTCTTTCTTCCGCCGACGAATTTTCATTCACATTTTGAACGAGCCTCGTGAATGGAGAGCGCACGTATTACGTAGACTCAGGATGATCGATGCGAACGACGAAAGAAATATGTACAACGCGATTATAAAATCGTATTATCCGAGATGTCTTGTAGCTCCACCTATAAAGGATATCCAAATTGAACATCCAATTTTACGCGTTTCAACGAGTATCTAAACGTAAACTTGGTACCGTCGTAACTCTAACGTTTATGCCGGACACTCGAAACACGTAACTTCGATTTTACGACCCCTTCTTTTACCGGCTACACGCGAGAAGCCTCATCAATCGAAAATTTAATTCATTCACGTAGAGAGGAACGTACCGGGTTCCATACCGTGGAATATCGTGTTCGTCGAATTCTCTTCTGAAAAGTATTCGCTTCGCGTGATGACCCGAAACCGATTAAACCGCATAGCGCCACAGCACCGAGAATTCCTCAAGGTTCTGGGAACATGAAAGAAAAACGACATTCGCCGTAGCGCACCGAGTTACGGAATGGAAGCTTTATCGTTCAAGGACGATCCTGTCTTTCAACACTTACGCTAGTCGCGGCATAAGGACAAATCGAGCTCTACGGTACACGGTACGGCAACGTTTACTCCGTTCGTGTTCGGGGAAAGAGAGTGGAAAAGAGCGGAAGGGACGGGAGGGAAGCCCGATCGAGTCGCTTATGCTCCGGCATTCGAAACGCGTAACTTTCATTTCCAACAAGTAGCCATTCAAGGGCCACGCACAGATCGTAAGACGCGCGTCTACGTGAACAGACATCGGCGATCGGCAGCTCTTTCCTTTTTCGAGATCCACCTCGAACCAGTTGCATAAAAGGGGGAAAAAGAAAAAAAAAAGGGAGAGAAACGAACAAGATCTCGTGACGCATCGATGTCACACGTCCAGGATGTATCTAGCTGGTGTACATGCATTAAAGTTGATTAAAGTAATTAACTGACATCGTGTTGATGGTGACAAGATATGGAAAATACAGGTAGAGGAAAACCGCGAGTCATCAAATCATACGTTTCACTGCAATTAATCGATGTTAAACGTGTCACGATATGTAATAGAATACAACGTAAGAAGATTGGGTCGTGAGCACGTTTTTAATCGTTCGATGTACAACAGAAATTATATTTAACGGTACAAGAGAAATAACGCAGTAATGATTTAACTCTACGATCAACACGACTCGATTCTTTTAAACCTTGAACTCTTTAACAATTCACATTGGACTCTGCTTCTCAGTCGTACCGTACATGGCTTCGTGATTTCACGCGCACAGCAAACATTCTTCCAACGCAGTGGTCGAACCTGCACGTGTATTCTACGAATCTAATATAAACATTCTTACTCTCGCGACGTGGTTATGGTTGAAGTCGCGTCGCTTTTCGATATATCGCGCGGACTAGATTCGAACAGGACTGGTTCATACTCTAAAATGCTACTTTACGTAAATGTTTATTCCATCGTGTGAACCATCGTTTCAGCCCGCCCATAACACCTAAGATGTTAACCAAAGTACATATACAATCTAAAGTTACAAAGTGGCGGAGGAAGAGACAAAGTCTTTGCGATATTGATTCGAGACTCGTTTTGTCGTCGTAAACAGGAATATCCAGGAGACCAAGCTAATCGTAGCAGGTATAACATGATACGTGTACCGAGTAACGATACAGACGAGCGGTGATACGATACTATATCTGGTACCGAACACGCTTGAATCAGATATCTGACAATAAGTCATATGTCGTAGACTCGATCGTAGAGATTCGCCAATAATCTACCAGGTATTACGCCAGGTAAAACATCATTTCCCCCAATCGCTCGCGACTTTCTCATTGTGATAACTGTACGCGATCGACGTCGTAACCGGGGCAATTTGCAACTAAATAACGGAGAACTAGTAACGCAGGTGATAGTCGAACTCGGACTTTCGAACGTACAGGAACAGAAAAACCTATCATTTTATCCTTTTCCTCGCCGATTCGCGCCACTTCGCTCTATCTTGACCAGCGACTGATTTTATTTTCATGCCGCACCGCCTTCGATATCGGCGGACTAATTATAATTATCGAACTAAGCCTCGTCGTTTATTGGGGAAAAACACGAATATTACGTAAATCGGTTTAAGCGGAATACCTTACGTTCACAACAGGATATTGCTTCGATCGAGAGATACAAAGAGCGAGCCGAGTATCCATATTAAATATATACGAGATCGTAGAAGAATTTATACATCCATCGCTCTGGATCTATCTAGCTTTAGACAACTCAACATGTTTGAAATTAGTCGACTAATTACGCGTGACTTGAAAATAGAATCAACTTTCTATATAACAACCATTTCAAATAAAATTATTCTCAGCTCGCAGGACACAGGAAAGCAAACACTCCGTAAAATCGTTGGAACAGCGTACGACCACTTCGGTTGATCGAAGAGTTTCATCAATACGGTTCAAGCTGTTCGATTTTCATTCGGTAGGACGCGAATGAAATTATGACCCATTATCTAGAATCGATTTTCAGCGAGCAAAGCCTCCCCACGATGTATACGCACGGTTGTACACCGGCGAAGCGGCCTGAGCCGAGTTTCCCCACGACCAATCCTGCGTTTTCTATACCGCAGGTCGATAGATGAAAAACGTGCACCGCCATGTCCGGCCGCCCTATGACTCACCCCGCAGGTCCGATCTTTTTCAAAGACACGCACTTGCAACGTCGACCTAACCTTGCGAAACGCATACTATCCAGGTCGGTTAGACCATCCGCTGAAGATAAATTCGGCCTTTCCGTTATGCACGTGTATGGCAATTGCCTTTATCCGACCACCGCTATACCTGCCACTATCTTCTTGCTTTTACGATATCTTCAGGCTTCGAGTTTTGGCCTGTCGAACTGGTCCCCGATATTCGGGACACCTTCGACTGTCTCCGACCACGGCATCTACAGACGCGTTTCTTTCTTTCTTTCCTTTTTAGCGATTCTTTCCGACTTGGAAGAGTCGTTAAGAAAGATTTCTGGCAGGCAATCACGTTTTTTCCCTGCGACAAGAGCAAGGCACAATTCCGATCCTTGCCTACTATATTCTATACAAATATCCTTGCTCGTTAGAACCGGTTTATCATGCAACTTCAAAGACTTTAATTGAACAGAGTAAGAAATAAAAGACGTTAAAAAGGTAGTTTCTAAAACTTTCCAGAAAATTACGGCGTACAAAGACAAACCGTGAAACGTGCAAGTCAGTGTGTAGCTCGGAGAGTCGCATAGCCCAGTGGGCAGTCTTTGATTAACTAAAATTTCTTTTCGTTGCGGTGAAATGGGAACGCGATCGCGTCGAGGACACCGAAAGTACGCGGCTCGCCGAAAGACCGGTTGAAAAAGTTTCCAGGAGCAGGTCGGTGTTAATTAATTCGGCGAGAGCGCGCTGAAAAAGCGTTGTTCACCGTGAGACAGTGAGGGAAAAGTGGGGAAGACGAGCATCGTGGAAAATCAATATTCCAGCTCGGACACGCGTTATCGTAATTCAAAGAATAATGGAACAAAAATTACAAAATATTTCGTGTTATAAAAATTGTTTGGAAACCAGAGACACGTGTAGGATAAAGCGAGAACGAAACGCTGCAGGACTCGAACAAGTGTGTATTATGAGTCATGAAATCGTGCTGGGGTGCTTTCGTACCCTCCACCACCCTATTGATCCTGCATTTCTCTGTATATACTCACGCAACTTCAAAGAGCAACAGAGAGGGCCAGGGAAACGAGGGCGATGGAAAAAGGATAGGGGTGACAAGCAGACAGACAGCGAGGAACAGACAGAGAAATTTGTCGCGCGACAAACACGAGTACGCGCACGATACTACTTCACTAGGTATATATACGTTTGAACATTGGAGGAAACGAACAGGATCGTCGATACGACGAGAGATCATTGACGAACGAGACGATCGAGTACGATGATTTAAAGTTTAGATGGAGTTTTCGAGTACCATACGCCGTGGGACGTCGGTCAAATATTGACGAAGAGCAATCGAGGATTATATAAATAGGGCGTGGCTCCGAGGCGAGACAAAATGTTTCGCTACACCCTGTCCCACGATGTCTGACAGTTCGAAAAAAACATACTGGTCTTGCCAACTTTGCAAATAGAAATCTTAGTTTCGAACTACACAACCTACTATCCTGCTACTGGTGACGATAAAATGCAATAGCAAAATGGAATTAGTTTCGTGCTTGAACTGCTCAGCCAGAAATGTGCAGTCACACTGGACGAACAAACAGGAGAAAACGAGCCAGGAGGAAAACAATACAACGTGGTCGGCGAAGACGAACAGATGCGAATAGCCCGCTAACGTACTCTTGTTCTTTGGTAAAGGTAGATACGATACTCCACACTTTCGTCTATGTTCGTAACACGTCGTTCGTGTGTACTAACGAGTAACCAGTGAAACACGAGAGCACGGTGGCTGCATTTAATAAGCAGACGGAACGTTGAACCAACAGCGAGCGTACGTACGCGTCTAGTGTCGTTGGCTCGTGCGGTGCATACGGGTGCATGCAACATGTTCAAGGTGATGCATACTTAGTTAGATGCGCCTGTGCGCGCAAGCATACGTACACACGCGTAACGAGAATAAAAAAAAAGAAAAAAAAGAAGAAGAAAAGAAAGGAGAAGCATAGAAAAGACTAATTGCTAAGGTAGTCGCAAGAGCCGTTGACGGATACACGATACGAGGCTGTTGCATGATAGAAACGCCGAGAATGCGCCGTTGTCTTTAATGCAATCCAGCGTGAATAATCTGCACAGAGATGCACGCTACGCTGTGCGTTCGGATGTCTCGCGAAAATAGCATGCTTAACTCCGGCACACAGAGGAGTGTGGTTCTCGACCGTTTGCTACCAAGTAGACTTCAAATTCACATTCAGTTTTCACAGTGTTCCAAAGAGTTACAAGTTCGGAACGCTACAGTTCCCCACCCTAGGGGATCGTTCGCTTTCGCGAAACGGGACAGGGCCTTTCTCGACGACGCGAAAAAATACTCCAGAATTAGGTACCCTTGAATCTCTCCTTTGAAATGCCGTACGGGGAACGAGAGCGAGTGCACTCGTCGCTCAAACGCCGAAATTCAAACGACTTTCCTTCCCTCCCGGCCTTTCTCTCTTGTGTGACCTTCCGAGGACGTACGACGCCGTTCCTCCGCGCCAACCTAGCGATCGCTCGCTGCTCCGCTCGAATGACGCGCGCATAAGTTCCATACTCGATTTTCCAAGGCTGACTCCTAGCCACGGACTTTTCACACGTTTTTTCCAACACTGACAGATCCCTGCTCTTGAGCTTTTAATAGACGCCATAAATCGTTCGCGTCCGTACAAGTGCTCGCTTGATCGAAGACGAATCGTCCCGGTCGCCAAAGATAAATCGCGCTCGCACGATTTTCTAATTAAGCCTCGTGTCAATTGGCCGGCTCTTACAACGCCGCGTTTATTTCAGCCTTATCGGTATCCGTAAGACACCGTTATGCAACTTGTGCTCGCCTAAGTCGATCGTATCTCTCGAACGCCGATAAAAAAAACCTCCAACGACGACGTATCTATCGAATAAAGCCTCGCGCGAGTTTTGCTCGCAATCGTATCGTAGTACGCGAGAAACGGATCCGGCGCGATAGAGGATCGAGAATACTCGCACACTCGCAAATTCTCAGGAATGTTGCCCTAGGTCGTACTATCGCGGATCGTACGCTAACGGTGTAATGGGTAAACTCGTCCTCTGGTGAGAGACGAATGATGCGGATTACGGAACAAAGAGCTTCAATAGCGACTCATCGTCGGT
This sequence comes from Bombus difficillimus, assembly GCA_014737525.1. Classification (NCBI taxonomy): domain Eukaryota; kingdom Metazoa; phylum Arthropoda; class Insecta; order Hymenoptera; family Apidae; genus Bombus; species Bombus difficillimus. The sequence continues at coordinate 5,397,538 of JACXIT010000099.1, forward strand.
CAACGAGAAAGTCGCGTGGTCCGACTGACGCCTTTTATCGCTCGTCCACAGACGGAGATGCTTTACGAAGCGACAGAAGATCAAACCGTTATCAAAACAATACGACGCTTCGTCGAAGCTTTTACTTTACGCGATCTTATCGATCCCATCTTAATACCAAGAACGAGGAATGCCCACGCATGGTACAAACATTATAGTTATTTCAGAGTATCCTATCTGTAAATCGAATCGTGGATCAAAGATGAGTACAATGTCTCCTACGACGTTCGATTATGCCATCAATTCGGTGATTTTACGAGAGTACTACGCGTTTAGATAAACTTTCTCTTTTCAGTTACATACCTATGTCTTTTCTCGATATTCAACGAAATACTTCTATTATTCTTTTGCGTTACGCGCAGCAGTAACCAGTATACGTATAACGTAAAAGAAGGCTAAAGCTGATTTTTTCCGATCGGCTACCGGCCACGGAATTAGCTTGCACGAATTCATTCCTCTTTTTGTAGCTCGATAAATCGACAGATCCGACTTCTCATTTCTCCTTCGTAACCAGTACGCGCCATTAACTAAACGCAGAAATGCATAAAGATCGATTGAATAATAGAAAACCTGTATCTCGTGCGGGGCAACAACTTTCCTTGCAGAGATTCTGCGCAGGCCACGATGCGTTTCATATGCATGATATACATTTCAGCCTGTCAACGACCATTGTCGTGCTAACTGGCCTATCGTGATCTCTGTTATACCAAAGGACAGACGTAATTATCCGACGGATTATAGTTTGCTAATATTTTTCTTCCTGCGGTTAAGGTCAAAGACCTTGCGTCCCACGACGAGCAAGTCCATTCATCTTCTTCGACGATTAAGGTAAACCTAGTGCGATCGCCAACTACGAAATATCTGCATCGTTGAGAGCGAAACGAAGCCCGTGACGAAGCGCGTTCAGTTCGTCGCGTTAATCCACGGGGGGAAAATAGGTCGAGCGATACATCGTGCCAATAGGCCACCGTTTATCTGTACCTGAAATTATTCCTACGGCGTATCGCGATTTCCTGATTATTCGCCAGTCTTAGACAGAGTTATCGGCAATCCGCATAATGACCGGTGTGCCAAGTAGTTTATTTATAGGCATTCGACGTAGTCAGTAACCACGAACGGCGTAAACACTTCACGGAGAAGAAACACTTCACAGAGAAGTAACCGTGGGACGTCAGAGCTTATTGATCGTAGCAACTAATACTATCTGGCAGTCGTCTTGCATTTCGTTACGCAAAAACAGAAACGTTTCATTGGGAGTATCGAGCGTATTTTCGTTTCTCAAGGCGAAGAAACCTCGAAAATGTTCGTTGTTTTGTATTTTATATAAACTTTGTTTATAATTATTGCAAACAAGATGTTATATCGTAAGTAAACGAGGTTGCGCGTCGAACTAAACTTCGAGCTTGAATTTCTTCCAAAGAAATGTTTATATTTATCGAGAAGCAAGCTTCAACTAGTTGATCCAACGAAGGATCTTATAGTACAGTACGGTCATTCACGAATATCCCAGACATTTTCAAATCTATTAAAAATTCACATCGATAGACTAGAAAAACAAAAGATCGGACTTGTACTTTACACTCTCAGAAATGAAGTTCGATTAATTTCATGAAAACGATAATATATATCACAGTTTTTGATATCTCACGCGAGCCAGACCAGTCATCTAGATTGGAACTGGTCGCCTACTCGCTATCTTTCTCGTTTCCGCACCACGCTGGTCGGAAAATAGAATATGTAATTCTATTTCACAACGTCCCTGATCGAAGACAATGATCGTTCCCGTGGGTTACAAGGTTCACGATGGAAAACGCTTGAAACGGAAAGGGATTCGAAGAAGCGGAAGAGAAGCGCGTTCAATTGTTCTTTGAAGAAAAAGGCTGGCTGCGTGGACGAGCCAAGGGGCCATACCCAACCCCGGAGCAGGTTAAGAGTTCTCTCTTCCTTCGACGACAATGCTATCGACGCCGCGACGCGACGACACGTTCCACGCGTCTCGTCTACGCCTTTTCAAGCTAGACACAAGCTCGAGTGCCAGCGGCTACTTGAAGCGTGTACAATCGTAACTATGCAACGCGAATTAATTAGCACGGAATCACCGGAACATTTCGTTACTATCGTTGGACGCGGTCAATGACTCGGCAGACCTTCGCACTGTTTTTTCTCCCTCTCCAGATAATACGAGCAGTCGCTCGCTCACTCTGTCATTCAGGCTCATTGTTTTTTTCCTCTCTCTACTTTGTTTACCTCTCTCTCACACACTCCCTCTCTCTTTCTCTCTATTCAACTATGACCGGCGGTATTGTCGTGAAGTGGACACGTTCTCGTATCGCCATGGCCATTTTAATGGAAAAACGAGCACGCTTTTCACGTCCATACGTTTTCGAGTTGACGCGCGATCTTTCGATGAATCGTGAACATCCCGCTGTGCATTTAGAAAAGGTACAAATCAGAGATAAGAAGAACGAAAATAGGAGAACTGATGCTTTTGTATCGTATTTATGCACGTATTCTCTCGATAACGAGAGTATTTATACTTTGATCGTATGAGTAATGCGTTTTCAGGATTTTGTACTCGGTGATAGCGTGTCTGATCAAAAGCGTATTAATGCTCTTAGATAATTAAGCTTCCGCGGCCTTTGCAGCTTTCTGGTGGAAACAGAAAAGGAAGAATCGACAACTGAGGGTGAAATAATTATGCTCCGCCGAAATTTAAATACAAATCCATTGAGAATCATCAAAGTACATAATTACTGGCAGCTTTGATACTTATAGAATTCAGAGGTCTCCTGACGATATTTGAATAAAATTAAAGAAGTACAGAGCGTTTGCTTTCGTCGAATGGGGCGTAAACGAAATGTTTGCGGCATACTGCTCGTTAAGTATTTTCCTGTTCGAAGAGGACGAAATCCCTGTTCTCGAAAGTCTTAACAAGGACCCTTGGAAACTCTTCTCTCCTCTTGAACACGGCTTCATCGCCGGCAACGGGGTCGTGGTCTTGTTATCTCGAGTCAATGCAATTCCTGCACAACATTGATTCATCCGATGTTATCCGTTTTGTTCTGTCCCAGGGACCGAATGCAGCAACATGATATTATACCACATTGTAGACTCGAGCACCTGTGAGTCTTCAGATAGCCGATATGATTTGTATCTGCTTCATCACCACTGAAGCGAAGACCACCGGAGACTCCGAAGAGCATCAGAAGTGTCTCTGAGCAAAGGTAGCCCTAAGAATTTGAGAACAAATAAAAATAGTAGTAGGGGAGAATCGTGCAGTATCAACCGGCATACGGTACCGATCAAAATTATTTCTGACTTTTCTCACGCGCACTTTTATTTGCACAAACGAATTTTTCCATATTCCATATTCCAAGTGTTAAAAACTAATTGATATTTTATTTCTCGGGTAAGTAAATGTTCTTTTTCTACTGTGTATACCATATCTAGCCTATTAAGCGTAATTACCAGAGCCAGTTTTACAATTTTCTTTGCATATGTCATAGTCTGAAAGGTTTCCACGTGTTTGTCGTTCACAGCCGACATCGTCCAGTATCAACCGATCAGCCATCGACCAGTACAAACCAAACCTTTTTCATTAGCAAGTTCGATCTGTTGACAACTGATAGTAAATTAGAAAAATGTTCGTTTGATCCTTCTTCCATCTTTCCTCGCAGAAAAATGTCTGAAATTCCAAAGCAGAAAAGAGAAAATTGGATTAAAGCTATTCCTTGAAAATAAGATGACTCGGGCACAGGCCGTAGAGATTTTCAATGTTCCAAAAACGACGAACGCGAGGGCTGCTCACGCGTCGAACGCACAGACGAAAGAAACATTAGTTACTTTGCTTGTGATACATTTAAAAATAAAATTTGAGTAAAAATGTGTGTCCTAACATCCACATATCTTTTTTTTAACGTTATTAAGCATTTAGGCTGAAAAATCTATTAATCGAACAATTTGTCGGTACTGGACGATAAGTTTTCGTTTCCCATAAATTTCGACATTTTCGCAAAATTAAGTTCCATTCGTACTACAAGCTCATTTTCTAAATTTTGATTTTTATCGTCTCTGGCTCATGATATAACAAAAAAAAAACAAAGAGTTCAACACTCTCTGTACAGCCACATGCTATTCATTATTTAAAATATATATCTCTGTTATTAAACATCGAGTAATTATTATTACTCACTGTATCTGCAATTTGACCATCTGCGATCAATATTGCAAAGATAAAAAAGAAACGTATCTCAAACACTATGCCCGCAATCGTAGGATTCACAAAATTACACGTATCAAGGCACATTTTGTCATATACCAAAGAAGCGGAAGCAAATGGAACACCGTTGAAGCAACAGAATCCAACTAGAACTAGATAGAAGCCTAGCGTAAGCGTGGGCTTTTTATCATTTGGGCAGTCTACTCTGTTTTTCATAAAGTTTCATATGTAACAGAATACGCGTCTTTGATTTCTCTAATAACTTTAATTCACTCACGTCGTTCAAATAAATATCAACCACACACTTTCGTTCTGCTAAAGATTTACTTCGTCGTAGATTTATCATTCCAGTTTTACCTTGTAGCCTACCTCACTTTCAAACTATGCTGTACCACGATCGACGAGAAAAAAGCGACAAATTCACCGCACGTACGGTATTAAGCAAGAACTTAATAACTAACCGGCTTCTCGACGATCGTAGCTGGCTCCATCATATTTGCCAGCCAACACGTTACACGCCGTATACAAGATGGGATACAGCACGATATAATTGTGCACTAAAGTTAGAAGCTAATTCCGCGAGCCTAACTGATGCTATACTCGCGCTGCACATATTAGGGATGTCCTAGACGAAGATTTCGCGAACCGACGACAAGAATCGAGCATACAAAACGCATATACGTTTTCACTCGTTATACGACACTGCTACGATCGAAAATCGGACGTTTGCTTCTGCTTGCGCAAGAATGCGTTACGTGCATGCATAACGAGGCAAAACACGGGCTACAAAACTGCGTGGCGTACGGGAAAGGAATCGAACGGTCAAATCCTGGCCGTGTAACGGGCCACAACCATGAACGACTACAGTATGCCAGGTGACATCCGATCTCGGCACGCTTCAGCATCGATTTTCGTGAATCTTCGCCGCCTAAGTCGTTTAAGATCCTTGAAACGTTAAATGTCAAAGTTCACGCCTCGCGAAGATCGAACGAATCGTGTCTTGCGTGTCTTCGAACTCGATCGAAGCTCCAAGCGAAGGTTGAATCTATACATCTGTTCAATGTCTTCGAATACCGCAATTTCATAGCCGAAGGTGAACATGCTCGAAGGCTACGAGGAGGCTTGTAGTTTTCGCGTGTTACCTTATAATTCTAATTAAGATTATCGCATATGATCTTCCCTACCAAGTTCGTTATCCGACGAATGCCGGTTTCTCAACTGACGAGCTAAGTATCCCGCTTAGTGTGTTACGAAACTCTGACGGGTAACAATGTATATTCTTACGCGTCTGAAAATCCTAAGAACCTATACTACGTCGTTGCGACGCTATTTCGAGAAAATGAATACGCCTCGGGGAACGAACAATTAATAAATCGCAGCTGCACGATAAGAATCGCGTCGTGCTTGCAACTAAAAATCGATATTCCAATTACGAGCTTCTGTGTGGAGAAATAGCTGCGATTCTTTTACGGATTTTTTTCGGGCAATAGATTAGATCGACAAAGAGACGCTTGTGAATCTTGAAAACCTCTACTAATATAATTTTACCATTATCTGTTCTAGGAAACGCGCAGTATATACATCACAGTCATCGTGCATTAAAATGTATTATTACGAGAAGTCATAAAATCTCGAAAGATCCTCTAAATGGATGCGGATCTTACGTGTAGTTTGCAGTTCAGTTATGCAGAATACACCTGTACCACTTTTCTACCAAGCTTCTCAAACATAAATCTGACGAATCACGAAGCGTCACTGGTGCGAAATCGCGCGAAAGACGAAGTTGCGTTGCTCGTCCGCATCTATAAAAGTAATAACTCGAAAGTACAATAGTCCGTCTGTGTTTCTTAGCGGCGCAAAAAGGCGCAACTCGGTTTTGCGTTTATCGATCGACCCACGGAGGAGGAGACCGTACGACGTCAGCTTTAACGTGTGTATATAGAGAGATTCTCTCTACGATACGCTGCTTCCCGAGTATATCTAGAGAACGACAATTCCGGTCCACTTCCGACTGGCTAATATGAAAAACCTTGCTCTTCTTTGTCGTAGAATTTCATTTAGAGACCAGAAGCTTATCGATTCTCAAAGTGGAGCAGACCTGTAACGAAGCAGACTCGCCGCGTTTCACTTCCGATACACCGACTACCGCGAGGAACAAAATCCAGACAATTGCCAGATAGAAAGAAAAGGGTCAATGATCGAATAACAGGAAGCAATTTCGAAAGATCGGAGAAAAGTCTAGGAATTATGACAATTCATCCAACAGATTCCTCCACGAAGACCTTTCTAAGCCTTGCTGCCACAAAATAGATTAGAGGGCCAATTAGATTCTCGTTTGTTCGTTAAATACATATTAAACAAGACAAACGAAACGTGTTACACAACGACACGAACCTTCAAGAAATGCCACTAATTCGGTCTAATGTCTGAAAAAGATGACGCGTAAAAATTTGTCTTTCGACGAAGACAAAGTAGTAGATAGAGAAACACACTCGCCTCCGCTCGGCGAATCGTATAAGGTAGCCGCGCTATACGAGAGTCTATCGAATGGACATTTAATTCGTCAGCGTGAAAACACCGTAAAAACGAAACAAGTATCGTTTTTAGAAGCTCACACCTACGAACAACTTAAAGCTTCTCTCTCTCCTATTCTATGTTGCACGACTCGTGTGCGCGTAAACGTGCTCTCTCGCCTCTACGGTATATTTATAGAGATTTGGCGCAATGCGTGGGTGGGGCAAGTTCGTGAGCACTCTCTTTGCCTCACGGTCCACGCACACGCAGAGTATACGTGCCGGCTCTCGAAGAAACATTCATACATGCGGGCAAAAATACGTGGCTCGGCCAAGAGATATTTGGCGAGGAATCGACTGAACAGGCGATCGACTTTCTTTCTCCTTTCTTACGTCTTCCCTCTTCAATTATCGCCATTCGTTTTATTTTCTCGCAACGATCGAATTTTTCACTTTAATTCCATTGCATCGTGATCAATCCCTTGCCTGTTCCTCGAATAACAATTTCAGTAAACACTGGCTACACGTTGCTGCAAACAGCCTGTTAAATAAACAATCTGTGTTTAATAATTGAAATTAATTATCAAATGATTGGCAAGAAGTTAATTAATTCGTACGATTGCTTGCCCATTTAACGAGGAAAAGTTCGATGTTAGAAAAACGCAAGAAGATCCACAGGAAGATTGACAAAAAATAGAAAAGAAAAGATAAAGAAGGAGAATAGAAAAGAAAGTATGCATAGAGCTAGAAACGATGAACTTTCGGGGCGAGAATGAAAAAATTCAAGTGCAAGTTCCCCGGTCGGCGTCTCGCTGAGCGACCTCGGCACGCGTGTTCTGCCGCAAAGAAGAAATGCACTCTCGGCATATAGCAGCGTCACGGCGAAAACCGGCTGCAAAAGGGACACGCTGCTTAAGGAAAGAAGAAGGAGCGCCTCCCTGAGAGCGAGCAGTCCCGCCAGAATCCCGGTGATTTTTCTTCGCCACCGCGAACCGTTCCCCACCTTCGCGTCGACCAGGTCCTCTCGTGAGCTTCGCGAGACCCGTTCAAGCCTGGCTCTCCCGAACCTGAACCTCCTCGCGATATTAATTCGAAATTCTATGGAAGAGAACCGGTGAATCGGATAACGAGCGATGCGCGATCGCAAGGAACGCCATGCACCGGAACGAACAAGAGGTCTTCTCCTTTCGTAAAAAACGAACGAGTCTTAGCATATTTAGGATCTTTAGAACGAGGAGGAATTTCTTACAAAATGTAATCGTAAGATTCGACGAGTGAAAGTAAACGGCGAAATTCGAATACTTCTTCGATGGAATTTACAATCGTAACGTAATTAAATTGATAGAGAGATGTCACACGAAACGCTTCTGTTACCAGAGAAAAAGGAAATATCTCGAGCGATGGTATTTCAAGAATTCTTCGAATGCTTGCGATATACATATCTGCAAAGCAAGTGGAAATATGACAGAGGCGAAGGACCAATGGCTGTAGCGAGTGGAGAGAAGCGACGTGAGAATGTAATAAAACAGTGGCAAAATGTTTAAAGAATATAAACGAGTTAGAAAGTAGAAGAAGGATGAAGCAACCGAAGGGCATCCCTAATTATGGCATGGAGAAAAGTTAAGAACAAAGTATTATACTCGTACGTGGAAGAAGGTTCTTGCAAACGATTCGAACTTTCACCTAAGACGCGCGTCTATTGGATAATTGAGTTAATAAGTTCTATCAGCATAATAGAATGTAATTAAAGTAAAGAGCGCATAATCGCGGACAGAAAAATACTCATAGAGAACGATTTCTCGAGTCCTGAGTATTATGAGAATTCCTGAACACGGGGCGAGACACAAAGCGTGTAATCATGCAAACATCTTCCTTCGTCCATGCTCGAGGCTAGCTACCGGTTGTGTCCATGGGACGTGGGAACCGCAAGTCTCAGACGCCGCTTGAAATTTCGAATTCATGGATTCCATTGTACACCATAAAGCAACCATGCAGTCTCGCCGAGTGACTTTGCACTTTAACGAAGGACTCTCCTTATCTGCTCGCCGCCAATAATTTTCCAAACGTTCTCCAAGTATTTCTACCTGGATTTTAATTATCCGAATCGAAACGCTCGACAAATTCGCGATAAGAATTGATAATAAAAGTAATTTTGAAAGATTTTACGATCAAATTCCGTTTTAGTGACTCACAAAACGATCGTTACGATAAATTAGGCTGTTATCTGAAAAACTCAATATACTAATGGAACTTTACTTCGTTTACTCTTACGACACTTTTGTCAACATGCTATTAAGTATATATCGAGTGTTAAATATAAGAAAACACATCGTAGCCGACGTTATCGTTTCGGGTCTCCCAACGACGTTCAACTTCCATATACACGTATTATTCTCCGCTGTTATGCATCTCGATAACACTAGTACAATTCAACGACGCATATCTATGATGCTCCGTGTAGATACACATCGATAAGTACCGCGAAGAAGAACAATCATACCGCGTGTAAATCGTTGCCCCTGTTTCTATTCTCGAGAATGCTCCTCTTAAACGAGCAAACCGAGTCGTGGTGAACTTATAATCGTCTCGATTCCTCGGTTAGAGAGAGCTCGAGGTTCATTGGAACGCGCCGAGAGAAAAAGATTGTAACAAAAATGTGGGGAATCTCGTTGTTGGGAAGAGATAACGGAGCGTAGTTCGTAGGAAAAGAACAACGCGCCAGGTAAACGATAAGGGCAAGCCAGATAAGAACGATATCCAGTGGAACAGCAAGTTACGTACCAAGAAAAGATGATTTCGTCTATCGATTACACTATGGAGAAGCGATTATACACCGTCGCGTTATTTCGTCCTATAATTTCCTACCAGACCATTTCAATTGAATTATTCGTTTCGATAAATCTTTACACTGTGTGTATCTATCTCGTTCGTATTTACAGTTCGAGCGAGTCCATTGAGAACTTTCAACGTAGCTTGTACGTCAGGGCGACGAATCTTTCTTCTTTTAGAAAAAAAGAATCGAACTGGCAATTTCTAATGCGTATAACGCGTATATATCATATATAATTATAACGAAAGTCAGTACGAACTTTACACGACAAACATCTGTATATTTCTGGTAATCGCAAAACAAACGAAAGGTCTACATCACGGCAATTGGATTTGTTATTCTACCACACGTAATAACTCAAATATCTCCGATATCGGAGAAATATGTTTTCTGAGAAGTGGTTTAAGCGCCAATTTTGACACGAAAATTTCGCTCGAAATTAAAATGATCGTCGATTTTCAACAGATTCGAGGAAGAATACCTGTAAAATTTAATCGGTCAAGTTTTTCGTTCCACGTTGTTAAGTGGTTTACGCTCAATTTACCGGCTGGCTGACAAATTGTCTGTGAAGTTTTTGCACCACTTGAACGCTCGAAAATTTTGCCTTCGTTGCCTACAGGGTTCTCCTTTGAAAACACCTTCCCATCAAGACCGTTCTTTTTCGCTGGTCGATATCGATTCTCCAGACACGTAACCACCCTTCAGCGTATGCCTATCCTCTCCGAGATGGTTGGTACCTTTTTAGATACTCCAACTCCGAACAGAGAAACGCACCTGACCTTACTCTCTGTCTGAGACACGAGCGAAGAATGTCGTACCATGAAATCATCGGTTAGCATACAAAGTTGAGCCTGGTATTTACGTTTCCAATTGCCTGTACGATTTCCAACGGAAGAAATGGAGAGAGAGGTAAACTCGTTGATACCTGAAACTTGCCAACTGGGAACTTGAACAACGTTGAAGTCGCGAGATGTGCCTTTCGAATAGAAAATTTCAGAAATGAATATCACTAGTTAGAAAAACTAAAGTAATCAAATAAAATAATAGAAATGTAAAGAAAAAAAAAAGCTGGTGTCAGCTTGTCGATCTAGAATATGATATTATCTGACCTTCGATTAACTTAGTCATCTAACTTTGGTGTTCTGCTACTTCGTCAACGACCGTTTTATTTCTTTTTGTTGTTTCTGAAGAAACGAATAAAAAAAAAATAGCTGCTTTTATTCGCCTATTACTCAACGGAAACAGCTCATCGAGCGGTACACCTTGCAAAACCGACGTCATTGGATGACAATCGGAGAGAAGGAAACAACGACGCGACGCGTTTCTCCGTGAAACAAACCCACGATAGGCTCGTGGAAAGAGTCGGTTGTGCTCATAAGTAAATCGAGAACACGGATAAAGTCGCTTTCGTTCTTCGAAACCGATGGCTCGTGGAATCACGCGAGATTTCATTCTTTTGTTACTTATTACTCAATGATCGACAAGAAAACTCTTATATCACTGCAAAGTCGAACAAAATGAGATTGAAAAAGCTAAAACTGTTGCTTGTTCTTAGAAATGTTAAACAGCTCGAGAAATTAACGAAGAAAATCGAGGTGAAATGAGAATTCAGCCGCAATTTTCTTACGTCATTCCGCCACGAGATTGTAATTCAGAGTGCGGAGGAGCGGTATCCCCTGTAGTACACGTACAAGAAAACGATTCCTGATTTCGTCGTGCTGGAGAAAGTAACTCGAGTGCTCGTAACCTTCGTGCTTTTCCCGCCTACATCGTCTTACTTCCATTTTCCACGATCCCGATGCAAAGAAGTCGCGTAGGTGATCAGGAAGAATTCGAGACAAATCTCCCGTTCTCCTTGGTTCGTTCGTGAATTCCACTGTTCTGCTACTATCGTAAATTAACTTGAAGGTGTATCGAAAATACTTCGATATTCTTTCAGAAATTTGTATACAATATTCGCATAGAATAACTCGATTAACGTCTTCTTGTTTATGTTTATACCTTAAAATTAACTTGATATCGAGAGAGAAGGACCAAGTTCATTTTTCAAATCACGAGATCTGGAAGTGATTAAAAACAAGATCAGTATAGCGAACAGTTTATCGACGCAAAATAAAAACTCACAGAATCGCAATACTTTTTGACAAATATATAAAAGCGATAAAAAGAAGCACATACGTGCCATATCACGTTATGATATTCACTACGTAACTAGAGATCGTTGAATTTCGTTATATCTAGGTAATTTAACGCAAAATTATATTACGTTACCTAAATTATTTAAGAGATCAGAATTGGTTCAAAATTAAGAGCGTTATTTCGTTCTCTGGAATACTTCTTGAAAATTCATTGTCTAGAAAATCGTTTCATGCATCGGTACGAATACGATATACGAACATTACGGTCGTGTTTCTCTTGCAATAAATCGTCGTTACGTGGTTAATTGTTTTTCTATACAAGACCGATAAGGACCTGCATTTACTGCGCTTTGACGCGAACACGATCAAAGAAACGATCATGTTATGGTCATTGTACAGACGCATACATAGGCAACTTGGAAAATAATTACCTCAATTAGTCATCTTGAAATGGATTTTAAAAGCAAGGACTAACCTTTAACCGGAGCAAATATTTGATAGCGCAGGTATAAACGAGAGAAAATTCATCGATCGACAAATTTCTCAAATAATAAAGTTTTATCGTTAAATCAACAACACGGAAGAAACATAGCTATCATCTTGCGTATCCCGTCTGCGTAAACCAAATTTGAAAAATCTACAGGCCGAATGCGACTTATCGATATTTTGAATATCCTCTACGATTAATCGATTTCAATCGCTGCAATAGCCTTTAAAAAAAATTAATTTAAACAGATATCTACAAAGAACAAACATTAAAATTAATATTAAATTAATATTAATATCAAATCTCTGTTAGTTATAAAAGACCCCTTGCACAATTGAACCAGTATTATTAATATTATTAGGACTAGTATTATCATAACCTACAATTTGTACCTTGTCAATTCACTAATATTATTGGTTAGTAATATACTGTATGAAATGACCAAGATCTCGTAACTTGTCGAAAAAGATGGAACAGACGTTTGTATAGACAGAAATGATATTTCAGCTGGAAATTTTCAAAGCAAAACTCTCTCTCTGTATTCTCCCTTTCTCTGTCAAGAGCATGGCGAGGCACGCCCGTGTCGTACGTGTACATATGCTCGCGAGCAGCCGTTAGCGGTTAAACACGAACGCGTCCTGTATCATGATTCATGAGGGAATATGAACAGAACGTCAATGAATCGTAATACATAATGACATATAGAATCAACTATGCTTTCATATCGAAACGTTCACAGATTAACCTAATCTCGATATATCGCGCATCGAAACAATAGTTGCGATAATCTTACAGATTGTACACCGTGCCTTACACTATACCCTCGAAAGCAAGGTTATCGTTGAATACTCATAGTCTTCTGTATTGCGCACCTAGATCACACTATTGCATATCCAAAATAACCGTTACTTTGCGCATGTACATTGACATTTCCGTGAATCTTGAATATCGATTTATAACTTAAGAATATTCATAAAGTGAAAGATGTGTTTGATATTCGCAGCTCCACTGCGACATAACACTAACGCGAGTAACGAGGCAACACAGTATATAAATTGTACACTTATCGAATATGTATCTTAATTTTTTTCAATGGCAAAGACCGAGCAGCAAGAAATTCATCGATCTCTGAACCTGTACGAGCAAGAGAGATCGAGGGGAACAAAAACGACGGCTTGGAATGCGTGAATGAATTATTTATAGAGAACAGAAAGTAAGGAAGATGACGAACCTGAGTGGCATGATTCTCAGTCCTATGCATACAAGCTTAGATGCGCGTGAATTCTTTTGTGAAAACGTGCAGGAGAAAATAGTAAGCACGTAAGATCATACTGATAAAGAACGACTATTTTCGAAGAAAAAATCCTGAAGCAATTATTAGTTGTCCTATAAATCCTACCTAAATAATTCATTTTCGGCGAATAACGGGTGTACTTGCTAGAATCACTACAAGTTCACACACACAAGCGCGCGCGTGCGCGCATACACAGATAAAAGTATACCACGTTTATAGGTAGCTGAAAGTTCAGAGTTCGGGCTGTAACTAGATATTCAATATAAAATTCAATAAACTGTATATTCTACAAAAGCATATCACGAATATTATTTCAGGAATAAATAATGTATGATGAATGTATAATACTAAGAGAAGTAAAGTACTATACGAAGACCAACGTACTTTAAAATAATCTCTAAACGTATTGTTTTAGGGTAACGGAATTCGTATCGTAGATCGTAGTAAGATGACAAGTTACTGTCATACACCGCCGCACCGGTAGTCATCGAAGATTTCATGAGAAAGGAAGCGAAGAAGCACAGCGATGAGTAGACCCGGGGTTGGGTACGCAGAGAAAGGAGGGGATATACCAAAGGAGAGAAGAACGTCGCCCGCGGCTAGCAACCGCAAAGGCAAAACTCCCGTGAGTGGTTTGCCACCGTGAACTGGTTTTGGGGGGTATCCTTGTTACGCGTTGGCGAAAACAACGGGTCAGCATCCGATGCACTTCGACGTGTATACTATTCGGTGTTGTCGTATATGAGTATATCATAAAAGAACAAAAAAACGATAAAGATAGATAGGTGGAGGAAGAAACAGTCTCAAGTAGACTTACCCAGAGTTCTGTACCCCAGCTCATGTTTGCTGGGCTGGGTAAACCAGGCACAAGCAGGTTTGGTCTCACTCGACACTTCACATGTAGCGTCGCAATCCAAAAAGCACTTCTTATATATCGAACACGCACAAAAAACGCATGAAAAATCACGCGTTATACCCACCGCGCACGATCACTGAAATACCTCCAACATGTCGGCCCGTAACCACTGACTGGCTGGACCCAACTGTCCATCAAAAACCGCCCAGAATTCTGCTGTAGCGCACTCTATCGAACTTTACCGATATAAATAAGTGTTAAGTGGGGAAATATTTTGCCATTGGTCAAACATATATTGGCGGGTATATTTCAAATTCTTCTTTGATATAACGAATAATAACAATGCCATAACGTTGAACAACGTTTGTTAAAAATTGGTTTATTAATTAAGGAAATAAAATTGTTACTGCATATATTTATTCGTTTTTTTTTTTTTTTTTTTTTTTTTTTTTTTTTAGATAGAAGGTTTACACGATAAATAGTTTATATATTGCTTTAATAACAAAATAACAGCTTCTTAAGCGTTTTATATCCTTCCTTTTTTAATTCTCTCTATTCTGAAAAATAAATCAAAAATAAATCAATCAATTAGTAATTTAGCACCAACATATTATTTCCTTATATCTGAAATTAATTTGTAATTTATACTACGTAAAAAATACAAAATTACTAAATTTTAACGTCGATATTTTGATTTCAGAAGAACGGAAATTATATGAAATATAAATAAAACAGAAAATACATATGAAAACGGTTTCGACTTTTATAATATTTAATAGTAGTAATTATCTAAATAATATAAAACGTCACATAATATACAAAATATGTAAAAGCGAAATTGCAAGCTTTATAAGTTGCAAGCTTGTAAATTGACTAAAATGGCGCTGGATGACTCGAGCGAAGTATCAAAGGTCATTAATTCAATGTAGATAGGTAATTTTTTATATCAGAGCAAGAACATTGTTTCTAATCCATCTCTACCTTGCATTTCCGTCGCCTTTCACTTATGAATTTGTGACGCAGTTTTTGTTTAACATTCTACTACACTCTGATGGAAGAAATGAATGCCCACTATGGAGGTTGTATTTGTTGTATTTTGTTCATAATTTTGTAATTTTTTTTATCCATTTGTTGACGTATAAGATTCATTCATATAAAGGTGTTTTCGCAACAATCAGTTTGAATATCATTAATATTATTGAATGAAATTAAATGAAATGAAACGAGTTATTAATTAATTATTATTATTTTTTATAGGTGGTAGAACTATTCAATAAATGTAATGAAAGTCTAGGTTCTTATTTATTTTCAAGATGGATTGGCCAGTTAATTGCAGAATACCAAATATCAAAAACTCTGTTTATAATCATAATATCAACTCTTGTGATTTTATTGATTGCATCTATAATTATTCTTCGAAAATGGAAAAACAAAGAATTCCTCCCAGAAGTGAAAGAATTTGTTGGGGTAGGTACAGGCAAGCCCAGATTCAGAAAAAGAGACAAGGTACTCTTTTATGGAAGAAAAATGTTGCGCAAAGTGAAATCCATCAGTGGACAGGTACATGCAACTGGACAAGGAAAGAAAAGAAAGGCTGTTATGAGATTTGCACGAAGACTTTTGCAACTTAAAAAAGAGACAGCTCCGCAACAACTAAAAGTATTTGAATTTTAAATCTCTTATTTTAATTCCTATTTTCTTATGTATTTATTATTATATATCTTATTAAATATTTTCATAGGTTTTAGAACCACCTGCTGAATATTTAGAAGAAGATTTAGGTCCTGGAGAGAAAGTACCACCTGATGCTTTATATATGTTACAAAGTATCAGAGTATTTGGTCATTTTGAAAAACCAGTATTTCTTAAATTATGCAAGCATACAGAGATTATGAATTTACCAGCTGGGAGCACTTTATTTAAAATTGGAGATCCAGATGAGAATTTATTTATCGTACAGCAAGGCTTAGTTAATGTTTATATCACAGGACCTGATGGTTCTCAAATATCACTAAAACTAGTAAAAACTGGAGAATCAGTAACTAGTCTTCTTAGCTTCACAGATGTACTTACTGGGCATACAAGTACCTATAAAACAGTATCAGCCAGAACTGTGGAGGATTCTATTGTAGTCAAGTTACCAATGAGTGCATTTCAAGAGGTATAATTCAAGTTACACATTACGGACTAAAATAAACTAAAAATTACTATTTCTAAACCTTGTAGGTTTTTCAAGATCATCCTGATGCATTTGTTCGAGTTATCCAGGTCATTATGGTCCGTCTTCAAAGAGTCACTTTCACTGCTTTACATCAATATCTTGGATTATCTGCAGAATTAGTTAATCAAGGACCACATAAAAAGAAACAAAGCCCATTTTCTGGATCTCCAGTTAGATCAAGAACTAAAGAAACATTTTCTACCCAAAATATAGAAAATCAATCCAATACAACTGCAACTGTCTCGTCAGAAAATGATAGAAATGAAATGTTTCATCGCGACATTTCTACAAGTAGTCATCAAAGTGTACCTATAGTTATAAGTCGACGGTAAGTTTAACGAAAAAATTGTAGAAAATAAAAAATGTATTGTTATTAATATTCGTTCCATAATAGGCCAAAAACTAATCTTGATTGGAAAAATCAAAATTTAAGTCCACAATCAGGTCAGAATACAGCAGATATGGTACCAGAATGTGATTCTCATTGGCCAAATTCTTCGCCTATAACATCACAGCAAGTATCACAACCAG
This sequence comes from Bombus difficillimus, assembly GCA_014737525.1. Lineage (NCBI taxonomy): Eukaryota > Metazoa > Arthropoda > Insecta > Hymenoptera > Apidae > Bombus > Bombus difficillimus. The sequence goes on from JACXIT010000099.1 coordinate 5,414,666, forward strand.
ATGTAATACACACGGGAAATTCACATCCAAACAAAAAGAGGTCTACCACTACTGAACCAATACAACAACAACTCGATGAAGCACAGCTTGTGCAAATGGCTACAGAAGCATTTGTTCGGGAACTTGGCTTAGAAGATGATTCAATACTCAAAGATGGCAAAGTTCAAATCAGAGAAGTACCAGCTGGAACATACTTAATGAAGGAAGAATCTCATAAGGTTAACATTTTTTAAATATTGCTATACATTATTCATAAACATCTATATTTTCATACAATTTTACATTCCTTTTCTCTAGGATGTTGCGCTTGTTTATGTTGTATCTGGTTCGTTAATAATCAGTCAACGCGTTTCAGAAGGTAGAGATGTAGGTCAAGAAGTTCATATGTTTAGCGCTCATCAAGGCGAGATTGTTGGTGGCCTAGCTGTATTGACTGGAGAACCTTCTTTTTATACCATTAGAGCAAAGCATTCTAGTCGCATAGCACTTCTTAGTAAACCAACATTTTTCGCTATTATGCGAGAACAACCAACTGTTGTGTTACATGTTGCTCATTCAGTTGTTCGAAGACTTAGTCCCTTCGTAAGACAGGTAAAACTATTGTACCGTTTATTTCACTTGTTACTTAATACCGGTAATTTATCCTATCTTCTTCAAAAGGTTGATTTTGCACTTGACTGGCTATTTCTTGAAAGTGGAAGAGCAGTGTATCGACAAGGAGATGAATCAGATTCAACATTTATTGTGTTAAGTGGTCGACTTCGGTCGGTAATCACATATATGAATGGGAAAAAAGAACTCGTTGCAGAATATGGAAAAGGCGATCTCGTTGGTATTGTAGAAATGGTTACACAAACACCACGATCAACAACAGTAATGGCAGTACGAGATTCTGAATTAGCGAAACTTCCGGAGGGACTATTTAATGTTATAAAACTTCGTTATCCAATAGTAGTTACAAGACTTATAAATTTACTTGGACATCGTATACTTGGCACCTGGCAACAAGCGCACACAAAGAATGGCAGTAGTGATACACAGTAAAAAATATCTACAATATTTTGTTTACTATTTATACAATTTCTTTTTTGTAGTAATTTGAATTCCCTTTATACATATGAACATATTTATAGACGGGCCGCTGCAACAGTGGATGCAAGACCAGCTCAAGTAAATTTCTCAACTGTTGCAATAGTCCCGGTATCCGACGATGTCCCATTAACAGCATTTACGTATGAACTTTATCACTCGTTATGTGCAATTGGGCCATGTTTACGCCTTACTTCTGATGTGGTTCGAAAAGTAAGCAGTTAATATAAAAAAGAAATCACTTTAATTCCAGTACAAGTAATAAAATTATACAAAAATGTCTGTATCTTTGTTTAATTAATAGACGTTAGGTAGCACCATAATGGAACCTGCAAATGAATACCGTCTAACATCGTGGCTTGCGCAGCAAGAGGATCAACACCGAATTTCATTATACCAATGCGATCCAACGTACACGTTGTGGACCCAACGATGTGTTCGACAAGCCGACTGTATTCTTATTGTAGGTTTAGGAGATAAACCTCCATCCATAGGCAGAACTGAACGTGAAGTCGAACGTTTAGTAATGAGAACGCAAAAAGAATTAGTACTTTTGCATAAAGAACAAAGTGGACAACGACCTACCAATACAGTGCAGTGGTTGAATATGAGATCTTGGGTTTCTAGTCATCATCACATTCAATGTCCTAAACGGATGTTTACAAGAAGATCTCAGTATAGAATTGTAAGCTATAAAAAAGTACCGAGTGTCTCATTATGTATAAAGCATATTAATAATTCAATTTTCAGAATGAGCTGTATTCCAAAGTTCTGATGTCCGAGCCAAACATACATAGTGATTTCAGTAGGCTTGCTCGTTGGTTAACTGGAACTTCCGTTGGGCTTGTTCTTGGAGGTGGAGGTGCTAGAGGTGCAGCCCATGTAGGGATGCTTAAAGCAGTTATCGAAGCCGGTATACCTATAGACATGGTTGGTGGAGTTAGTATTGGAGCGTTTATGGGTGCTTTATGGTGTATGGAAAAAAATATAACAACAACGACCCAGAAAGCTCGTGAATGGTCTAAAGTAAGTATCATAAAATTAATCATGTCATATCATGTCATAGAATTTATTATTTTTTGTTTATATGAACATATACTTTTTTTCGATAGAAAATGACACAATGGTGGAGACAAATAATGGATTTAACATATCCAGTAACATCCATGTTTTCTGGCAAAGACTTCAACAGCACAATTCAAACAACATTTGGTGATACGTACATAGAAGATTTATGGTTACCATATTTTACAATAACCACAGACATCACTGATTCTTGTATGCGCACTCATACACACGGTCTGTACACAAACGAAAGTAGTATAACATTTATTAAAACACTGACAGTTTCCAGTTTTCTTTGATATATATTTAAGGTATAAATATAAATGGTTTGGATTTAACTAACTGGAAACTCTCTCGCTGTTTTGGTGAAATTTATAGAGAACTTATAAATATGTTTCTAACTCAAAGACCTATTTTTTTAAATTTAAATAAGCATTACTGTAGAGCATTGCGTAGAAATAAGCTTGAACAGCGGGAGTGAGCTTTCTAGATAATCACTGTAATGACGTACTCTCCGTTATGTATCGTTTATTGACAAATGTCGAACTTTATTTCTCGTTTGAGATGTTTTTTATGAATTCTGGTAACAAACAGCTTTGAAGCTATCGAACGCTTGCGTTAGAAGTAATCATGTATTTTATAGAAGAATATACAAAGTTCAAAGAAAAATACGAACATACATTTAAGAACTTAATTCGTCGTGTTTAGGATCGCTGTGGCGGTACATTCGGGCTTCGATGTCTTTGTCTGGTTATATGCCACCCATGTGTGACCCAGTTGACGGCCATCTCCTGCTCGACGGCGGGTACGTCAATAACCTTCCAGGTAATTTGAGCGTTACATTAAAAAAGTGCGTCTAACTTTGTTATTATATGATACAAAAAAATTGCGTTATGTGTCTCTATAAAATTTATTGACATATATACTATAAAATACTTTGAGTTGAACGCACAAACGCTCTTAGATGAAAACGTTTATAAGTTTTTTCTTTAATTTTATAAAATTACCTGGACATTAAAAGCAACTTTGTATCAATTAATAGATGAAATTATATTAGTCTTTTTCATTGATATAAGCTCAGAACACGGTTTATTGTAACTCAAAGCATAATATAATCTTGAAAATGATATAAAGCTCACTCCCGTTGATAAAAGATGCATTTGTCAAATCCTGAATAGCTAAGTCAACTCAGGTTTGCTATGGAGATACATTCGAGCCAGTATGACCATTGCGGGGGTCTTTCCTCCTATTTGCGACCCTCTTGACGGGCATCTTTTGGTCGATGGGTGTTATGTTAATAACGTGCCAGGTATCTTAAACCTGTATTGTTTATCATATCATAGCTGTAATAACTTATACGACATAATCAATTTCCAGCATATGGCTTTATAATCTCTTTGTTCAAGCTGACGAAATGTTGAGGCAAGGAGCTCATCATATTTTGGCCATTGACGTTGGATCACAAGATGATACGGATTTAACAAATTATGGAGATTCTCTATCCGGCTGGTGGTTATTGTGGAAACGATGGAATCCTTTCGCAACGCCTGTCAAAGTTCCGAATTTACCCGACATACAATCGAGATTAGCATACGTGAGTTGTGTACGGCAATTGGAGGAAGTTAAAAACTCAGATTATTGCGAATATATTAGGCCACCAATAGATAAATATAAAACTCTTCAATTCGCTAATTTTGATGAGATTAAAGATGTCGGATATCAACACGGTAAATACTATATTCTATAGAAATATTATAGATAAGTAGATTATATGAAGTATTCTTTTTACAGGAAAAACATATTTTGAGGTGCAGTTGAAAGCTGGGGTTTTACCACGTTTTAATGCAGATAGAGAAAATGCCCGTGCATTACGAGCAAAACACCAAGCGGCAAACCAGCAAACAGTATCTTCTTATACCTTCACAGACTTAGCTCAAATGGTGTGTAAAGTCTCCAGAGGAAGTATATATGTAGATTTGGAAATTGATTCTGATACCGATGAATTAGAGGAATACGAGGCAGATCTAGAAGAAGATGCACAAGAAGTAGGATATGCCTCTGAACCCACTGCTGGTATTCTAGATCAGGTATCGATCTCTAACCTTCTCAAGCAATAGCTCTTCTAAAATTTTATCTTATCATTTAGTCAAAAACGGTTTAGATAATACCAAGTGCTAAATATTAGCAGAAGTCAGATAGGTGCTCCTTAATCAAATACAACATTTCATGTTATCTAAAACTTGTTTTTATACGTTTCAGAGCCCTGACGAAAATCGTCTGCGACGAAGGACTGGCGTTTCCTTAAGTCTGTCTGACACGGAAGCAGAATCAGAATTAGATTATCATACCAAAATATTTTAAGCATTTTCTCTAGTTCTTATTTTAACATCATGTATTTTCTATGTCGTTCACTCCATAAACATATGTAACACTAACTTGTTATATGTACAAATAATTTTACAATTACTTATAGTTTTATGAAAAATATATTTATACTGAAGTACAAAAGAATTGTTAAGAAAAAGTATCAATAAGTATTTTACGATTATCATCAGAATAACAATGCAATATCTCATTACTGTGTTATTATGGATTGATACAGTTGTTAATATAGTTATTAAATACATAATTCTATTGTTTATATAAAAAGAATGTTCTTTAAATTTTTTCTTTTTTAAAAACATTATTATATATTTCGTAAATATACCATATAATCCCAAATTTTTAAAATACATATTAAAATTTTGTATTCATTGTCAAATTCGGATCTAAAATAGCAAGAACTGCCCCTATTAAATGTAAGGATCCTGTAACAAGTATTTGATACCTTTCACAATTATCTTTTTGTTTCAAGTTCTTTTTTATATCTTCTAAAACTTCAAGAACATTATTTGCAACTACTGAATTCATTCCCCATATTTTAGTATTTATTTCACATTTTATTCTTTGCTCATCTGTCGATGAGCTATTCATTTCATTGTCTAAACTTTTAATTCCTACAAGATTTGGTACAAAATATGCTTTATAAAAATGTAAAGATCTTAATGGTATTAATAGTTGTATTGGATCTCTAGTACCAGATGTATTGAAAATTAGAACCTTTTTTCCTTTACTTCCACTACTTATATCATTGAACCATGAAATACAGCACTCAATACTTTCAACGGTATGTGCACCATCTAAAAAAAAATCACCAATACTACTTCTTAAAATTTGCATTCGACCTGGCCATTTACAAGAGGTCAATGCCATTGCGATCTTGTCCATAGATACAGATGCAACTTTATCCCTAGTCAGTAGCCATTCAGTAGCCATCTGAATAGCTATAGATGCATTTTGTTGCTGAACTTTATTTTTTATTTGTAAAATAGGCGAAAGATTTTCCCACTTATATTCATCAAAAGATGGAATAACACGTAACTTACAATTTCTTTCAATTGCTTGTTCTTCCAATACACGCATTGCTTGAGGTAATTGTGGAACAGAAAAAGCAACAGTTCCTGATTTAAAAATTCCAGATTTTTGATATGCTATGTCTTCAACAGTATTTCCCAGTAAAGAAGTATGATCTAATCCTAAACTAGTTATACCTACACATACAGGATTTCTTACAATATTTGTACAATCATATAAACCTCCAATTCCAACTTCAATTATAGCAACATCAACATGTTCATCTAAAAATATATTAAACATGAGAATTGTCAAAAATTTAAAATATGTAGGCATATCAGATTCATGTTCTTTTGTATCTTCCAGTTTCTTATATATTTTCCAAAAGTTCTGAGTAAACTGTATTTTGCTTATTGGTCGCCCACTTATTCTTATACGTTCTCTTGCATTAACTAAATGTGGAGAACTAAAGAATCCTGTTTTAAAACCATGTTCACGTAAAATAGCTTCTGTATACGCGCAAGTGGAACCTTTTCCTTTTGTACCTGCTACATGTATAACTGACAAAGTATCTAATTTTTCAAGTGTAATACCAGACCTGTAAAAGTTACGTTACCAAATTGTTTTGATGTTTAAGATACATATTTTTTATTTAATGCAACATAAAAAGGAGATCATTACCGGATTAAATATTTTTTTGTATCACGCAATTGACGAACAGCACTTGCTTGTGAATTATCTTTTGTTACTAATTTTAAATAACTACTATTGCTTTGTAAACCATGTAATGCTTGTATAGCAGCCTGTAAATAGATATTTTTAAAATAAATAATTCTAATGAATATGTATATATACACAGTTTACTCCTTTGTTCTCACTTAACTTTTGAATATTTTATCAATCAAATAACAATTTATATTATACCTTATATAAATTATCATCACGAAGAATATTATTAATTTGTTCCATAATTGAATATTAGACAAATAGAAAATTCACTATAACTTCAAATAGTTGCATTAAGTATAGAAAGTTACCTCATAACTTGCTACACAAACATAACGTTTGATAAGTTTATCCCACATTACTTTATTTTTTTAATAAATAAAGCAGAAGTACAAAATCATTCATTACATAATTATTTACCATATTATCTACTTCGTACAGAGTTTATATCAGGAAACTCCCCCCTGTTTAACATGAATTTCATTCATTGATGAATTCTGTTCCATTATTTGTCCCCCACCTCCGTTTATCTACAGTCTGTACGTCTACAGTCTACAGTAGTATGAGTATGAGTCACGAGGTCATGTATACTGCCTCTCCCGTTATAATCAAATTTTTTACTTTTATCTTTCCCAAGAGAAAATTCTATTACGTAAATTTTTACAACTGCTTAAATAATTATATGATCCTTATTATACTGAATAATTTAAAAGCATTAAAACAAGTTCAGACATTCGTTTTTCACAAATGTATGTACATGTCAAATTTAAGCATTGGTGATCATGTGGATACTCGACTTACTCTCAACAGATACATTTTCTGTCACTAATTAGCGTATTGAAATTCTCAGTTTCCCAATATCTACATTCAGTTGCGCAAATACGATATGTATCGTATCAGTCACGACATGACGACACCATCGATGCCTTTTTCTTATCTTCAAAATTTCGTAACTCTCCATTTCGACAATCGAAAAATTTATTGTTTTTGGTTCGAGAATTTTATGATCAAACGTTTGTTAATAATAAACGATACTACTTGATAAAACGATACTACAATACTACGATAAAACTTGTTAAGATAAAGTTATGTTATCTCTAATATTCTAGAGATTTCTACATTATATTATAACTAATTTAAAAACGTAACAAGTACTGTTGTCCTTTTTATTGAAGTGTGATTTTTCATATGAAATTATAATAACAGTACAAACTATGATTTATTAACAAGAATAAAATGAAGACTTACTTCTTTATTTATTTGCCTTATCAATGAAAAAAATAATTTAAACGCATAATTAAGGATATGAAAACAAATTTAATGAAATATTTTTAGTCGAATCAATTGCAGTCCTTCAAATTATATTTAAAGGATGAAAAATATTGTAAAGAATAGAAATCCAATACTAATGTATATACTAAAATAATCGTGTCAAATACCAAATTTAAATTACAATAGGTAACCTAAATTATGAAAAACTTAGTTCGGTTATTTTTAATCTTTCCACGTCATGCAATTATGTATATAGCATCAGAGAGAAAATTCCTCTCTGATAGTATTTAAATATCGCTTGCCGATGCGCGCGCTTGTTGGATCTAATGATTTACACCAAGCTATATGTTACATCTGCAACTTCCATTAACATCTGCTGGAATCATTCGTGTTATAGGTAAAACCATTTTTTGAGTGTCATTTTCAAGATCTTTATATTTCGTTTCGGAAGATCTAAGTAAATCTTTAACAATGGCAGATATGTCGATGAATATTGTTACCTCACGAAAGATGTCTTTTGGTATTAACGGAAAATTAAATGGTATAGAAAGCAAAACACCTTTTCTAATTGGAGTTTCAGGCGGCACTGCCAGTGGAAAAGTAAGTAATGTATCATTTTGTGTTTCCAAAATATCTAAGTTATATTTAAATAATTTGTGCAAGATATATTTTCGGTCTAACTTAACCTTAAAAAAAAAAACGTGTACTTGAAAATTATAAGATCTTCGATTAATTGTCCGATCGAAGAGCTAATGAAAACAATTTTTTTCGTCCTTTCAGTCAACCGTGTGCAAGCGTATAATGGAAAAACTAGGGCAAGTAGACATGGATCACATGCAACGACAAGTAGTTTGTATTTCACAAGATAGTTTTTATCGAGATTTATCGTCAGCCGAAAAACTTAAAGCAGAAAAAGGTCAATATAATTTCGATCACCCTGACGCATTTGATAATGATTTGATACTTCAAACATTACAAGACATACTAGCTGGAGTAAAATGTGAAATACCAGCCTATGATTATAGAACGAACAGCTTGTACGTATCATTTAAAACAATTTTAGTGATATAAATTACTAATAAAAATAAAATTAATCATTTTTTATGGGATTTTAGAGTGAAAGATCAAATTACAACAATTTATCCTGCTGATGTAGTTCTGTTTGAAGGCATTTTAGTGTTTTATTTCCCTAAAATACGAGACTTATTTCATATGAAACTATTTGTGGATACTGATTCAGATACTAGATTAGCTAGAAGAGGTAATAATATAAAGCATTTGTCATGTTTCCTCTTTTAGAGTTGCATATGTAAGTATTATGAATGAATACTTTCAATTTTTACAGTACCAAGAGACATAAAAGAAAGAGGAAGGGATTTAGATTATGTATTGAATCAATACATGAATTTTGTGAAACCTGCATTTGAAGAGTTTTGTCTTCCCACTAAAAAATTTGCTGATGTTATTATACCAAGAGGTGCAGACAATACAGGTAAATCATGATATTGTTATAATGTAATAAGGATCATGTGCAACAATTTAATTTACGAAAGTAAATTACTTATATTTTAACTCCTTACTGCGTTTGGTATTAAACATGTAATAGTTATTATTAACTTGTTCATGAAATTAATTTACATTATGTCATAACCAAAATTCAGTTTCATCAAATTTAATTAGATATGAAAATCAATTACAACTTTATGATCATGATAATTATATTTATTCTAATGGTGATGCTAAAGTGTACACTCCAAATGCAAATTTTAATTGATAAGGCAGCTGAAAATTTTCCTCTTCATATATGTATGTATGTATATATATACACACATACATGCATATATGTATACATATATATATATATATATACATATACATTCATTTATGGGTGCTGCCTGGTATGTAAAGGCTGCTAGACAAACTATCTTTTAAGTTAGTGCAAAGTGGAGGTCATATAAAAACGTACATGGTTTGGTTATTGTATGTTTACAGTGGCAATAGACCTTATAGTGCACCACATCTGGGACATTTTGCGTTTGAAAAAGGCTGAAAACTCATCCAGACAGCATCCATACATCTACCAACATAGGCGTACTTCGACTTCATCCGACACGTTCAGCAGATGATTTTAGCATGATATGCGCACTTATAACCACTACACTTTTATACACCATACATTGATCTAGGATCAAGCTTGCAGTAATCTTAAGACTTTTTTTTTTTAATACATATGTCTCTTATATACTTATACAGCTGTATTTGTATTACATTTATACTAAGCAGCAAACAATATTGCTTCTAGTATGTGTGCATCTATTAAACCCTTAAATGGGAAAAATTAATTTTTCACTGTTCCTAAAACTTGGACATAATGCATGATTATACAAAGTACCTTGTCCAAACACTATAATTCCACTATTGCATAATTATTCAACTTTACATATAAGATTGATCTATGTTATATAAAAAGATTTAAGTATTAATTTATATATAAGAACCTTTATAAATATACATGTATGTACATATATACATTTATGCATGTATGGGTTCCCAAAAATTTAGATTTTTTTATATATTATTATTCCGTAATCAATTGAATGTTTTATGCACCAGTATAGTAATATAAATCGATAAAATATTTTACATATAATAATTTCAGCGATTATAAAATATAATATTAGCATAATTCTTTAAAATGTGATATTTTTAATTTAAATTAGTACATTATTCACATACTGCCATATTCAGAAACATTTAATTATATTATTCAGTGTGGTACTAATTCTTTTATTCTGTATTCTGATTTTTTAAACGCCCAAATAATTTTAAAATTGTTATTATTATACAAGATAATTACAATTTGAATTATGTAATTTGATATATTGTTTATCTAAACTGTACAGAAAAATAATAAAGAAATCAAGTTCCCCATTATTACAAAATTATTTTCACTGATTTATACTTTATTTTACTTTATTTTCGGTTACAGTGGCAATAGACTTGATAGTGCAACATATAAGAGACTTCTTAAGCAACAGAGGTAGAGATACAGTTCAACCTGAAAATTCAATAAACAGGACAGATAAGTTGTCCAAGAGGCCACATTAATTCTTCGAGTTCTTGGAGATTAATAGAAAATTAACTAACAATGAGTTATTGTAAAATGTATCTTTTGTTATTTTCAATAATCATATATTTTTTAATATCACTGTTAAATTAGTAATACATTTAAAAAGATGATTAAGTTTCAAAAAAATATACTATAAGCTGTTTTTTTACTCTATTTTAGTATCTCTTGTACACATAGAAATTGAAAGGTATTTGAGAGTTGATATTACATTTTGCAATATGAGGAACAATATATTTCTAGAGATTAAATTTGTAAAAATAATGTAACAATACTTAGATATTAAATAGCAATAACATTAGTAAACTTCTGCATTGTAAACAGCAATTAGTATCAAGAATTTAAGATAAGATTGTTTTTGTTGTTGCTATTTATGTTTGTTTATTGTATAGTTATTATATACATTACATACTTAAATATCATGTAAAATACAAAATCAAAAATGTTTAAATATAAAATTTACTATTTACTGTTATTATATATATACACATAACATTAACTTATAAAATATTAATTATTAATTATTGATAATACAGTTCTAAATTCATGCCATCATGAATTTCATCTGAATTGTTATGTTAAGAAAAAAGCTATATTGTTAATAATTATCTTCTGTGAAAATATATTTTGTTTGAAAGGATACAATCTTGTAATTTTATGTGATCCTTAAATATAGTATACCACTTTTTTAAAACTATTTTTTCCCAATGAGTTCCAGTTTGGGCTGCTATTAATTTTTTTAAATCCCCTATTGTATCATCTGGATTGCACTTAACTCTAACTTTTTTACCAAGACGATCATTACATGTTATTTCTAGCATTTTTTACCTTGAAATAAATAATTATTCAAAAGATATTATATTATATGTATATTAGTAATAAATATAAAAAATAAATACATTCAATTACAATTTTAAAAACTAATTTTAGATTAATATTAATGAATATATATTCATATTAATAAAAGCAAGATCCCTCTAAAATCTAGATAAATATATAAATCTAATAATAGGATAAAACGTAAGCTTTAAAAGCAACTTAAATTAATTTCGTTTATCAAACCAATGTTCAAAAAAGAAGATTTGCATTTTGCATTTTTATCATAAAAATTTTGATTCTATACAAGATACAGCCATGAAGGTTATGAAATGAAATATCAATAACAACAAATGTACAAAATACTTAGCTTTAAGCTTTTCCATATTCAGTTCTGTATCACGTATCACTTTATAAAAATTATCTTTTATATGTAATCGATAGTATTTCTTATTTACAAATAAATATTAATATGATGACTACTTACAGTATATTGTAACGTTACTAGAACCAGAGAGGAAATTTTATTGGCGTGTATTTCTACTAAAACGAAATACTCCTGTAACGCTAGCGGGTGAACTTGATTGTCATATGAATCCGCCCTTAATATGTTTAATGACCATATACGTTGTTTACCTCTCCGATATGACGCTGCTCCGAGCAGAGCCCGTGATAGTCTCACTAATAAGTAATAAATATTACTTGACGACTACGAGCAAGAACGTGTGCATATTGTTATTGTTATTGTAAACTTCAATCGACACCACGTCGGTGCTCGTCTATGAATATGCAAAGGATGTCGACTACAGCCGGCACTTGTACCGTGTTCGTACCGAAGGGGTTAAGTGGCTCCCCGTAGCGTAAATGTTAAGAATATTTTATACCGTCGCAATCTAGTAGCGGTAAATATGAATTTTACGTAGTGTAGCCGAGACAATGAACGAAAGAAGTTCGATAATAAATTTATTGATTATTACTGATAACTACTTGTAATCATTCGTTAATCTGCATATTATGCAGATTACTTTCTTTACCATAAGCACTTGTAAAGACAAATCAGATCTATGTCTATTAACATAAATTATTAACAACCTTCTCGATTGGATATGAAATAAATCGCACTTTGTCATGTAAAATCGAGAATATATGTAAATCAAACAACGTAAGAAAAGAGAGTTTTATCGCTGAGCAAGGAGTCAAATCCCGATAATTGTAAAAATGTTAAATTCTTTCTAATTTGTAATTAATTATTTAAATATACATTGTTCTAAAAATTCCTTATAGAAGTTCATTAATTTTTAAGTAATTCAATAGTTTCGATTCTATTTAAGAACCACAAAATAAATTCACAAAACGCGAATGAAATGCCTCTGTACTTCACGAGCAAACAACCCAGCCCAAAATTGCCAAAATCCCTAAGCAGCCACTCAATACATACTTCGATTGAACTTGCTGGTAAATGGATTTCTAAATTATTATATTACGTTCTGTATATGTCAACAGTCATTGTTACAAAACTCAAAATGTTAATAAAAGGAAGATATTAACACGGATATCTTACCACTTTCAATAATAATAACTAGCACATTTCTTGCAATAAGTTTCTCTAGATTCACGGAATAAAGTGATTCTGAAGAGGAATATAGATACAAAAGAGAATACATTCACGTAGGTATTCTTGATAATTTTCTGCCCTGCTATTACCGAATTTATATTCAACGATGGCGGATGCAGCAGATCTTCCCGGCGCTTCTTCCAGTCAAAAGATGTCATCGAAACTTTTAAGGCAAAAAGCTCAGGAATTTTTAACTTCGAGAAAACGCGCAAATAATTTAGTAGATATAATTTCTCAATGGGATGTAAGTACGAATTCTAAAATTGTTTCAAATTGATGAATGTATCAACTTTTTAAGGTTATGTCATTTATTAAAATTCCTGATCACTCTATCAGGAATCCACTTCGTCCTGTCTACTCACAATAGAAACAATATTCGTTGAAGTCCTAAAAAGAGGTGATATGTATTTGGAACGTACGATATCCCTTACTATTTCAGGTATTCTCAAATACTTTAGTATTTTCTGCTGTTTGGCAGTATTTGACATTATACAATACATCTCGGAATTTCTTGATAAGAATTGTAAATTCTTATGTATTAATACTTTGTGAAAATACATTTTTGGACACAAAGTATAAGCATAAAGATAAAAGATACATGTTTATTTTTTAATTTTGTATATGCCTGAAAACTTGAAATAGCTTTTCCATAAGATTTCTGAAACAGAGCCAAGCCCTGAAGCAAGATATGTCAACTGGTTGAGGAATTGCTATGAAGAAATATGGGAAAAGATACTTACATCAATGGAAAAATGTCGACCTGGCATTCAACTACAAGCTCTCACTACTGCTATGAAACTGATGGCTGAAGAAGGTAAAAATCCACTGGAACCAATTGGCAACTTGGGATATTATTTTCCACTTCATCGGTTAAAGCCCATTTTGATGAAGTTACTTTCACCGGAGGAGGACAATGCCAGTTTAATATCTAGATTTCAAGAAATTATAGAATATCCTGATGCTCTTTATTATACATGGAAATGTCTTCCATCTCTTACCCCAAAAAGACAGCCACATGAAATTTATATTAAAAATTTGTTGGAACTTATACATAAATTATCATTGCCAAAAGAAATTGAAGGTATAAATTAAATAGATTAAATATGATCTTATCACTTTTAACATTAATATCTAACTTAAATTTTAATCATGTTTCAGAAAATGAGATATGTGAGAATAAGAATTTGTTGTGCAAACCACAGCAAGGTAATAGATACATGTTCTATAGTCTTTTCTTGTATTTAAGCTAATTATAATTTTTTATATATTTATATCTTTTTTTTTTTAGCTACTAAAAATTTTATATGGGATCAAGCTGGAGCAAGACGTGCATTGAATAAAGTCTGGGCTTGTGTCATGCATTGGGAATTAACACCACAGTTACATAAACAATTATTAATAGTTCTTTTAGAGAGAGTAATGCCACATTTAGAAAAACCTGTTTTACTAACAGATTTTCTTATGGATTCATTGGATGCAGATGGGCCTATTGGCTTACTTGCATTACAAGGTGTATTTTTACTAGTTACCAAACATAATTTGGAATATCCTAATATTTTTACCAAGCTTTATTCTATGTTTGAACCAGAGATCTTTCATACAAAATACAAAGCACGTTTGTTTTATCTGTCCGATCTTTTCCTCAGTTCAACGTAAGTGCGTAAAATATATGATATTTTTGTGTGTTATATAAAAATTACCACATACTTTTTTATTTTTAGGCACTTGCCAGAAGCATTAGTTGCCGCTTTCGCAAAAAGACTTGCACGTTTAACTCTTGTAGCACCACCTGAAGATATTCTTATTATCTTATTGTTTGTTGGGAATCTTTTACTTAGGCATCCTGGCTTGAAACGTCTCATTGATCATCCACAAGGAGGAGAGATTTCGTCAGAAGAAAACAATGGTGCTGGAGATCCATTTTTAATGGAAGAACGAGATCCTTTATTAAGTAACGCACTTCTTAGTAGTCTTTGGGAAATTAAAGCCCTACAGTGGCATATAGTACCAAGTATTGCTAGTGCTGCACGTTTCATTCGTGAACCTCTCCCTTCTGTAGAGTATGATATGGCATCAGCTTTAGAACGTACTGGAGGACATTTATTTGATAGTGAATTAAAAAAGAAGGTTAAAGATATTATGCTAACGTTCGAAAGACCCAATTCAATGTCATTACCAAAAGGTGAAAGATTATTGCAATATTGGCAATTAACAACAATGCACTGACTGACAATATTAAAATTGTATTGTGCAATATACATCTTTATCAAGAAGGGAACTGTTTTTTCAATGAAAACGCAAAAAAAAAAAAATGATGCTGAACTTCCTGCGTTTTTTTATACGTTAAAAAATGTAGTATGAAAATATTGCATACTTTTGTATTATTTAAAGTCTAAAAGTAATTGCAACGGAATTGATTCAAAATACATTATTTCACGAGCAACATGTAGATATGTAATTTTAGATTTCCAACCATGCAGCTATTTAGCACAATAGATACCATTTTTGTTAAATGAAGTCATTTGTATGCATGAATGTGTGATAATAAAATGAAAGATATTTTAATTTAATAGATCACTCGTGTTTTATTTATAACGTATTGTCTACTTAATATATATCATATAGGTAAACATAAGTGGACTTCATAATAAAATCGTATCATGATACAATCTTATATTTTTAACAAGTATTTAAGTATTTAACAAGTATTCAAATAATCCCATACTTAGCTATGATACATTTAAATAAGCGCTCCACGTATTATTACCGATTATTATGTATAAAAATATCTATGTACATAAATAGTAGTATTTAATCTGAATACTTTCATATAAATCTTCTATTCTCCAAAATCTGTAAGAAAAATACAAAGTTTATATAAAAAAAAAGTTATTTTTCTTATTATACATACAATGTATTATATAAGAACTACTACAAACCCATGTCAATTGTCGCCATTCATCTTCACTTAATGTATGCTTTATCTTCACTAAAATATTTGCTGGAATCTCGGGAACCGTAGCTGATATATGTTCTTCTTTAGTGGGTATATACTCCACTTGCAAAAGCTCAGCTACCGTTGGTCGTGCTTTTGGATCATGTTGTAGACATTTACGCATTACATCAATTAAAATTGGTGGTGACGGCATAACTTTATTACCATCTTCTGATTGCAAGGTTGTAGGAAAAGGAATGTTCAACTTCGGATTAGTTATTGCGTTCACTTTAGCCCATTGTGAGCGAACATGATGAAACGGAGTATGACCATATACTAAACTATACAAAATACATCCTAAAGACCACACGTCTGACTTAAAGCTTATCTACAAAATAAACATATTTGTTTTATTATCTTTTAGGTTCCGATTTTGATTATATCTAAAAAGTCATCTTCATACTTTATATTTAACATTCTGTGTGGGAGAATCTGAATTTCCACCAATATCCATTAGGGCTTCAGGGCTAATATAATTCAAAGTTCCAATTGGACAGTTTTTCACAACAGATGTCATATCAGCATTCATACTAGAAGCAATTCCAAAATCTATAAGTTTTAATCGTCCCCGTACTAACAAAAAATTTGCTGGTTTCAAATCTGAATGAATTACTCCTAAAAATGTATATATATAAAATATAATCCATTACATAAAAAATTATAAATAAATAAATGGTTATCCTATACTAAGATATTTACCATTATCATGTATATGCTTAACGGCTGTCAACATTTCTGTCCAATAATATAAAATCATTGTAAGAGGAATCTGTTTTTCTTTTGACATAGTTTTTAAAAGACGACTGAGATCAGTGTCTCCCATTTCCATTACTACATAGACCATAGGATACTTAATTTCACTAAAACGAGAAACTTGAATGTAAATGTCAGTACATGTAGTATGTACAATATATATTTTTGTAAAATAAGTTCTTACTAATCAAACATTTTAACAATACATGGTGCTTGTAATTTATGTAACATTGAAATTTCTTCTAAGCAACCTTGTGCAGAGTCCTTGTCCATACGATTAAGATTAACGCATTTAATAGCACATAACTCAAGAGAAGATAAGTCTTGTACTCTCAAAACCTCGCCACTCATACCTTGACCAAGTATACCCAAAATTAAATACTCTTTTCCTTTAACAAAAAGAGTTCTAGTTTGCCTAGATTTAGGAACATTAGATGGGATTGAGAATTGTACATTTGATGGTTTATCTACAATTTTATTTAACTCTTGTTGTTGATTTTGATTATTGACTTCTGAATGCTGATTCTGAGGATAATTGCACATTGATTTCAAGATATCTTTATTGTCTTTAATACAAGATGGAGCCTGTTTACTATTTGGTATTTTATTTACTGTCTCTTTATCCAGCAATGTATTATTTTTATTTGGGTGTTTATTTTCTTTTAATTCTTCATTAACATCTGATTCTAGATGTACATTTTCTGATGTCTCAGATATTTGCTTTGGCAAATCTGTTTTATATAAATTTTTACATAACGATTTTTCTTGAATTTTAGGTGTTACTTCATTTACTTTAGGAAGTTGAGATCCTTGTAATAAGTGTCTACTAAAAGCATCATTTTGTACCAAACTTCCTGTATCTGATAAAGGTCTTCTTACCTTACCTTCTGTATCCAAATATCTATAATTAAATACATATTTAAATAAAAGAAATTAATCATAACTATGTAAATTATTTACATTGCATTATATATATATATATATAATATATAAGAGAAATTAATCATAACTATGTAAATTATTTACATTGCATTATACATATATATATATACCTTGGAGTTTCATGTTTTCCTATGCTTGGTGTAAAATAAAAAGAATTTTTTGGAGTTTGCATAGAATCTTTAAAATTAACATTTTTATTCTGTAATGGAGTTTGTTTTATGTTATTTAGAGACCAATGAGATAAGATTGTAGCTGGTGTTAACCCATGATTTTTAGATACATCAGATACTTTGTTTTGTGGTGTTTGTGTAATATTTCTACGAGAGAAACATGGGTCTGGACGTATAGAATTAATTGAAGCATGTTTTAAAGGAGTTTGTAATATCCATTGATCGTTAGAATTTATATATGTTCCTGTATCTGATATTAATGTTTTACTTGTGGAAGCAACACTTTCACTATGAGTTTTCTCTTCATTTATTATGGAACTTGATTCTATTGTTACTTTCTTACTACTTGTATTCTGCAAATTATCCACTCCAGACTGTGATATACTTTCAAAATATTGAGATGCACAAGTAATAGATTCCCTGTTACTGCTCATTCTGGAAGTACTCTGTTGGTCTAAAAGTTGGTCCTGATTTAATTCTCCTTTAATATCTATATTAGTGATATATTTATTTTTGTGTTCAGTTTGTGAAAGCTTTTCTTGTGCATGAGTTTCAATACTTAATTGCATCTGGTTTGATTGTTCACACTTTACACTTTTTTCAATTACATCATGTTCATGTTCGTGAAATGTTAATTTACTTTCAGGCTTAGATTCTACATTATTAATTAACACATATTCTTCAGGTTTTGAAGAAACAATTATCTCTGAAACCTTACTAGTTCCTTCTAATTCATTACATGTTATATTAAATAAAGATAATGACTTATTCAATTCATCTTCAACATGATCATCCTGTGGTAGAGGTTGAGGATCATCAGAATCTGATTCATTATCAGAGTCTTGTGGTCTATCTTCGCTCTCATCATCATCACTTTCACAAAAATGCAATAATTCTTTCACACGTATTGGTTGAAATTTTGGTCGTGAAATGGTATGATTTTGATAATCCATACTATTCAACATGGATCTATTATGCTGACAGATCTGATATTTAAAAAAAAAAAAGTACTTTAATTAATATACACCAATAGAAAAAGAATAATAAACATGTAAATATATGTACAGTATAATATTACTTCAGAATATCAAAATTTATTAAAACTATTAGACATCCAGAGCCTTTGATATATTTAAAAATTATCAAAATATCGTGAGGATTAAATAAAACAAAACATTTCGAACTATTTCCACTTTGTTGGCCTGAAAGCATTATCGTACCTATAATTATAAAAATCGCTTGAACCGTAACACTCAACATACAGTTTTTGAATGCATTAATAAAAATGTGAGACACATTTCATTAAATATTATCAGAAACACTTAACTTTGAGAATATATTCATCAAAATGCATAATTGACTTTTGTGATTCTAAACTGTTTGGTTTGTATCATACTGGTTTTTCGTTTACGTCATGAAATTCAAACCTTAAGTACAGCCGTTGATTGGCTGATGCTAACAGTGTTGCAATACGCAACATTCTACTTTTAGGGATATTTCACAAAATTGCATTAGCGCCTTTCACGTAAATTAGTTCCAAATATATCATTGATATTAAATATTAAAAGGTGTTTCTTTTATTAAATTAATATAATAAAATTAACATAAAATAATGTTTTTTAATATTTTACATAATGACATGTTACAGTATATTATGTTATATTACAATGATTTGTGTTTATACTTGAAAGAAAATTCAGTAATATAGAATAAATGACAGAAAAACAATGATTGATTTTAACGTAAAATACAATTCATTTACTAATACATATTCTCTGAACATTATAAATGCTTACATTTGCGAGAAAATTTCACTTCACCAAAATTTAAAAAATTAATTATTTTGGTATTTTATGTTTTACAATGAAGTTTAAATTTTTATCTAATCGTTAAAGTAGATTAAATGTACAATGTTGAAAATCGATATTGAAAAAATGCGAGAATGTACTTATTTAAGATATCCAAAATACATAATAAAATGTATCTTGTATGTATCTTACTTTTAAATAATTTTAATTTAGTTTAACTATATTTGTTTAAAAAATTACTATGTTTAAAAATACATAACTTATTTGGTTTAATACATAAATAACAATTTCGAACACTTATAATAATTGTAATAAAAAAATTGTATTAATCATTTTATTTTACTATATTAAAATATGCACTGTTTATGTTAAATATATATCATATTCAGAAAATTTCTGAAATTTTGTTTCTGGCCACTAAATCTTGCATATAATATGTTTTCGAAGAATTGCGATAGAAAACAAGATTTTATAGAATAATATACAGTCTTTACTTTTAAATTTGCTTTATAGCTTATTTATCCGTGAGCTTAATATTTATTAAGATAAATCATGTATAAATAAATTGCTTTTTTTTAGCAGCTTAATTAATATTTAAATTAAATTATATTTAACAAATTTTCGATTTATATGTATCGTTTTTCTTGCTTAAAGAAACAATCGATATCCGCTGCTACCTGTTCCTCTATTTCGAGATCGGTCTTGTGTTTTAAGCACTAGTAGGTAGCAATTACGGAGATGTAAAACATTTAAACAGATACACTTTATCATAATTCTCATCTGCATCCTTACTCCCTAGTAATTATTTTAAGTATGTATTTCATTTTTGTTGTTTCAATCGACCAGAATTGATATAACCATACAAGTATGATTTTTGATACGAAAGAAAATTATTACTAAAGCTGAAATAAAAATGAACATGGCGCTTGGTGAACATTGATAGTTTGGTACATCGCTCTTAATCTTTTCGGTACGCTATAAATACCGTGGAAAAATCCGAAAAGTTAGAGTGTCGCATTCAAACTTTAAATTACAGAATGATTAAACAAAACGATTAGTATTTCAGCGCCCTGCTAAGATGTGTAAAGATCAATATAAAAAATAATATTTTATTTAATCCTTAGGGACGAAATTAGGAATTGTATTTCGAGTAATGAAAAAATGTTCTAGACTATGTTGCAATGTTCTTAACGTTTTCCATTATTATAATTAACAGCTCGCAATGGTGCTTTAAACGTTGATGCAGACTGTTGTTGAAACTGATATGCTAGAGGATGAATTTTAAAGCCATATAACCTGTAAAAATATTATTTAACATAATTTTATCAAAATTATATATTTGCTATTAAAATTCAAACAAATTTTTGTACGCATTTGCAAAAATGTTTTAAAATGGAAATCAGTTTTATTTCAACTCACCTAGGTACAAATTGATTTGTTGGACGTTTAGGTCTATATTCTGGATGAACCATAAAAAGCATGTGGGGAAACCCTGTTCCAAAATATGCTCCATCAGTATGATGGTGTCGAGAGCTTTTGGGTGTATAAACATCCATACACTTTGGACAATAACTTTTAACCATTGCTTCTCCAGGGACATCACTAAGACCCAGAGGCAACATAGGTTGGGATTCACAATATACACGTGGGCAATGACCAAAGTCTCCAGCTTGATATTTTTCAATCATTTGAGCAATGCCACGATTGGTAAGAATGTAACGTGCATGAATTAATCCATAAAGAAGCTCTGCTGCTTGTTCAATTAATTCAGACTGATTTGGATGGCCATCCAATTCATCATCTACAGGATAAAAACAAGCTTAAAAGTACTTTGATATTTTCTGGCATGGTGTAAATAATATATTTACCAGGTTCAAGATCAAGTATCATATCTAATGCTTGCCTATAATGTGGTACTTGCTCATTTAATCCAGTTAAATTAAACTTGTCCTGAATATAGTCCTCGTCGACCTATAAGAAGATTGTATTAACAATTCTATATAATATAAAATATAATTGCCAAATCATTGAATTGTGAAATGTAAATATTATCAAATATTGTACAAAAACAAAAATTTATACGAAATTGTGATACAGACAAGGAATTTGTTTTGAACAATCAACAACTTCAAAACTTTTAACCTCAAAAATGTGAAGTAGGTCAAGATATATACAATTAAAATGAAATATTATGACAAGAAAAGTACTTACCTCGCAAAAAAATTCATTGCCTCTAAGATTGCAAAACCACGAAATCCAGGATACCTCCTCAGAACTGCTCATTTTCCTATGAATGAAAAAAATGAAAGAAATATTTTTCCTATCAGCACTCCTACAAAGTAGAAGAGATCACCGCGTTAAAAGAGCGCAGGATTCGTATATAATGCGTAAAGGTACGTGCGCAAAAAAGTTCTCAGATCTCCGTATATTATCCACACGTACATACGACGTCAGTACTTAGTGCACGCCTGGCAATTGGTTAGAAAGGCGCCAACGAAAGGCTAGGTATGGGGAGATCAGGGTGAGGGGAGCAAATGGAGTTTTCACTTTACTAGGCAAGATGCTCGACGTTACAGCCTATCCGGCGGTTCACCTACGTTTCCGTGGTCATTGCTGCTTCGTCAACTGATTTTCAAACACGATGTACAGTCCGACACGGCCAGGAAGCACATTACTCGAGAAAAAACCTTGTAGGACGAATGAAAACCCAAAAATAAACAGCCTTTACGGCTTACCTTTTGGTGCTTTGATTAGCCACGCTTGCTCGTCCCAACGATGTAGATAGCGCTGCCGTACTTTATTCTATCCGCCACCTTCCGGCTTCTTTTCAGAAATTCTTCTTTTATTTAAACCTTTCTAATTAGAACCTTACTTTTTATATAAAGATACTGAAATTTTACTACCTGTTGAATGAACGTTAATATTTATAATAATTATTTTAGTCAAATTTTTATATTTTCATAAACAATTTTTTCTCTACTTCATTGACCAATGAACGATCAATGTATTTCCAATACACTACTTCAGCCGCAAATTTCCTACACTTTATTTAACTAATACTTAATTAAATAGAATATATGTGTTAAACCACACCATTCTTCTGCTCTTCGTTTGGTTCCGATAAGAACTTTGCCCACAATCAAAAAGATTTAAAACCGATACGCATATTATATTAGTATCACGTGACCTGTTTCCTAGCAACTTTAAACAACATAAAATTAATAAACTCACTAGATCTAATATTTTTATACTGCAATTGTATCTCACATTTGATATAGATAGTTATTTATATTCTATTTACATATACATATATGAATGCCTATTACTACATTCAAAATTTTATAGTATATTTTGTATATGTATTCTTAATATGATATTGGGTGTAACTTGATATTATTATTTATGATAAACATACAATTAAAATGACAAATGTAATTGTAATTACGTTCAAGCTAAGAGTACTATAACTGCTTATAGAATTTAAGCTGTATTAACTGTAAATAATATACAATTGAGTCATTACTGAACAATTAGGTAAAGCTAGGTGCTATTTAGAATGTAGAGGACAATTATATTTATAATTCTTATCAGTTTGAGTAATTTTCTTAAAATTCGCTACATGTTAAAAGAGAATAAGATTAATTACAGTACGTATAACCTCATAATTGTGTTTTTCAATCGTCCTATTAAGTACTAATTTAATTGTAGATGAATATGTGGTTTTGGTTTGGAAACAATTTAGGCAACTTTCTTTTACCAAAGTATAATGTTATTACAACTTCCAGTTTCTTCTGCACCTGCTTAGGTTTATTTGCACTTGCAATATTATACGAGGGTATGAAAGTTTTACAAATTAAATTACACCAAAGTACTTCAACCCTTATACAAAATCAAAGCCCAACAGTATCAGAGAATTCTTGTTTACTGTCTAAAATATCATCAAGATCTATTAGAAAACATGTTTCTTTACATTGGTATTATATTTTATAAATTACTAAATTATAGAAGCAGATTAATATTATCATAAGTTACTGTTATATATTGTTCTATTAGTATGCAATGGTCTACGTGGAGTTTTCAAGTATTTCATTGGTTTGTACATACCTTTCTTGGTTATCTTTTAATGTTAGCTATTATGACATATAATGTGTACATAAATATTGCTATTGTACTGGGAGGAGGTCTTGGATATTGGATATTTGGCCTAAAACTCATAGAACTGAATGTGGAACGATTTTTTGAAAAACGTACTCTGTTAAATTGTGATAAGGAATGTGCTGGTAAGTTTTATTAAGTGTTCTTTAAAATATTAAAAGTCTCATAACATTTATAACCATTTTTAGATAACATAGTACATTGCCAGGAAGATGAATTAACAGTCTCTGTTATCGCAGAACAGTTTGTAACAGAAGCTACTGTTGAGGTCCATATGCCAAAAGATGCTTGACAATACTAAAAATGGTAGATTATTGTTTACTAATATGTAAAATATTTTATTTTATATATATTGTATATATTTCAATTAATCATATAATAACATTTAAACTGAACTTACATGTTAATTCTCATTTAATAAAAATTTATTTTTTCTTTATATTATAGTTCAATATTTCTTTTTTCTTTTAATCAAATAAACGTTGATAACAATTATTATTACGACCCAAGAAGTGATCATATGGATTTTCTGTAGTAATATCCACTCCACAAATCCAGCAAAAATAAGCCTGACAATAATTGCATGTCATTTTATTGCATCCGTCAATTTTCTCAATCATAGTTGCACAATTTGGGCATGCCTTAGTATTTTTCTGTAAACAATATTATTACATTACAAAAATGCTACAAACATAAATAGTTTACTATTGTTAAAACTTAATACATACTTTTAAATATTCTTGCGATAAATATTCTTCAGCAATTCTTTGTATCTGTTTCCTGCCATACTTTGCTTCTAATTGTCTTTTTTGATGTTTGCTGCCATTTCGATACTCTTCAATAAGTTTTTGTCTGTTACTTGAAGACATAGCACATGGTTCAACCCCATGGTATACCTTAAAATATGCACTTAAGTAGTATGCATTTATTATATTGTACTTATCTTTTTTATATTACAAAATCATATACCTTATAACAATAAGTACAAAATGTATAGTCACATTTGCTACAAATTCCTAGCGTGTCATCATAAGTTTTTACTGACGGACATTGACACGAAATTCTTGGACAAAAGATTACGTCTTTCATAGTACTTAATGTCACGCGTAGTAAAGATTTTTCATATTGTGAAAATAATTCTGGACAAAGTTTTTTAACTTCATTAATTGTAATATTAAGATTGCAGCTTAAATCAGGGCAAGTAATACCAGTTACATTATCTTCCTTAATTTTTACAGTGATATGTTCCTGCATACAATTTTTGCAATATATATGACCGCAATTTTTGAGCTTTATACACTGTCCTCCACAAAATTTATCAAAACATATAATACATTCAAAGTAACTATTTTGAAATTTAATTTCTTCTATATAATTATTATAACTTAGTAAAAATTGTAATGGATTACAATGTAATGTACTGTATATAGCTCTAGTATCATTTTGAAATATTGAATTTAACTTAAAATAATCTGATATGTTATGATATGTCATATACATAAATGAAAGATCTAATGTGTCTTTAATGTTCAGAAATTTAAGGACATCATTCCTTAAAAATTCGAACCACAAAAATAATATTTCTTCGCCTTTATTTTCCAGCCATATCTCATCTAATTTCTGACAAATAAAAGATATTTGCCAAGGTGTAAGCCACGAGGAAATAATATAAAAATTTGGCGATTTTTCAGTAGGATAATCAACATCAAGTTCTAAGTACACTCTAATAGGTGGCAAATATTTGATAAAATAAAGATGAAAATTTTGTTCATGAACATTTTCGAGTTTTAGTAAATTATCACTGTCATTAAAAAATATATTATAATAACAGTGTATTATATCTTCTTTGTTATAAGAAAATTCATTATTGCTATAAATATGTGAAATTGCTAAGACTTCATCTTCTTGTCGTTTTCGGTTATTAGTTGTGCATTTTGACATTTTCGAAGCTTCATCCATTACTTGATACCTGTAGTTTTTATCAAATTTTTCGTTTTAAACTCGAATACATTCATCAACAAAAGAAGCTAATAGTGACCAACCTCTTCTTTCACAAGCACGTATAACATATAGCTAAGAAAACTAACTATAGCTAAGATATAGATGAAACTATAGAGTGTATAGAATAGGAACTCAAGTACAGTGAGTAACCAAAATATTCGAACGGCGTGAATTGAATGGGAAATAATCGAAAACAAGCCTAAACAGGAAGTTATTACTAAATTAAGAGTATGCTAAATTAAGAACGCATAAAGAAAGAAAATCGGATAAAGAAATCACGTCTCTTCTAAACAACAGTAATAATAAAAAGTGAGATAATAAAAAAGTACAACAATAACAACTATTGCAAATAAATCATAATTTGGGTGATAAAAGAAATTAGTACCAAGAGAAGGCAAATTGCTCAATAGCAATTGCCACACATCTATAGACTGCGTAATTTATGAAATAGAAAACTTAAGGAGTATCACCTATCTTCATATTGGCGCGTTATTATGAAATAATATTTAGTGTTTCTACGCATACACATATAAGTAATAGTTTTTACATTCACAAATAATTATATATAATTAATGTGCAAATAATTATTCAGCAAAATATTATCACAAATTTTTATAGAAGGGTCAAATGTTTTAGTAAGAATTATCACATATCATGATGATGATGGCTTATCATCATGACAATCATTTTGCAATTCATATTACAGTTCCGTTTTCAGAAAAATATATGTACGGTTGAGGGAAAAATATATGTAAGTTGTTTAACTGTTTTCATTCAATTTAGGTATAAAAAATTAAAATTTACAAGACAATGAAGATAGCATGGTGTAATTAATTCTACATTAATGTTTCTGTTTTTCTAAATCTATCAAATTACTATAATATAAAATTAGTAAATTAGAATTATAAATTACGATAATACAATATTAATAAATTAAATATTCATGAATAAAAAATAATAAAGTATATATTGTATAAAATTCAAAAGGATAGAGATACTGCATAATAGCAAAACGATACACGCACAACTGAGATTAAATTGGGCCACGAGAAGTAAACAGGTTAGGTTGAAATTTAATCGTTGAATGTTCTATGAAACAGGAATTAATTTAAAATAAATAAAGACTTATTGTACAGGAATAAAATGGTAGAGGTAGAAGCAAAGCATATTCTTCACAGTGGCATTTTTCATCCTGTTTTACGACAATGGCAATCACCAAATGTAGAGATTACGGTTAATGCTCTTATGTACCCAATCTTCATCACGTAAGTGAAATTCATATCTACCGCTTTTATCCATTTACGTATATATGGTAAGCATGTCTATTTATGCTTATTGCTTATAGATTTTTTATGAAATATGTTAATATTTGCATTTTAAAATAACAGATAGGAAGTAATAAGTGAAAAGTAGGGTCAAATGTTTCTTGATGTCAATTTGATGTTATTTGAAAATAATTTTTTGCTTGTTACATAAGTGTATAAGAAGTAACATTATATTAATTTTAAAAAGCATACATAATTGTGCTTTGTCAAAATTTGTACAGAGATATGAAGCAAGGAAACTTTAACGTCTAATTAAAAATTTTATATAACGCTTCATTTTGTATATAGAAGGTGCATATTTACAGGGATGAACAAGATGCTAAAGATCCCATTGCTAGCATGCCAGGTGTTTATCGGTACGGCATTAATCATTTGCGAAAAATGTTACAGCCATTGGTTTCAAAAGGCTTGCAGTCAATATTATTATTTGGAGTATCAAAACACTTGAAGAAGGTAATCTTTTACATAAAGAATCTAAGTAAAGTAATTAAAAAACAATATCTTTAATAGGATCATATTGGAAGTAATGCAGATAGTGCACAGAATCCCATTATTCAAGCTATACCATTAATAAGAAAATGGTTTCCAAATCTACTGATAGCATGTGATGTATGCTTATGCTCGTATACTATTCATGGCCATTGTGGAGTTTTAAATGAAGATGGGAGTATAAACAATAAAGCCAGTATTGAGCGAATTTCTGAAGTTGCACTTGCATATGCAAAAGCTGGTAAGATTGTTGTTTTTTTCAAATATATATAAATAATGTTATTTATTATCCATTTACTTACAAAGGAGCTCAAATTGTGGCACCATCTGATATGATGGATGGAAGAATAAGTGCAATAAAAAAGAAACTAGCAGTAGTTGGATTAATAAATAAAGTTGCAATTTTATCTTATGCTGTGAAATTTGCATCAGGTTTTTATGGACCTTTTAGAGATGCTTCACAATCTGCACCTAAGTTTGGAGATAGAAAATGTTATCAATTACCTCCAGGAAGTAACGGATTAGCTGCTAGAGCGGCTGTTAGCTTTTATCTTTTCTAAACTTTTAATTTTCTATTAATTTCTAAATATGAATAAATACATATTTTCCTTTAGGCTAGAGACGTTTCTGAGGGAGCTGATATGCTTATAGTCAAACCAGGTTTACCTTACTTGGATGTTGTTAGACATACAAAAGATGCACATCCAGAGTATCCAATGTTTGTGTATCAGGTTTCAGGAGAATATGCAATGCTTTATCATGGTGCTCAAAATGGTGCAATAAATTTAGAGAATGTTTTAAAAGAAGTTCTTTTATCAATGAGAAGAGCAGGTGCTGATTGTATTATAACATATTTTACGCCATTAATTTTAGATATGTTACAACCAAAAAGTAAATATTAATATCAGTAATTACGTAACTAAATGTCTGAGGACATTGATGCAAGATTAAATATACATGACATATGATATTAATATTTGGTGTGGTAAATAAAGTAAATATATTTATACATTCTTTTGTTCATTATTTCATAAAACTGATATAAAGCGATGAAATGACGACTGAATATTCCAACGATGATAGAAGAAAAAAAAAATGATGTACATAGTAAATCGATGTAAAAAGAAGTCCCGTTATCGTTACATTCCATTACGTTGCAGTAGACATATAGAACGTCGAAACGATTGTTCGTCAAAACAAAGAATACAGAAAGGAGTTTTTTTTTTTTTTTTTTTTTTTTTTTTTTTTTTTTTTTTTTTTTTTGTTTAGATATTCAGGTTATCATGTCAAAGGATTATTTTTTCCAATTAATGATGCCTTTAATATGTACATATGTCTCTCTTATAATATCTATACGTAATAAATCTTTTTAAAAATATCTAATAAATGTAAATGATAAATCGACGAATAAATGTAAAATGCATTTTTGTGGACATTTTATGTAAAGAATAATTAGAATGTAGTTAAATATCTATCCATAAAAGAATAATAAAGACATTTATATATAACAGACGTTCTAAGCGTACAAATATTTTCTTAATATATGATATGACAATGAGAGAATGAATATGGTTTTCGCGTGTTACATGAATTTCTCTTAGCATTGATTCCTCCAATCATAAGAGTACTCGAAATTTCCAGAAGTACGGTACCGTTGTGACGTGGGCCTATCGATAGCAGCCAACTGTATGTAGTTCAACCAATCAACATGCGCCTTTCCTTTAGTACGGATGCTTTGGGACCAATCAACGTAGGCCACGACGTATTCAGCTTGTTAATATCCCGGTACTGAGATAGGCCTGTAGTCAGTCATTCCTGGTTGTTCGTGTTGTTCGCTAAATTTTCGCTGAGAATAACCAAGCTTTTTACTTACAAAAAGAAGAAAGAGGCGCACGTATATTTAATCTGGTAAGTAGGAAATATAGCCAAATATTATTTAGATAAATATAAATATTAATAAATCAAAAAATGTGTTACGTTTAAAACTTCATAGAATCCTAAGAACACTTCATTATCTGCCACGTCTTGTTATAAAATATTGCAGTTTATTTTTTTATATTTTATTCTAAGTACAAGAATTCCTTCACAAATTTCTTTAAAACGCATAAAGTATTACTACAGCGTTAACTTCAATTCCTAACAGAGTGTAAAAGGACTTATTTTAAATGTTTTATAATTATAATGTACCATACAATAGCCAGCGGAATATGTTTGCCGAAATGAAACGTTTTATACGAATTAATGATTTTACTCATGATTTATTATCCTTGTTAACTATATTTACAAATAATGATGCCATTACCTAATATTGCTTAAATTTTTATATAGTACTTACTTTTTTATTGCATTAATTTTATGCAATAATTTTTTATACTTTATACGTCGATACTAGAATTTTCTATGTACCAACAATTCATGTTCTTTGCCATATTTTTTAATAATTAAACGCAAACTGGCAAGGTTATATCAAAATACTACATATTAAATTATTTATGCATTTAAAGAGTACAAATTTCAGGAATTGTATATTTCTTTTACAGAGAAGCATTTATATGAAGAGACATGAAGGGAATTAAAGCTCTACTTTTCCTAGGCTTAGTAACTTTTGTTTCTACAAAAGAAGAGAAACAGAAGGAAGATATTGGGACCGTCATTGGAATTGACTTAGGCACAACATATTCTTGGTAATTAAGTTTAAATAACATTTAATAGCGACATATGTACACATAGATGTTTAATGGAGAAGTATATCGAGGAATGAATTATTTCAGTGTCGGAGTTTACAAAAATGGAAGGGCAGAGATTATAGCCAATGATCAAGGAAACAGAATTACACCTTCCTATGTGGCATTTACTGCTGATGGCGAACGTTTAATTGGAGATGCTGCAAAGAATCAATTGACCACAAATCCTGAGAATACAGTTTTTGATGCCAAACGATTAATTGGTAGAGAATGGTCAGATCCTACTGTACAACGTGATATCAAGTTCTTTCCATTTAAAGTAATTGAAAAAAATAGCAAGCCACATATAAGAATGGCAATTAATGGTGAGGAGAAAGTGTTCGCACCTGAAGAAATCTCTGCTATGGTACTTGGTAAAATGAAGGAGACAGCAGAAGCATACTTAGGCAAAAAAGTTACTCATGCTGTTGTTACCGTACCAGCTTATTTTAACGATGCCCAGAGACAGGTAAATATGAAATATGTAGTTTAGAGAACAAATTACTAGGATATTAGTGATTAAATATGTATTAAAGTAAATACTAAACTAGTACTATAAGTAAATAAGTGATTGTTTTTATTTAGGCTACTAAAGATGCAGGTACTATTTCTGGACTTGTCGTTATGAGAATCATCAATGAACCTACAGCTGCTGCAATTGCTTATGGTTTGGATAAGAAAGATGGAGAAAAGAACGTGTTAGTTTTTGACCTGGGTGGTGGTACCTTTGACGTCAGTTTGCTTACAATCGATAATGGAGTGTTTGAGGTTGTTGCAACAAACGGTGACACTCATTTAGGTGGTGAGGA
The DNA here is from genome assembly GCA_014737525.1 of Bombus difficillimus. Taxonomy (NCBI): domain Eukaryota; kingdom Metazoa; phylum Arthropoda; class Insecta; order Hymenoptera; family Apidae; genus Bombus; species Bombus difficillimus. The sequence continues at coordinate 5,445,939 of JACXIT010000099.1, forward strand.
CTTTGATCAACGCGTAATGGATCACTTTACCAAACTGTATAAGAAGAAAAAAGGCAAAGATATTCGCAAGGATAGTAGAGCTTTACAAAAATTGCGTCGTGAAGTTGAGAAAGCTAAAAGAGCACTCAGTGTTAGCCACCAAGTATGTTTCACTATAATTCGCTCGAAAATGATTTAGTAATATCTATGAATAATATTTGTATAACTTATATCTTTATCCTGTCATAGGTGAGGATCGAAATTGAATCATTCTTCGAAGGTGAAGACTTCTCCGAGACCTTAACGCGTGCCAAATTTGAGGAATTGAACATGGATCTTTTCCGTAGTACCTTGAAACCTGTACAAAAAGTCCTAGAAGATTCCGACATGAATAAGAAAGATGTAGATGAAATTGTACTCGTTGGAGGTTCCACTAGAATTCCCAAAGTTCAACAATTAGTTAAAGAATTCTTTGGCGGTAAAGAGCCGTCACGGGGTATTAATCCTGACGAGGCCGTCGCGTATGGTGCTGCTGTGCAAGCTGGTGTCCTTTCTGGAGAGCAAGATACAGATGCTATTGTACTTCTAGATGTCAACCCACTTACTATGGGTATTGAAACTGTCGGAGGTGTGATGACTAAACTCATTCCAAGGTAAGAAAATATTCGCTATTTTTTACGTTTATGTTTATGTATATAAATAATTTTATTTGTTCGCATAATTTTATTGTTTGTATAAAAAATGTATTTTTTATTTGTTTACAGGAATACCGTGATTCCGACCAAGAAATCGCAAATCTTCTCTACTGCGTCTGATAATCAACATACAGTAACTATCCAAGTATACGAAGGTGAACGTCCAATGACGAAAGACAACCATCTTCTCGGTAAATTCGATCTTACTGGCATCCCACCAGCACCAAGGGGTATACCACAAATTGAAGTTACCTTTGAAATCGATGCTAATGGTATTCTACAAGTATCTGCTGAGGACAAGGGAACTGGAAATCGGGAAAAGATTGTTATTACCAATGACCAAAACCGTCTTACTCCCGATGACATAGAAAGGATGATAAAGGATGCCGAGAAATTTGCCGATGACGACAAAAAATTAAAAGAACGAGTAGAAGCACGCAATGAGCTCGAATCTTATGCATATTCTTTGAAAAATCAATTAGCTGATAAGGAGAAACTTGGCTCAAAAGTTAGCGATTCCGACAAGGCCAAAATGGAGGAAGCTATCGAAGAAAAAATTAAATGGCTAGAAGAGAATCCAGATACTGATCCAGAAGAATATAAGAAACAAAAGAAAGAACTTACGGATATTGTTCAGCCCATTATTGCCAAATTGTATCAGGGTGCAGGTGGTGGAGTTCCACCAACCGGAGGAGATGAAGAAGATCTGAAGGATGAGCTTTAACTAAAATATGATCAGTACTTGTATTCGTCCTAATTTAGACTGAATTAATACAGTCTCGTGCAAATGTTGCAGAGATTAATACGTCGTTGATATGTCGAGTATAAAAGACTGGTCGACGAACGTTTGTTACCCATTAAGTTACATCAGAAGTAAACAATACATGACTGCGGAGATCAATCTATGTATTGTACTACAGCGTATTTGTCATAACAGTCATGATTTTAATCTTCTCGATAAAAAAACATATATCTAATTGAAGGAATTTTATTACCGAGAGTAGCTTCATTAGTTTCCACATAAGATATTGCGCGTTAATTTATTTTAATTAATTGTTTTGTAAGTTTCATTACATATAATGGAATAAGCAGTTGTGTAATTCGCGTTACAAGTTTTGCAATGTGCTGTGTGAGGACAGAGTGAATGTGCAAGCGTGTATGACTTGCGCCTATTACTGCCTGTAGATAAACTATATCGTACTATGTACAATATAGCTGTTCTGTGTGGATGAATGTCATATGTATCAGTATCACGGAAATAAACATTTTTTCAGTAAATTACAATAAAAGTACTGTTTTCAGTTATAATATACTCTAGGTATCCGAAAAGAAATAATACATAGAAATAGATTCGGAACAAATTTTATTTGAAGATATGATTTAATATTATAACAAAAACAATTGAAAATTCACAGATAGGATTAATTCTCTATAGCTTTAAATACCTATTGTGTTTAATCGAAATATAATATTAACAGATGTAATAATAGTAATATAATATACTCTTTTGTATCATTTTTTTAATATCTTTGCTTATTCAAGCAATTCAGTCACTAAATACTTTTTTTCATATACAGATTTAGGTACAAAAATAACGTCGAAATCCCGTAACAACCATTTTCTGTAGTGGAATCTTCTGTGGTAAATTTTCTATGACTTTTTTTTTTACAGTATAGATTTTGGTTTTATAATTTAGAAAAGTAACTATATTAGATACAAGATTAAAAAGTAATAATACTATTGTCGATCAACGAACGCAATCACACAAAATAAAGGACGTCATATCTCGCATAATAATTGATTAGCACAAAAACATATTATCGTATATCAGCGATGTTTTTTCTTCTACGAATACAATAGACATAGATCGAAATGAGTAAAACCATTTATGAATGCAATAGATATCGAAATGAATAATAAATAACTGATAACTATACATATTAAAAATACCTAAAATGAATGTCTACTTTGCAAGTTTAGAGTACTTTTCCCTTTAATAAAAACATTAAGGCCGAAAAGTAGGCATTTTCGGAGGCATAATTAGTGCAACCCAATTGTGAATCCGTCGATATATTCAAAATATATACGAGGTATTTTTTAATTCTTTTTGTACAATCGTAACATTTAACAGTTTTTTTGGCATTGCTTAAAAAGGTTTATATGTGATAGACGGTGAGCACTTTTCTCACGGATCATCGGAGGGTAGTACACTAAAAATGCAGGTACAATAAGTTTTCCCTTCTTTTTTGAATCTCATTAATCCTAAGGAACATGTCATTACAATTATGTATAAGTCGAGACTCCGATAATCAATCAACAGTAACGTAACAGTTCGTGTGTAAAGTATTTATATGAATATATATATTCATGAAACGAATAATTTCTGCTTCCTGATGAAAATTAAATATCTCAGATCGAAATACCAGATCATTTCTTATAAGGAAGCTAACTTTTTTGTTTGAACTTGCTTTATCTTTTTATGCATTACGTACATTATTCGTTACGAAATGTAAAATTTTTATTTCTCCTTTTTTTCTTACGGTAAATATTCTTTTTTCTTCTTAACTAGCATAAACACGTTGAATATATTGTTTTTCCATATCTCCATTAGGTAGAACAGTACAACCTGAACTCTTGCGTGGACTTTAAAAAAACAGCGCACGTGTACAGTATCTTTCCAGGTGGATCTGTTTTTGCATTGCGGTAGTTTTTATGTTTTTCTCTCTTTTTTTTTTTTTTTTTTTTCTTTTTAACATTCCGTTTTTAACATCGGACGTATTCTTACGATAGACGACGAACATGCCTAATTTAAGCTATACGATCGAAAAGAAATTTTCTTCACAATTTCATCGAAAGCATTAAGAAATCTAAAAGTATATACTTTCTTTATGATTAATGATTCCAATATTGATAATCATTACGTTTTAACACCATTGCCAAGTCTATTAAAAATCGTAAAATATAATACGCAATAAAAATGGCAGTTGTAAAATGACAGTGATATAATACATAATTAATGATTATTTTAAAATTTATATGTTTCTCTTCGATCGTTAAATAAACTACTTTGCATGATGTAAACGAATAAAGTAAGCTACAAGTATAGATGTAGCATATATTCTATTACTCTTAATGAGTAAATAATAACTAGATGCGCGACTATTAAAATATTCTTCCGCCTATCTTTTGTAACGTTTTTCATGAAAAAAGTTAATTTCCTTCCTTTTATGAGACGACAAAATTTAATCGCTTAACACTTAGCCAACCGAATGGGGAGATCTCCCCACGTTAAAGTAAATCGCTACATGGACGATCGGGGATCTCCCATTTAGACCTTAGGAACGCGTTTTTTTTTTTTTTTTTTTTTTTTTTTTTTTTTTTTTTTTTTTTTTTTTTTTTTTTTTTTTTTTTTTTTTTTTTTTTTTTTTTTTTTTTTTTTTTTTTTTTTTTTTTTTTTTTTTTTTTTTTTTTTTTTTTTTTATTATTATCAGTTATTGTTTAGATGGAATTGTTCCCGAGTAATTGGACTTTTTCAGCTTTTATAAAGTACAGTATATAATAAAATACACCAATTTAGTGGTGTTGACTTGTCCGAGCACGGTGAGAAACATATAGTTCGCTGTGGCGCGCGTGGTTGACTAAGTGTTAACACTTTATATAAATAATCTTCCAAATGCAATATAAAACTTCATGAATGTCTATTACCAAAAATTGATCTAAAAATATTATTATTTTTAATAACTTATAATTCTTAGATAGTTCTCTAAGGCGACGCGCAACTAAGGCTGAAGATTACAGAATGAACTTCATTCGGAAAAATGTAACTTCTCATACAATAATTATTTTCGGTATTACAAACATAATTCTGTTTAAATCTTACTTTTTCTCTTTGAAGAAACTATAATGTTCTTATACTTTGCAGATTTATATGTATTAAAATTAATAATATGTAATTAACGTCGATCTATGAATTACCAAGTAGGCTGGAAAGAACACGTGAATATTTAAGCACTTAATTTAAATGTTTGTCAGACCTGAGAATCCATCCACGCTGTACTTTTTAGCAACATTTCTTAAGAAGAGTTTGCTTCTCACTTTGGAAACCAAAGGATCCCACGAGGGTAATTCAATGATCGAAATAGAAACAGAGGTATCTCTCGATACTGCCACATTTTTTTTTAACAAAAACCGATGTGCTAATAGATATAGATACTAATCAACAAATGAAGCAGATACATGGTGCGCCTCTGGTTTTATTTTTACATTACATTTACTTACTTTTTCACCTAGTTTGAACAATAACAATGTACTCTGTATCACAGTATTATATTAATAGTGTATTTAGTATTTGTCGCATTTACTTTGGATATGGCAAATATGAAATATAACAGTAAAATTATACTAATGTAAATCTATATTCTTTGGGGCTAAATGCATATCACAGTGGGAAAATTTTCAACATTTCTATCTCTTTTTTTTTTAAATTCTTATTGGAATTTCCAGAAGCACACCAGTCTTCAATAATGTATCATCTTAAAAATCACGTTACATCTATATACCTTATTAAAGACATTACAGAAAGCTTTACCGCCAACCATGGAAATAAGCAGGCAATATTAAAGTAAAAGTATCTTTTACCATTAGTTAAAAATGCACCTTAGGTTATTTAAGATACTTATTTTGTATCTAATATGCAGTCTTATCCTAATTTTTTTAGCTGTGCAACTAATTTTATCAAATGGAAAGCGATAAATTAGTAAACATGTACCTGTTTTCTAAATGATACGAGATGGTCCATGGCGTTTCAAACATTTTCATTTATCTAATCAAGCGATTGATTACAGGCGTATCACATTCATTTACTTGTCAATTATTAATTCATTTATCACTGTATCGTTCTTTTAAATAAGTATTTACAAAATTTGCTGGATCACTCTCCAGAGACAAATAAAATTACTATCAAAAGTTACACAGCTCACCCTAGACACTAAAAACATGCAGTAAATATTTAGTGATGTTTAGTAATGTGTTAGTATTAACATGAGATAATCATAAAATTAGGAGTTAGTAATGAAAAATAATGAAGTGCCGAATCGTTTTTCCTTTCATAATATAAAACCTAACCCCTTAACCTACAACGCCGTGGTGGACTCGTAGTACGTCCTTCGGGCCAAACATGAAGAACACGAGCGAGAAACGTGGCACGTCCTTCGGGCAACATGCGACAAACTCTTTCTTTTTCTTGATTCCATTCGGAACTTAAATCGTAGGGAAAGGGGTTAAACAAACAAAGGAGAAATGTACGTTAAATGTATAAGTATAGTTTTGTACTAAAATGATTAATGCGAATTGTCAATATTAATATTTCAGTACGGAAAGAATTCGTTTATAATAAATAATTTTTTCGGCATTCTAAGATAAATTGTTTTTACATTCTATTTAAATGTGTCCTTTTGAATAGTTAAACATTATCATTTATTAATAATCTCCTTCGTTTTAATAGCAGAATTTCAATAAACGAAAAAGTTTAAGCCTCATTTACCAGTTTTTGTGGTACTTACAAATATGCAATAGTTCTACGTCGATAGTGATTTTAAGTTTAATTTCAATTATTTTATATTCTCAACTAGTGCATGCTCTGACTACTATATAAGTATCAGACTAGCAACATTTATGTATTATTATTGGAAACTATTTTACGAGTCTGATTTGTAGTAATCTAACTATTTTGAAGTATTTCTTAATTGATGGGCTTATAAAAATTATTTTAGACTTATTTGTTTAAAAATCGAATTAATGTCATTTTCAAAGCGTAATAATTGATTAGTTAGTACTGCTTGCCAAAGAAGAAATTGTTGTGCACGCAGTGACTAAAATAGAGATTTTGCAAAAGCCTGTATAACTAGAGGAACACTAGCATCAAAGCCGTTAATTGTCAAAACATTCTTGTCACTCTTCTGCTTACGATAAGTCGACGAAGAGCACACAGCACAATTTATTAATCTGAAAAGAATTAAATAATGTACAATATGTTCATATGATAATTTTTGCGAAAAAATAATTTAGAAAGACATACTTTGTATTCGTAAGGTTGAGTTTTGTTTTATATGCCTCAAGAGCTTTTTCAGATGTATCAAATTTCTCAAATATTTGATCTACAATGTTAATAAATACGTCGTATTTGTGGTTTTGGTGAGCAGCCCATGATATTGGCTTAGCCAAATTTATGTTTCCACCGGACATTTGTTGAAATCTTTTCATAGCTTGACCAAAGGAAGCCGTTTTATCAATGTTCATAACATGAATTCCAAGATTCTTAAACGTGACAATGGTGACGCTCTTCTCACTACGAAGAAGTGCAAGTGCAATCATGCACGCTGCTTCTGCACCATTCACATTACCGCTACGCCAAGTATTTGTTTCCAACATTGCTTTATTCGTATTGATTGCCACCATGTAACGTAAACCAGTTGGTTGAATATACTAGATAAAAATAATTAATATAGTAAATAAATACATATATGAATGCTTTATGAGCATTTTTTATTTATACTTACAAAGAAGGAAATATTCAACATTTTGTAAAGTGCATCAATGATTTTAGAATTTGGCTTAGTCGGAGCTGGTGATGGTTTATCAATTTGTTCCTTGATTTTTCTCTTTTCGTACGTTAATGGCCTTCAAAAGTTACATATTAGATAATATTAATAAAATATAAAAGAGGAACACACACTGGAAATTATTTTATTTTACGACTTACTTTCCAGAATTTTCATAATCTCTTATTGTAACTAATACTAAAGCTGGATGAACCTTATCTCGGGCAATATTTTCTTCATTAGTGATTTGATCTATTATTTTGGAAACTGCTGGTAAGGTTGGTTTCAGTAATTTAAGATTGTGTATTCTTTGTAGATTGGTTAAAAGCATGACTAAATTCATCGATGGTATTAGCGCATTCCAAATCTACATATTATTCATAATTATAAATCATATGTATCTTATTTTCTAAAGAGTTTTTGTTGTCTTTTAGTCATACCTCTTTAGCTTTCAGCAAGTGTCCGGGTACATGATCTAATGTTAGTTTATACATCTCCAAAAGACCTGCTGCTCGAACTTCATCCGTACAGTGTTTAAAGTCTTCGACACGTTCAATATAATCTAGAATTTCCTTAAGCGTGGGATCTTCTGCAGGGTATTTTTTCACTTCTTCTAAACCATGTATTACATATCTAAGGACCATTTCTTCCCCTATTTAGCAGCGTACTGTTTAGTTAAAATTATGTTCACTTATGATTAATAAATATCAGATAAATTAGACAAATACCAGGATTAATAGGTACAGGATGAGACAATTTTATGATATCTTTATGCTTCCAACCATATCTGCCTTTATATCTTGTAACACACTTTGCTAATTCCATTGGTGTTTTTGATAAATACCAGTTATTTACAGCTTTTCTTAAACCTTGACCCCATCCGTGTTTTGAACTACCAGTTGCATCAAGTTCTTTTTTTTTACTTATTTGAGAAGCAAATTTTATGAACAAAATGAAATGCTGTGGTGATATACAAATTTTGTTTAAAACTGCATATGCTGCATGACGTAAACTTTCACTTTTCATCTGTCTACAGCAAACAGCAAGAGCAAATACCAATGTTTCTGGATTAGGGACAAGATTACTTTCAAATGCCTGTAAAAGATAAAATGTTATCATAAATTAATTATATATAATTGATTTTAATATTTATCATGAGATCTTACCTTTGTGATGATTTTAATTGGTAATAATTGTTTCTCTGTATTTTCAGCTAATTCTTCAATAGATGGGACATTTTTAGCCAGAAAATAATTATGAACAAACCAGTTTCCAGGTTGATAATCAGGATATTCTTTACCAACATAAAGAAATTGTGATAATCGCACTTCAGGATCATTTGGATCCAAATCTACCGCCATTTCTTACACAATACTATAAAAAATAATTTATAAATGTACAGAGTATGTAAAATAAGAATTTTTTTTATTTTATTTATACAAAAGCTTTTTTTCTTTATATAGCTTGAATTTATTCCTATATATTTAGTTACATAACAATAATCCATTAACAAAATATAGAGAAATATATATAATTGACAATTAGGAATAACCGTGTATTTAAAAAAAATCGATGTTTAAGTAACTTATTAAAATGTATTAGAAATGTGATTTTGAATAGCATATATTTACAACTTTATTTAATCATGTATTTTTGCAAGCGTGTATATGTATGAACGATCTTTTTAACTTTTACTCAAGTATTAGTAATTGTTTATAAGAAAATTGCAGAAGGAGCTAATTTTCATACACATACAGGGTATAATAGGACATGGTAACAGGTATCACCGAATGACCTGATAAGGTAACATAAAAATACGGGATATGCCATTACAATAGTGCATGCTTGGCTTCATAAATCATAGAGGTACAATACTTGTACGATTCCAAAAAATTTGATAAACTTTTAAACGTCATTATGTACATTCAATCCTTATTACCTTGTGTTAATCGAAAGAGTAACAACCGAAAACACAACCATACAGTACGACGTTTTATGACGTACAAGAATGTACTGACGGAAGAAGTTATATGTTCCGAGTAGAACCTGGGTCAAGTGCAAAGCACGAAAGCTCATTGACCCTCAGAAAACAGTAAATATGTTAACGAAATAGAATTTTTTATATAATAAAAAACAAGATTCTTCTTCTAAACCTGTTGTCTACTATATGCATTTGTTTTTTCTTTATCAAAATTTGATGAATTTTTAAGTATTTTTCAAAAGATCTCTTTTACCGTAATATAGGAGAAAATAGTGAATATTCGTTGCATGCGCACGCATTAAATTTGTCTTTAGTTACTAGTTTTTAAAATTACAGGTTTAAGATAGTTGAATAAAAAAGAAAAATGAAAATGTTTTCGTACATTTCTCATTCATTTATTTTCAACATTTTAATTTTTTTCTTTAATTTGTTAAATGATACCTAGGAGGAAATTTTCTCTTTGATGATACCTTATTATAGCACTATATTATAACTCGTGATCAAGATTCTAAATAATTACATATTTTGTTTTCCTTTTAATGATATGTGGTTTTTATAATGTGTGAAATATTGTTAATTCATTATTTTGTTAACAATTTTTTTTTTAGTAAACATTACAATTATTTAAAATAAAGTAGTAATTTTATTATACTCGTACAACATTATAATAGTTTGCAGTTGTATATAAAACAATATAAAATTTTAAAGAGTACTGAGAGATATGGATAAGAAGTTGATTTCATTTTCTGAACACTATCTAATCAGATCTGATATTTAAAAGTCATCATTATTTTAAGTTGGTATTTGATTTGTTGGCATTTTGAATCTCAACTAGTGATACTTGATAATGCCAAAGAGCTTTCTATGTGTCCCGAAGTATAGGTGCTGCACCACGCGGCCAAGTGTTGAAGGTGTTCCACGCTAGCATATACAAGAACCTATTTAGCTGTGACAGAAACAAGGTATACCCGCTGTGGTTCCACGCTATAAGAGCCTATGCAAATAACAAAATCGCAAGATAATTGAAATTAGTTGCCTAAGAAAAAGAAATTGTTTTAGAGAAAAAGAGAAAATCTTCCTTCTCAAACGATAATGAATCAGTGGAGCGATGCAATAATTCGAATATATTATTCATTATGGCGGAACTAAATAGGTTTTTGTATATGATAACGTGGAATACCTTCGGCACGAAGGTCGCTGAGAGCAGCACTGGTTCGGGAACAACCGGAATCATAAGTATGAGCACTCTTATTTCCTCTCTGGCAATACTTTCAAAAAAGTAATGTCAGTGCAACGGCCATGGCAGAGTGGTTACAATCGAAGATCGTTCGTTTTTGCGAACTAAATAGCGTAGAAGAGAAACATAATATTTTATCTGATATAAAAATAAAATTGGGAAGTTTAAACAATAGAGAAGCCGAACAGATCTCTCGTAATGTGGATTTTAGTCTATTGTTTGCTCAATTAACCTCAAATGACAGGTATCATAACAATACTGATTTCATGAAACAATCTTTAACGATCTTCAAGATATCTTTTAAAATATATTTTCTTTTTATTTTTTATACATTTTGTTTAAAGAAGGATGAAAAAAGCTACAAATATATTATAAATAAAGAATTGCGTTTTTGCTAGATAATCTATTATAATATTAATACAATAGTGGAAGAACATGAAGAAATTAAATAACTATAAAACTATTTACTACTTTTCCCTTACAGAGAATTTGTAGATCAAGTATGTGACATTTTGAAGGCATTGTTTGGCATTTTAGAACCTGGAGAGGTATATCAAAGATATTCAACAGAAATATCTCAGTTGATAATTCATCCAGCCGATGTAGTTAGGTCGCTTGTGTTGCATGAAATTTTCTGCATCGTCTCTAATCCCCAAAAGTTACCTTTGCTGCTCAGAGATGTCAATTTACTGGTTGCTGTCATAAATAGGATCGGAGATGACAATTTGGAGGTAGCTAATTGTGCAATGCGTATAATGAAAGAAATTGGTAAAAATCCAAATGGATTACAAATTTTATATACAGGTGAACTATTAAGAAGTTTTGCTAGATTGTTAGTAAAAAACGATACTATTAGTTTTCGTATATACGAAATTGTTGTGGATGTAGCAAAATCTTCAAAAGAAGGTCTAGAAGCTTCTGCTCAATCAGGATTTTTAAATAGTTTATTTGATGTGCTCGAAAACGAAGATATATTGCTACAGATAAATGCATTAGAAATCCTGACAGAATTGGCATTAACAGAGGAAGGATTAAATTACTTAGAGCAACACGAAGTCATAAGAAAATTTGTTCAAAAAATAACACAGGCCAATGAAAATCCGTTATCGAATTTGTTGATTCCTGGATTAATGAAATTTTTTGGAAATGTTGCACGTTATTGGCCTAACGAAATATTTTCAAAATATCCAATTGTCGTCTCTGCGTTATTTGAAGTAATAGAGAGCGGTGATCAAACTATCCTTGGTGTTGCTTTAGACACATTGGGACATGTTTCTATGCGCGTCGAAGGTAAATACGCTCTCCAAGCTTTGGGAGACGCAATGCCGTGTGCATTGAAAAAAATTGCTGACATAATACAAAGAATGCCTACAGCATTAAGAATTCGTGGGCTTAATAACTTGGCTCTCATACTTGATGTACAAAAAACAGAACAAGACAACAGAATTTTGTCACTGACAAAATCATGGTTTAACTCTATGTGCGATGATCCTATGGGTATGATTCTGGCATTATGTAGGCAACCGTTTGCAGATATTAGGCAAGCAAGTTTAGAGGTGATGGCAGTTGTGGCATCTCAAGTATGGGGTCAAGAATACATATCCTCTTACCCAGGTCTGGTTGAATTTCTGTTGGACAGGAACGTCGAATCATTTAAAGAATGTAAGGAAGCTAAATACGCAATTGTAAAACAGCTAGCCGAAGCTGAACAAGATGTATTCGATGCGAATATAATGCAAAGGTTTGGGGAGTTTGTAACTCAAGGACCGCATTACGTCGAAGCCAATACAGAAGTTGCGGTAGAAGGAGGTCTATGAGTTATATTGTTTTCCTTTTTGTTATTGTATGTTAAGAGAGTTAAAAGTTATTAACATCCACTGAAAACATTATATAAGATGTGGAATAACTTTTTTTATGTAAACATAAAAAATATACTATTTATTTTCTATGTTATATCTACAAATAAAATATAATGGTACATAAATAAGGATTTTGTTCTTTTGCACGACGAGGAATGCAGATATACAAAGGTAAATAATTTATTTTATAAGTAATAATACATAGTAACCTTAATACTTACGCAAAATACTTACATTACTATGCAGAATAGTGTAATAATGCATAATAATTGTGCTTAATTTTTACGCACGCGTCTATATTTTCTCACTGATTCCTAATTTCTTCTTTACATTAATTACATACAATAAAGACAAATAATTTTATGAAATATAGTATGCCAGATAATCGCGTCATTGCATCATTGTATGCGTTTCCGTTTCTTGGGCGAAAGTATCTTTAACATGCTCACAATAGGAGCTTCGAAGGATACCGATATGATAAACGATAATATATACGATGAAACCAGTGCTCCAAAGAAAGTGATCATCTAAAAAATGTATCGTTATATTAAATCCATTGATAAATATCTAGAGAAAATTAATTTGTTACTTTTATATCGACGCACCATGGTATATTTTCCTAAATGAAGTGGCGAGTCCAAGTTCATAGGCGTCATTCGAATCACCAGCGGATGTACCAAGTAAGCGCAATACGTTATTCTGCTAACTGGATATAAAATCGGTGCTGACAGAATACTATTCACGTATCCTATATATAGGTATAGATAATTAAAATTGTGTTTCTATAGCTATTTTTAATTTCATAATTATCGCTGCCAAAAAAAAAAAAAAAAAAGTTTACCTCCGTAACCTGTGCTACATGCAACGACGATCCACGATAAACCAAGCGCCCATACGCTGTGACTTAACGAAGAATAACTAGCTGCCATTATAGGACTAAGTTCTGTTTCGTACAGACCGTACAATAAACTTGAAAGAGATGCCGAAGAAAGGAGCCATCCTATGCAAATTGTCGTCTGAAAACGATGAAATTATAATTCATAGTAAAATTATTGTTATTCGACTATTAATCGTTTCACGACTATTAACTTTATAATGTACCTTGGACATTTTTATTTTGCAATCAGTTTTGAAAAGGAAGTATCCTACCGACATGCCTATAAGATAAGGACCTAATCTAGTCCATGGTTTATCGTAGATCTTATCGAAAAGCGCCAACGGGTCGTCCGAGCTTGGCATGTGATTATTTATCAAAGCAATGTATCCTGTTGTTATCCAGGAGCTTAGTAGTAAAGTAGTCATCGCGAAGGTTGCAATTTTAAAGTGGTTTGTCGCTAAAACTAATATCACGGCGCCAATAATGTAAAATTGAGTGTCATCCGCAACATACCAGCTCCAAATCATGCACTGAAAAAATGCGCGATACTAGGTATTGATCTTAAATTATTATAAAACTACAAAGCTACAAAAAAGCGCGAATAGATAATATTCTTCTTTTCGTTCAAGTTAAAGTGGGAATTTTTTGTAAAAATTTGGAAAATGATCGGGCGACTCACCATCTGGTCTACCGGGAATAAAGTATTGATATAGAGTAAATTCCTCCACCAGTAGTTGGGACAGTTGTAATGATCCGCGGTCGGTGGTTCAAACACGGAATTCGAATGAAACCATTTCATTACGATTTGATTAACTCCGAGTACGAACATGTAGGGAGCTGTGAGTCTACAAAATCGGTACATGAGAAGACCGATGAACTTGAGGCCACCCGCGACGATGCCCCGTGTGCCCTGCGTGAGTTTATTCAAGTCTCCTTTCGCGTTTGTCCTGAAGTAGAGGAAACTCACGAGCAAGCCTCCCATGAAGAAAAACGTATCGACGCTGAAAGCTCCGTTCGTTATAGTTTGGAAGAGGAACTTTCTTTCAACAATTTTTCGATATTCCATATTGTCCGAGTACTTGAAGATGATAATACAAGTGTGACCGAGAATAACCCAGGCCATAGATATCGCTCTGAGACCATGAATGGTACTGATCGTATCACCTCCTACTTTATTGTCACAAATAATTTTTACATTAGCTCGAACCGAGAAAGAAAGCAGCAACTCCTCGAAAACACCTAGCGTTCAAATAATGGAAGATTAGCAATTATCTCGTAGCTTCTTACGATTACGCGCGAAGGTGTTTTATTAAAACGAAGAATCGCTTACTGAATTTATGTACTTTCGGACTGGCTGAGCGTAGACTACCTTCGTGATCGTTGTTGTTATTAATTGCTAAGGATTGAGGTCCGTTGATGATAGCTTCTGCCGCTGGAACAGGAAGGTAGACCTTACCTTGAAAAGCTGCGAAATATAATGATAAAAGATGGTCACTGTCTTTGCTACTGTCATTGTCTTGTGAACGTCTGTAAGTGTTAGTCACCTTTTCGTTCTCGGTAAAGGGAACGAATATGAGAGAGATACTGCGTTTTCTCGAAGCCGCGTCAAGGAAAGGAACATTACAAGAAGGACGTTCGAAGAGAAGAAATTATCTTACCAGTATTGAGAGACTTTTGACTTCTGCCAGTTAACTGGTCAAGTTTCGCGTGCCTTTCCAAATCGTAAATCACTTTTCTTCCTCGAGTATATTTTCTCGTTATATAGATATCGTATCCGGTCCCAATTGCCATTAGCAGGACAACCAAAACTGTCACACCACTGAAACGTTCCCAATGTTTTTAATTTTCATTTATTTTAATATTTCTCGAGTTTGATTTTAATACGATTCAACGTACGATAGAATCCAGAAGACTGGGTCCTCGTACATATCGTACATATCATGCTGATCTCGAACCTTGCGAAGCGTCGAGTGTTTCATTGCCTGTTCGCTGCCAGCAAGTTTTGCTATCACAGAAACGTCGGAAGCGTTGCACGAGAAAGGTAAACATACTCCTAGATAAATCATTCTTGTCTGCAATTAACGTTAAGCAACGATTACAGACGATTATCCAAGCGGAAAATTGTTAAATAATATTCAACTACTTACCGTAGGAAATAAAGTGGTGTTCACTGAAATGGTCATCATATAAAATCCCAATTTGTGAGGCGACTTATTCGACCTTGTTCCGGTCCAGAGACTATTTTCAGTGAGGCCGCCGTGCCTTTTTTGCGGTTCGCTGTTAAACTCTTTCGCCTCCTCCATCGGTTTCTCTTGGATTTTCATTACTTTTCTTCCATAATCTTCGTTGATGTAGGCACACTGGATAGCTGAACCGACATAGTAAGAGTTTCCCCATAGGAAGCCGTTGGTATATCTGCCTGAAGCATCATTCGCTGCAAGAAAAGAAAAATTTGATGTAATCTTTTGATTGGTAAAGCAAGATCTTCTAAAGGCTTTGTGAAACCGGTAAGCGTACTCTTTTTCTGCGTAGGATGACTTGCTTGTTAGCTAGCCGATGACCTACTTCATCGTTCAAGACGCTTTCTCTCTGCTCGACGAGTGGCCATTTCCGGATTACTTTGGATGAAATACCAATGGAAGTTAATGTTTGGCTATGTCTCGTAACATACGTTACGAGTAGCATATAAACGTACTTGACAAAGGATTCGAACGCTCACGGTATTTTCATCGTTGCCGAATAATTGTTCGTTTATACGATAGAGATTTCCCGCGTTCTTATTTAATATTCAGTAACGGAGAATCGTTTGATGTCGTAAGCTAAATATTAGTGCGTGGTATTCATTTACACTTTCATAACGGACGTTCGACCGTAGACGTGGTTCTGCTACATAATTTTCATTACCAAAGATTACGACATCTATCGCGAGCTGGGAATCCAGCTGTTCTCTAACAAGAACTTTCTATATTCCAGAAGAAAGTAATATTATCTAATTATCCTAATCATTATCGTGATGGTGTTCGAACCGTTTTCATAGATCGCTATGTAGCATATACAGTTCGTACCGTAATTACTAATCACGATTCGTTACATCATTCGTAAATGGCAGTTGTAGAATAAATCGCAATGTCATCGTTCTACACAGAAACAGATTTACAACCGACGTTTCCCTCCGAAACATTTTGTAATTGATTTCCGCTAGTACATCGTCTCACCGGTCGAATATTACCACCGAGATTGCTTCTTCTTCGTTTTTTTAATTCTAAGTATCTCACTGTTAATCTTATTCAACGAATCTATGAATCAAACATTTTCAATTCGAGAGTAATTCTTGACCTTGCCTATTTTGTATTTGGATTCGATCAATGAGACTTTTACAAACATTACCGTAACCCAACGAACAACGCAACTCGGAGACATCCTATTATCGATTCCATTCGCACAAAAGTAGAATCGTATACGCGTAACAGCAAAGAAATTAGAATAACAATGGATTTTGCGTACGTGCGATGATCTCTGACACAATTCTTCGTTGAACGACGAAAGTCAAGTTCAATTTCTACGCGTGACTCGTGTCGTTTCTTCGTTGATTCGTGAAAGAACGAAATCATCTTGCTTACTCTCGTCCCATTAATTTCTCACCAGTTGTTTAATTTCCTTCTCAATGTCGTTTAATCCTCGTATTCGTTATCGTTCAAAATATTCAGCAGTTGAACGAGTTACGTTACTTTATAATGTCAGTTACCTTTTCAGGACGTACGTAGGATGCGCGAATTTCTGTGGATAAAAAAAGCCTTGTGGAAGAAAAAAGAAAGAGAAATTAGAGGAAGAAACGAAACGAAACGAAACGAATCCCACGAATTCAATGCAAGGAGTGCGACCGGTTTGCAAGGTCTTTTGCTTCGAATAACACGCTTACGGCCGCAGTCTCCTTGATAAAGTTCAAGAGCTATCGCAACGAGAGTTACTAAAAAAACTCTGATTCAGTTCGCTGCATGTACTCCTTATTCGTCGATCAGCGAATGTAACGAAATTTCTCGAAGCGTTTACACCAACGGGAGAAAGACGCTGACTTTTGCACGTTTGAATGGCGAGTCACGATTAATTACGACCGTTGCTTAATCAAAAACCGCTGTTGAAATTTTTTATTAAAATTCTTGGAATGAAAATAAGTAAGTAATGACATTTCATGGAACGTATCGGACCGAACGATTAAATGGAAAATCGATAGATAAACGAAGTTTTAAATCCAGAATCTGGCGATTAGCTTGAAACGACCGCGGTTCCCCTTGGAATTTCGAATAATCGTTCGTGGAATGTAACGGTTTAATTTATCGCTTGCTTCCGATCGACTAAACGTTTTAAATGGTACGTATGCACGATCGATTAGAGAAAGTAATTTGGAAAGAGAAAGGTTCCCCTTAACGTAATCGTTTGTGTTGCAATATTAATATACGCGTGGTTGAACTTTCGTTGATTTTAACATACGAATCATTTAGAAATATTTCTATTACGTGTCTTCTAATATTTTCTTTGAACCTACATACGCGTGAAAGTAAATTTTTCGGTCTTGGTTACATCATTTTGACCTTTTGCAATGAGTTGCAAAAAATCTGCATAGTATGGCGATCTCTTGATTCCTGTTTCTCATTAATTCTCTCATTAAGAAAATCCATAGTACGAGGATGCGTTCATCGTCTGGTTGCATCAAGTTGTGTTATGCGACACTCGAATAAAATTATAACGCGTTCGACTCGGTTTTCTAACGAGCAGGAAGTGAAACGGCCGTTCAAACGTGTTCCATAATCTGTGATCGATGAACGAAAACGTCCGTTGGTTACGTTAGTCAGCGGCTTGTACTCGATCGGCTGATTTTGCAAGCAAAATTTATCGAAATTCGCCTACGAACTATCGACTTGTTGTTGAATGGCTAGTGATGTATTTCGAGCCACTCGATACGGACGATCATAAACTTGGCAATTTAATGGTCGATCGAATGCCAAAATAGCTGTAAGCATTGGAATTCTACCGACAAACGGTATTCGGACGGAGGCGTGCTATTCCCTCTATATAATAGAATTTAGTTGTCGTTAATTAAAGGGTTTTGACGTACATAAGACAAACAGCTAGCAATATATTCAGCAGGTATGTCGTTACGTAACTTTCAACGCAGATACGTATACGCTTCCTACTTTTCGTACATATTTTAGAAAGAAACGCTACCTCGTCGAACGAAAAAGACGAAAATCGATTTGATCGTTCTTTGTTTGCAGTTGCGGGAATTCGGCTGGTTTTCATCGAGATTGGTGCAAGTTTCGAATAGGATGTAATAAACGCTCGTGTAGGACGCGTTCTATTTGCAAGTTTATGTGGAAGGAAACCTGTTTGGAAGCGAAACATATAATAGAAAGTACATAAGGAAATATCTGTTTATGTAATCCTGAGGTCGAAGGATTAAATCAGACATGAAAATAGTTCCGATACTGCGTATTATTATAATCTAAAGGAGCATTTCAAGCGTTTCAAAGTGGGTGTATACGCGTTTACGTGTCTCGTAGAAGAACTGACCGCGCGAAGGTGTCACGATAGATTGTGAAACGGCGTGTTCCACGAACTAGGAAGCGACAGACTGAGACGGTGCTGTTCCAACGACGTTGTTCGCGAACCGTTATTACATCACGGCGTTTATACAGTCCGAGAAACAAAATGATAAAGAATCGAGAACAGCCGAAGAAAAGTCTAACGTTACGTGAAAGTTGCGTTTGCAAGCCCGGTTTCCACGTAATCCTTTCTCCGGGCGGTTTTTGTATCTGGTGTGACGTAATTTCGATAATTGCCGCGGTTTCTACTTCGACCGTGTTTCTTCGTGCACGAGTCTTCCTTGAAACTTTCTAACGTTACCTTTACGCGTATCACGAAGGATATTCGCGGAAGTGCCGAGAACGCTCATCCATAAGCTTGTCGCCGAGTTAAGCAGCGTGACGCGCTACCAGTCGAAGAAACTCGTCCATTGTCTTAGAAATAGCATCGAATCTCAGCATCGCTAGCTCGCGGATGTTTATGCAAATTTATATTTTTATCAACACGAGTAAAACAATGGAGAAATTCGTACTCTGCCTATCGTGTTTTCCTTATGTTCGATCATATGGTATCGTGTTTTCTTAGTTAAGCTTTTTCTTACATCTACGAACTACGCGCGACATGGTAGCACGCCACAATAATTTACTTGTAATTCTCAATGAGAATTGATTGTAAAATTCTTCCAAATTAAATAAAAAAAAAAAAAAAAGAAATCTACGAACTAATTTTAAGTATCACATAGACTAACGCATGGAATATCGTAAAGTTATATTAGAGAACCTTGGAAGGCCGATCGACGTTGAATATAATCGAAAGTTAAACGACGAATACTTGCTTCGTAATTGATGTGGTTAGGAACAGAAATTTCAAACGTCATAAAAATAACGTTTCTAATGCTGTTTGTTCTCTCCCTAATAGCCTCGGAGTATTTTTCACCGTGTAATTGCCGCTTTGAACTTCCTACAATGATAATGGAACAGAGAGCGTCACCGGTGGAGAAAGTCATGAAATTCGTTTCGTTCGCTTTTCCTTCGCTTAGAAATTGGGCAGAATTGAACAGACAGAATTCTCACCGGAAATAACAAACCCTAACAGAATTTTACTCTCGCTTGATCGAATTAACGGAGAGTAAAATAACGCTTTCTATCTGTTTATCTCGATGAGGAATTTTAGAGAAATGAAATTTTAATAAAATGAACATCTTTCTCGTTCGAGTTCGTTTCCCGTTAATGGGGAAATTTTCCTGGAAAAATAGTCCCTCGTATGGAAACTGTTTCGAAGATGAAGCGTTGCTTTCACGAGTCATCCAGTGCTATTCATTTTCTGTATATCCACTAACTTTTTCTTCGTAGCAGGATATGTCGAAAGTACCAGCACGAAACTGGTTAGTTTCTTCCTCTTTAGGCAAATTGTACGGTTTATCGATCCCGACGCTGCTTTCGGAAATATCGAAACAATCAAAAGTAATCGTACGACGTTTAATCATCATCGGAGTTTCAACGTTGTGCTATGCCAGGTGCATAAAATCTTGCAAGAGCCGTTTCTCAACAAACGCCAAGAATACGTCTCGCAAGTACGTACATGTTTATTTGGTTGTACGAAAGATCCGTTCTCCGTGATCTTATTTTCGTTCATTTCTTAAGTGAAAATTCAGTGATGCGATATGTGTAACGCCAGGGTGAACCAGTAGCGGCACTGGTTTTTCAAAGTTCGTCGATATCGAGTCTTGTAAATCTAAAATCGAAAAGATCTAGACGAGAGAAACAACCCTGACACGTTTAGCCCTTTCGCCTGTATTAGGCGCGACCTTGACCGTACCAAATGGCGAGAGAGCGTTTGAAAATGCAACCCAAAAAGTGTAACGGATAATACACGGACGGTAGAAAAGCGTATTCTATTCTTAGATATTGCGTAGATCGTAGTATCTAAGTACACATGTTGAGTGGCATTCTTTTTCAATGTGTTGCAATCGATGCAAATGTCACGTCGGTATTCCGTTTCGAAAAAATTCGAACTAAAGTACACCTGTACATCGTGTACCAATTTGTTGCATAAATTACGCTGGTAATATTCGAATCCCTAAGACAGAAAGCCGTAACGGCCGTGTTATTACCGATACTTACGGAAAAGTGGAACAGTACGAGACTCTTGCGAAAAGTGGCATTGACCGAGGGAAGCGGTAAAACATTGAAAGCGATTCGTTGTCGGGCCAAGCCTGTGCCGGTCGTGCAAGTAACTATGGCGTAGCTCTTTGTGTCGCGAAAAGTGAAATTTCTCGATGAAAGTAGGCAAAGCAAAAGGAACTGTCGGGAGGAAGGTAGATGCATTTTAGCGAGGACGATTCTGGCCAGCTCCCGCCGCTTACCGGTGACCCATCAACTTTCCATTTCCTTACCGATGAAAGTGAATTAAACCACGTGGAATTTCATTCGTTGCTTCGATCGTGTGATCTCGTAAAAAACGTTAAATCCGAGATGGAGGGAGATTTTAATAAATCTCGTTAATTTCCCGATCGATAGGAGCCGTTAGTCCGATTAAACGGTTTAATTAAATTCGTTACGCTCGAGTTCGTTTCTTCCTTTCTCGTATTTGCATCGTGATCTCCGAAAACGTTTCTATTAAAGTCCAACGAAATCATACGCCGCGTTAATTGTGTCTCCGGCCGTTGTGACTCGTACACTTTCTATTCGTATAATACATTTTTGCTCGCTTCGCGAAATACCGTTATTTCGCGTGTACACGAGAAAAGAGAAAAATGTTTGCTCACGGTTAGTTCCAAATGAATAATCGATGGCCAAACATTTGAACAGGAACTACCGAAACCATCGACATTTTTAGAAGCAGTTTGACCAGTTCGACGTACCTTTTATAGCCCAGTCTTCGTGATTCTTCAGTCCTTTGATATACCTCGTAATATCTTTGGCACACTGCTCCTGAACAGGATATTTCCCTTCTGTCCAATTCTTGGCAAGATAACGCACATCGAATAGGTCCAACGCTTCCGACAACGTGGTCCAATTTCTATCCGGAATCTTATCGGTATCGGTAAAAGTTCTTACTCGCTGGTCCGTCAAAGGATCTCGTACTGAATTCTCTGGAACGGTCGAAGCTATCACCCCGCAGATCGCGAAGCTTGCGAAAAGAACGACGAGATACCACTTTTGGTTCATCGTTGTTTCAATTGCTCTTACACGAATCACTAGAGAAATAGAATCGTCCACTGGTCGATTAACTTCAACTAATCGCGTTTGGCATCTCGCTAACGTAGTTTCGATGAATATCCGATCGGAGTTTTTCGTGCACGTTAGAAATCTTAAAAATCGTAAACTATCACAGAAAGAATACTTGAAATCACGGTCGATGCCCGGCTAGTCTTCTTCGTCTATGCTGACAACGACGGAACTTGATCTCTTCAACTCCTCTCAGAGTCACGTGAATCTTTCTGGTTGCATTTTCCGATTCATCCGGCGATGGGCCCTTCGCTTCGAGGCCCTCCCGGCCTAGTTATCATACTTTTGAGAAAGTAGCGAGAGTGGACGGAAGGAGAGAGTACGAACTCCGCGGCACGACTGCCTGAACGATCTGGGACTAGGCTTCCAACTTCTGACAGTGTGATTTCCCTTCCGTGTGGTTCCTTCTTATTTGACGCCCAAGAATCACCTAGGACGACGAGGCCAGCAGTGGTAGAAAAATTGCTTTGCCGGCTGAATATCTTGGTAGTAATGAAAGTGCGAGAAAATGGTGGGGGAGAAACTTCCCCATATCGAAAAGTGAGCGCTAACGGTGGCTACCTTAGCCCGATACTCGTCTTGTTTAATACAACTTGTTACATAGACTCATAGTTAACATAATTTTATGTCCGTTGACAAAATGAAAGAGGCAGTGAGAGATCGTTTCTTTTGAAAGACGAGGCAGTTCCCACGCGTGAATCGATAAACATCTCCGTTCTTTTCATCTTTTTCAAAACGGATGAAATACGTTCGCGAAAAATATTCTTAAATAATAGATATTTCAGCATGTTCTGTACGTGGTCTGTTCGCGCTACGTCTATAAAATATGGTAATGATAAACGCTCGAAGGAAACCAAGAACATGCTTTAACATGGTAAATTATTTCTCGGTACATTTCTTTTTTCTCGAGTTCGGTATAAAAACAAAAAAGGTAGGATAGGAAGGAAGCCAGATGTTATTCATTAACGTTGTAAAGCTTACATAATACCAGATTTATCATACAGAACGGATGAGGATGTTTGAACAACGATCGTCTCTTGTATCAGTTTCTTTTCTACGTAGAATATTTCGTTAGAATACTTTGTTAGGAACGTTTAATCGATATAGATAATGCATTTTACCAAGGTACATAAGAAACTTCAACGAACCAACAGTGATCGCAGTATATGATACTCTTTAAATAAATTGATTAATTTAGTAGAATCGACTATAGAGTCGCGTACGATACGACGGCTTACAAAGTTTACGATGAAGTTTTGCGTGAATTCGCCTGAAATTGGCAGCACAGTCTATTATAAAAGTTTCACAAAAGAAATTTTATGCTATTAGCGGAGTGTTTCTCTTTCTTCGGCGCAAAACTTTCGTCAAACGCTGTCATTGGCTGCTCAGTCGTGCTGAAATTCGTTTTCCTTTTTTTTACCATTACAAGATTTTACTGTCCTACCGTGTAATTTCCGTTAGTAATCATACACGGCCTCCTCCAAAAACCATAATAACTGGCAAAATACAAATTTTCTGCTACCTATAATCAGCCTTTGCAATCGTTGATAATTTCTTACCTGGTCGAAAGTTGATGTTACATTTTCGACAGATATCGCGTCGAGAAAGCCATTAACATGAACGTCGATGAATTCTATTCGCGGCACGTGCCAATAAAACGTGAATCGCGTGAAAAATAGGCACAATGCAGTTACGAAGTGTAGTTGCTTGTTTTATAAATGCAGTTGCACTTTTACGTTGTCGCAATACTTTGCGTATCTTTGTTGCTCTTTGGTAAAGTATTCGTAGAATATTAATCAAACTTTGACCATGACAATGTCGATTTAGTTGTACGATGAGAAATGATCACCAGTTCAAAGTCTCACTCCTGCAGTTTAGTCTATAGATAATACGATAAAGAGAAATGAAAAATCATATGATTACGGATTTTAAATATTATAATTAATACATTTTCGAAAACGCCCCACCAAATGGGCCTAAAAACTTTTTTTTCAAAACTCACTATGATTATATGATGGGTCTCGTAATTTAGCATTTCTCTTTCGTTAGTTTCGCATCTTTGCTCTATAATGTAAGTGTTGCATTGTCGCAAAGTGAAATTGATCAAAGCAAACAGAATTTCGTCTTATTCTTTCCTTACGAGAAAGGAACAAGTTTCTGTCAACGATCTTCCACGCTTCATCGCTTCATAGAAGGTCCAAAGTCGGCCTTCTAACGATTGACCTTTCCTTTTTTAACGGATTTCTCTTCGGTGGTCATCGTTCTTTCGTTGTTACAGAATCTACAGCTTCGAACGAAATATATCTATACGTCCTTCCGGGCAATTAATACAGCTATTTAAACTATTCTGTATTTAATATATCGTTTATGTGTCGTGATCAATATGATAAGCACCATGTACTTTAAGCTAAAATATCAGAAAATTAACGTAAAAAGACAACGCAATTCTACGATATTATAGATTATTTTGATAGAATATTTGGCGAATTCGATGAAGTTGTAGCTTCAGTAATACGCTGTCTATTCAGGAAACAGTCATGGCCGTTTCTCTAGGTTTCGAGATACATACATTAAGCGTAGTGTTGTATTTTGGCCTTTACTTCAACTTGAGAATCGTATGTTGTGCCCCGTTGAGTCGCTGCTTAGCCAGGATTATTTTTATAATCATTATTTAAGAACGGACGTCTTTGAGACGAACGTACCTGTTGAAACTCCAGCATGAGATAAAGATCAGAGACATCACCAGCACCGTTAGCCTTCTAATCTCTCCTACATTTTCCTATTCCAAGTAATTCCTCAAAAACTTTTCCATAGATTCATTAACCAGCTCTCCACGCGATAGGGACAAGAAGAATCGTATCTTAGTATATCGTTTTATTTCATGATCGTGAATGGTGTATCTAATATTAATAAAGAATTGAATTATTTGTAGTGGTAATTAGTAATTGGATGCAAAATTAAGATTAGAGTTATTTCTTAGTCTTTTTTCTATTATCTTAATAAGTGGACTCGGATTCGGAGTAAGGCACCATAGAAAGAGAAAACCGATGAAAAGTGGAACAATATAAGTTGGTATAGCGAACAAGCGAAGAATAATATCATCTGTGAAACATTTTGAAATCTGTGTGAAACATTGCTAATGTTTTTTACGCATAAATAATAGTAGCTAAAATCGTATCGTCAAATTTTGTCTTCGTCGAAGCGAGGGAAAAAGTGAAAGGGGTAGAAAGAAATGAAAAGTGGAAAAGAAATAAATACTTACTTGGGATTGACAGATCCAAGAGGGGAAAAGTAAGGAGGAAGTGGAAAGGGAAGTATGTGCTTAAACGCTTGAAAGAGGCGACACCTAACGGTATATTCAGAAATGAAGTGACTGTGCCCGATCGGTAACCCAGTTAGTGTATATATATATATATCTTTAATACAATAAACAAGCCTGGAAAGAAAATAGATATTTAGGAATCTCTCTAGGATAATAATTTTTGTTAAGTTTACATAACTTTCAGGTATATTACATATTTTCTATATTACGAAAATTGTCGACTTAGAGTGTGATAATATGTAATACCAGAGAGAAAATGAGAGTGCTCACATTTATGGTTCTAGTTGTTTCCGAACTGAACTGAAGGTGACGCATTTAACATGAATGTCTATTATTAATTATTTCGTTTCCGAGTTTGTGGTTGTTTCAATATTTAAAAAAATTATATTGTTACTTATATAACAAATCTTTTTAAGTCTTTTTAAGATACTTTTTATATTTAAAGTTGTTTAAAGAAATCAATTCTACGGTTTGAAGTAAACCGCAGAACATAGCAGGCACACGTGACTCATGTAAGAATACGTTGAGAAAGCAAACAGTTCTTTTTCTAATTCACTTTTAGAATCAAATAATTTTAATAATGGATATAATAATTGATACGAAAGGCCAAGCAGATTTAGTGGAAAAAGATCGTTTGGTAGACAGCGATGAGGACGACTTAGACTTTGAAAATAAAGGTAATTAAATCTACATTGTATCATATTATTTTTAGAGATTAAGAATTTATGACAATAATAATATGCTTTTACGTACGTTGATTTAACAGATACACAGTCGGTCAAATTTTTTGACATAGAGGAAGATTTAATCCAAGATGAGATTCCAATTCAAAAAGTGGTTTGCAACCCAACTAAGGATATCGATCTCGAGGAATTTGAAAAAGATATGGGTTGGTCAAACAAAACGGTATCCTCAAAAAGAAGGGTTCGTACAACTCCAGTACAAGTTCCAGATGTAACCAAACTGACAAAAGAATTGATATCGATAGATCAGTTACTTAAAAAAAGTGTCATAGCACCCGGTTTTGAACAGCTACATGCTGTACCTCCTTATATGCTAAGTAACAGATTATTAAGTGCTAAGAGACGCAAAGAGCGTGCTAAAACTAAAGGCGAGGGTTGGTTTAATATGCCTGCTCCTGAATTGACACCAGAAGTTAGACATGATCTTCAAGTTGTAAGAATGAGATCAGTGTTGGATCCAAAACATTTCTATAAAAAGAATGATCTTAAAACAATACCAAAGTACTTTCAAATTGGTAAAGTTATGGATTCACATTTGGATTACTACTCTGGACGTCTTACTAAGAAAGAACGTAAGAAGACAATTGTTGACGAACTTATGGCTGATGCTGAATTTTCTAAGTTCAATAAACGTAAATATAAAGAAATCATTGACGAGAAGAAAAAAATGCATTATAAAGCTCATAGACATGCAAGGAAACTTAAAGGGAAGAAGAAAAAATAAATACCAATTGAAAATATGTATTTTAACCTAACGTTTGTAAAATTTGCAATTATCAAATCCGTTATAAAAATTACAAACATATATATATTTAAAGAAGTTTATATAAATTTAATGCATCCCTCCTGTAACTTCAATAGAAGTACCATTAACGTAAGAACTTTTGGAAGATGTTAAAAATGCAATTACTTCTGCCACTTCTTCTGGTTTCCCCATTCTGTGAAGAGGTATTTTTTTTATAAATAACTGCTTTACGTTATCAGGTACAGTTTCTGTCATAGGGGTTTCTATAAAACCTGGCAACACTGTATTAACGCGAATTCCAAATCTGTAATAAAAATATATGCCTGATAATATTCTAAAATCATTGAACAAAATACAGTACATATACTATAAGTACTTCTTATACGTACTGTCCAAATTCTAAAGAAGCAGTTTGTGTAAGGGCTATTACTCCAGCTTTTGATGCTGCATAATTAGCTTGACCCATGTTTCCAATTTTTCCAATAATAGAGCTTACGTTAACGATCGAACCGCTTGTACTTACGTTAGCATTAATCATTTCTTTTACTGCTGTTTGAATTATGTAAAATGTACCTTTTAAATTCACATCAAGTACTTTAGCAAAATCCTCACTCGTGAGTTTTAAAATGAACTGATCACGCGTGATTCCTGCAGAATTAACTATAATAGTGGGTGCAGTTGAATATTTACTTATTGCATTTTTAAATGCTTCTTGAATACTTTGTTCGTTTGACACTTCAACATTTAATGCCAAATGATTGGAATCTAAAAATTGCGTAGAATTTTAATAATTTTATTTTAAATGGATAATCGGAAAAAAATAATAGCATTTAACATTCAAACCATTTAAAGAAGTAATGGTATCTTCGGCGCTTTTTAAGTTCCGATCTGTAGCGATAACCTTAGCTCCTTGTCTCGCCAAAATACGGCATACTTCTCTACCTATACCGCTACCAGCACCTGTAATTGTAGTAAATTCTATTTTGATATGCACTATAAGCTTTCTCTAATTTTTTTCTTCTTCCTCTGTCTTTTTTCTTTTTTTTTTTTTTTTTTTTTTTTTNTTTTTTTTTTTTTTTTTTTTTTTTTTTTTTTTAATACACACCTGTTACAAAGGCCACTTTGCCGGCTACCATTGTCGTTTTTTAGTTAGAAAACAACTAGTACAAAGTCGAACAGATAAATTACAAATATAGATTATAAAAGACCAATGACTTGATCAATATATGTAACCTTGTAGGGAAAATGAATAAGTAGAAGATACTGAAAGACATTGATTTTGTTGATTCGCAAATCATTCTGATATATTTCGAATACTTTTCTCAACTATTTGCTATTAGTAGCTATGCGCACAATAAGTATGTACGCAAGCATTGAACCAATTAGGATGGACTTCTGTTACCTAGGTAACCGTACCATATGCTGCTGACGTCAACGCAAGTCTGCAGTGACGTCAGAAACGCAACGCGAGTAGCTATGTTTACAGAAAAATTGAACTTGAATTATAGACCTGTTCCAAATGGTTGTTTCTCAGAGAGAATGTAACACAAATGTAAAAACAAAATAGATCTATCGAAGTGCGATAAAGCACTTAAAATAATCATATTGATAAAGCTGTCAAATGTTGTAATAAAAATTATTTAAATTCGCAAAGGAAATCATACAAATACGTATCGCTAATATTTAAGCTGAAAGCAATACGGTGTAACATGTCGATCTTCAAATAATTAACAAAATTCTATTTTATCGCAAAGTTCTATTCCGATGTTTCAATAATAAATTTTTTTGTTGAAACGTCTAAGATTAAACAAATGTCTATGCTACTTGAACTACGGAATAGTATGACATGAAACTGTTGAAGATCTAAAGGAGAAAAAGAAGAAAGTAATATTTATTGCGAAAACATTGAAAACGGATCGTGCAAGTAAACAGGTAGAATTTAAACAGAGGAAGAGGAAGAAAATGAGTGGGAGGGGGCGGAAGGCTGTACGCAAAGAGACTGGCAGCACCGGCGCTTCAAGAAACATAGCCCCGCGCCTCCGCTCACGGTCCTGTAACGCTTGTGCCAGTTTTCTTTCGCAAGGGCTCCAGAGAAGAAGCAGAAGGGGGATTGCGCAGGAGGTCGAAACGAAAGAATTTTGTACCCGATTTCGGGGTTCGGACCGCATTTCGTGCGGAACACGGAAAACTGTTGCGCGACGTAATAGTAGAAATTCAATGGCCGAAAAGTCAGGAAAGACAGCGTGGTTTGGAGACGCGCATCGGAAAGTAGGTTCGATTTGGCGGACATAAGAAGAAAGAAGGAGGTAGGAGAGAGGTATATAGAGGAAAGAAGAAGAAAAAGAAAAAGAGAGGTGCGTGAGAGGACGCGTCGTCGTGTGTCGTCGTGCGGTGAGAGGTGAGGCGACGGCGGCGTGGTGAAAGCTCGAACTAGAGAAAAATTCGGCGGTAACCGGTAGCAAAGTAAAGCTACCAAGGTGTTCCGAAGTGCAGCAGCAGCGGCCCAGGATGCTGCCCGACGGAGCAAGAAGATGGCCGTGATCGGCGAGCAGAGGTATTACACGGCGGTCCGTGCGAACGCGTACACGGAGTTTTCGTGTCGTAGGTGCGAGGCGATACGTTCAGCGACGACAGGTACGTCGCCGTCCTCCTCGTCCTCGTCGTCCTCGACTGTATCTTCCCGTCATCGCCGACAGAGGAAAAAGCTACACTGTGTACAGTTAGCTATGTCCTCTTCACGAGGTAGCGGCCCGGAATCGGGAGAACTGAGCGATTCTGAGGACGGTTATTTGGATACAGATCCGTTGAGGTATGAGTTGAGAAATATACAAAATGTGATACACGTCACTCGACAAAACATTGACGCTCTAAACAATCGGTTTGCTGGATTTCAACATCCACCATCGATATATTTAAATGAATATCAAGAGTTAACTAGCAAGTTGCATGATTTAGAATCTAAGGAACAGAAGCTCAATGAATTGTTGAACGCTGGTCGAGTATCTGGTAGTGCTTCCACGTCAGAGAGTGAATCTCGTGATGCTAATACATCTGCATCAAGAGGTCAAAGAACTCCAATGAAATCTCTGCTCAGGGCATATTTACCTAATCAACAGCGTACAAGTGTACAGGTTCGTGAAGGACTTTCGTTAAGAGATGCACTTGCCAAAGCGATGAAATTAAGGAATTTGACTACAGAAATGTGCGTCGTATACATTTTGGGTGCAGACAACTCGAAATATCTTACTTCATGGGATACAGACATCTCGTTGCTCGACTGCGATGAAATATCTGTGGAAATTTTGGATAAGTTTCCGATAACTACTTCCATTTCTCATAACTTTGTGCGCAAGACATTCTTCTCACTAGCATTTTGTGAATGTTGTAGAAAACTCCTTTTTCAAGGCTTTTACTGTAGAACATGCAATTATCGATTTCATCAAAGATGTGCTGGTGGTGTACCTGCTTTGTGCCACCAAGTACGTATGCAAGATGCTTATTACCAAGCGTTACTGGCACATAATCTTGAAAGTACCGCTGGGATATTGCAACTTCCTTCGGGATATGGATTAAGTAGAAGCATGTCCCCGTCTCTGGCTCCATCGAGAAGCCAGAGGCATCCACGTTCTTTGGGACAACAAGACCGTTCCAGCTCTGCGCCTAATGTTTGTTTTAATATGGTGAAACCGAGCGGAGAATCTGCTAACTTGGATGAATACAGTAGATCTCAGAGTTTAGGTCGTCCCATTGGTATCATGCAAAGTGCAGTATCGCCAGGTAGTAGCCCAACGAAACATAGTCAGTCGACACAGGCTAGTCCTACTAGTACTTTAAGGCCGAAAAGACCAAGAGCGAGATCAGCGGATGAATCGTCCAAAAATCTTTTAGCACCTAGAGAATCTATAGAGGATTGGGAAATTCCAGCAGATGAGATCTTAATTGGAGCTCGCATTGGATCAGGTTCTTTTGGAACGGTATACAAAGCTCATTGGCACGGTCCTGTAGCTGTAAAGACGCTTAATGTCAAAATACCTACCGCTGCTCAGTTACAAGCATTTAAAAATGAAGTTGCAGTTTTACGTAAGACACGGCATGTAAATATCCTTCTGTTCATGGGATGCGTTAGCAAACCACAACTGGCTATTGTTACCCAATGGTGCGAAGGTTCTTCTCTGTATAAACATTTACACGTATTCGAGACGAAGTTTGATTTATTCACACTGATAGAAATTGGAAGACAAACTGCACAGGGCATGGATTATCTACATGCAAAAAATATCATTCACAGAGATTTAAAGAGTAACAATATATTTCTGCACGACGATCTTACTGTAAAAATTGGAGATTTTGGCTTGGCTACAGCAAAAACTAGATGGTCCGGTTCTCAACAATTCCATCAACCAACAGGATCTATCCTCTGGATGGCACCAGAAGTCATAAGAATGCAAGAAGAAAATCCGTATAGTTTTCAGTCTGACGTTTACGCATTTGGCGTTGTTTTATTTGAATTATTATCCGGTCAATTACCATATTCGCATGTTAATAACAAGGATCAGATATTATTTATGGTCGGACGTGGAAATTTACGTCCGGATTTAAACAAATTGCGTTCGGATACTCCCAAGGCACTGAAGAGACTGACAGAAGATTGCATCAAATTTTCTAGGGAGGATAGACCAATATTTCGTCAAATTTTAGCTAATTTAGAAGGTCTTTCACGAGGATTACCTAAAATAACGAGATCAGCATCTGAACCAAACTTAAATAGGACGCAGCTACAATCAGATGATTTTGTATACACTTGTGCTTCGCCAAAAACTCCAGTGAATTTTCAGTTCGGAGCATTTTTCTTTTATCCTTCCGGTGGGAACATATAAAAAGTATTACCCGAAGTAACGAGTCTGATGCGATTTGCATAAAATTGAAAATATTAAAAAAAAAAAAAAAAAAAAAAAAAAAAAAAAAAAAAAAAAAAAAAAAAAAAAAAAAAAAAAAAAAAAAAAAAAAAAAAAAAAAAAAAAAAAAAAAAAATAAATGGAAACGAAATCGTAATGAACTTAGCTATGAACAATCTACGCGATTCTTTACAACTACACTTTGACTGTGTTGCAACTGTTCGCTCGATGTAGAATGTGATTATACAATACTTAATGCAACTGATATAAAAAGGAAAAAAAATATAAGGACACAAAAATTCATCTTATTAATTGACGTATCCGATGTATTTCATGGCAAGAACGCATATGTAGCTTTTACCTTTACATACTTACCAAGTATCTATGAAAAAAGGACATTTATTTCACGAGTTATTGTTCCGCGTGCATAAACGCGTATTCGTAAACAAGTGTATACACGTACGAACGAGCGCACGTGTACGCGTGTTGGTGTAGAGGTCTGTACTTTCGTGGAATCCTTATGAAGGATGTAAAAATTAAGTAAGTAATAGAAGTAACGGCATTTAAATCTACGTGGGCCGTCATTTGTCTGTGAAGTATTTTTGCAAACGCCGAAGTGATTTTTGTACCTACTTCCTTCATGTATTGTCTTCAACATGCTCACATAAGAATTGTTCCTTTTCATATAACTTATAATTTATAGTTTAATGTTAGTATGTACATAAGTTTCGTTGAAATTATCGAAAATTTGCGTATATTGTTTTTTAAAAAGAGCGGAATGTAGACACCCTAAATACAGATTAACTAGATATTCTGTAGTAATAGATATTTTACAACGATTACCTCTTTTTTTGTAGTAATTGTTTTCTATAATAATAATAATAATAATAATCATATTTGACTGATTTTTTGTACGCAGTAAATTTTTTTTCTACGAAAGAAATTCTTTTGGTCCAACGATACCAAAAGGTTNAAAAAAAAAAAAAAAAAAAAAAAAAAAAAAAAAAAAAAAAAAAAAAAAAAAAAAAAAAAAAAAAAAAAAAAAAAAAAAAAAAAAAGAAAGAAAAAAAAAATAAGAATATGAAAAAAATGACAAATCAAATTGAAAGTCAAATAAAAAGTGATATGTATACTTGGCCTTTACTTTAAGACTTCATCGATATTATAGACTATAATAAATCATTCTCGCGAGTCATTTGTTTTGGCTTGATTTGGAGCATCGTTACGAATCAAGGCCTAAAGGATCATTTACACTCATCGACGGTAAAAAGAGGAAGTAATATCGTGTTGCAACCATAGATCGAACAAGTTATCGACTAACTTCCATTTCTTTTTCCTAACTTTGTAGTCGACTGTTGTTCCTTGCATTTTAATATTTATTCATTTTTACTACTACTCTTTTTCTTTTGTAAGTTTTTTTTCCCACTGTATTTGAGGCTCATAATGCAGGAAGGGGCGCGAACTTCACTTCGAAGTGATGAATTCGTAAAGTATTTGTTACATAGCATTAAAGACTTTCAGTTTTACGAGGTAATCGAAACTTTTGTTATAACCAAACGTGTTTCAGATAACGGCCCGATCAACGGTAAATAATCATATAGGGGAAACGTATGCGGATTGCGAGTATAAAGAGGTATACAGCGATAAAGAAAATAATAGAGTGAACTTTTCGACTTGTGTATCGTATAATTTAGGGGAACGCGCAGTAGTGAAAAAAGAGAAATTAGTGAAACTTTATTCGATGGGCGTCTGAAGCACGCTTACGCGATCGATGATAAACCATACCGACTACGTAACATTTTGCATCATTGATTCGCGGGCGTATCCTAAAATTTAACATCGACGCGACACTCGTCAAACCGTGACATGTTTCCGAAACACACAAAAGGCCTAAGAGGAAATCTTCGAAATTTCACTAGTTAAAACGAGTGATATCTTGTTTCTAAAGCACGTGGTATCCCGATTTACTATTTATTTATTTATGTATAATCCAAGTGTGATGAAATGCAATTGAAAAGCAACAAAAAAAAAAAAAAAAAAAAAAAAAAAAAAAAAAAAAAAAAAAAAAAAAAAAAAAAAAAAAAAAAAAAAAAAAAAAAAAAAAAAAAAAAAAAAAAAAAAAAAAAAAAAAAAAAAAAAAAAAAAAAAAAAAAAAAAAAAAAAAAAAAAAAAAAAAAAAAAAAAAAAAAAAAAAAAAAAAAAAAAAAAAAGAAAGAAAAAAGGAAAAAGAGGAAAAATACTAATAAATAAGTGCTGGATTTTAACATTTTGTCGAGAGTGCGTGATTGCGAGGAACAGTGAATATGTGAATCGTAGGAAAGGAGAAAACGTGTTCGAGTGTGCAAGAGAGCGAGAAAAAGAGAGAATGTATGTAAAAAGGACGATGAGAACGGAACGAAAATTACCGATGAACACGTTCACCGGAATGAAGGAACGCACTTGTCATTGTTAATGACGCTTTCTCGTAA
The DNA here is from genome assembly GCA_014737525.1 of Bombus difficillimus. Taxonomy (NCBI): domain Eukaryota; kingdom Metazoa; phylum Arthropoda; class Insecta; order Hymenoptera; family Apidae; genus Bombus; species Bombus difficillimus. The sequence goes on from JACXIT010000099.1 coordinate 5,480,149, forward strand.
CAGGGAAATAGCGAACCGCGAAACATAATTAATGATGTTACAAAAATATTATTAAATGAAAAAAAAGAGAGATATGTAAAAGAGGAGGATGTCGTGCAAGGTGCGGGGGATAGCTCTTTTTAAATGGCTTTCCGAGATCTTTTATAGTGCAATTTTCTAGATATGATAAAACCCTCGAGCGATTACGAATGGATCCTCTACGATGTACAATGGTTAGGCTGTATAATATATAGAAGTAAAAAACCTATTCCTGCATTTTTTACTTGCGTTTTACACTTTAAACCATTTTGTTCTTGTGATACGATATAACTTGAATTAGGTCTTGACGAAGTGTGCTAATATTTAACCAACGATGTAAAATACTCTCCTTTTTTCTTTAATTTTAGTTTTTACACTTTAATTTATTGCGAAGACTAGTAAGATAGTGTGAATAAAAAGTGTTTATTTAGATATGTGTAATGTGTAACGCACGTGAACAGACGATGAATACAAAGACAAGAGAAAGCAAACAGTAGAATTTGCGACCCTCGCGCTCTGCGTCCTCCTTAATCGATCTTCCTGTATGTCACTATCAAATTTTAGAATATTATTTTCTCGGAAGACATTCCTCTGTATATTGCTTTAATGTATATCGTACACGTAGAAGGGTTTGTATGCGGTTGCAGATTATCGAATGTGTTTTTGTGTCGACCTGAACACCGAGAAACATATTACGTTATGCACGTTTTAAAATTAACGGTAGTTGGCTCTTCGAAGCGTAGAATCAAATCGGAAGTGACGAAAGCGATAAGTGAAACTGGCTTAAAAACGTTCAAAATGAACGATCTAATATAAATTATCTAACGTTTGAAAAGAAAGGGACGAAAAAGAATATTAAAGAAAAGAAATGGAACAGCTCTTGAATCTACGAATCTTCTTAGAGTTAACTTTAACACGTCAATGAAATTGGTGATTTTGATTGATCCGAAAGATCGATGAGGTTAGTTTTGAACAAAGTGTGACTTCTCCGCTTCCAGAAATATGTCTTGTATATCGGCATTGTTAACCGTGTTACGCATAAGTGAATTATCGAACATTTTGAATTCTCTCTTCGAATTCTACTACGAATCTCAATCGGGTTTGACACGAAAAAACGATCGGATGGCAGATTTTTCGTTTGATTGACAGACGTCGCATGGCACGTATTGTAATAGGATTTCGGCTTCGTTTTCGTCATATTATGCTGAAGTTGCTATCGAGTGAAATGTATGTCTTGTAACGAGATAGCGTGGCTGAGATTCGAGATACTTAATGCGATCGATCGTGTTGATCGATCGATCATTGTATTCGACCGAAGAAGCTGGCAAACAAAAAAATGAAAAAAAGAAAAAAAAAGAAAAGAAGCAAAAATAAAAAGTTGACTCTTCATGTAATAAGTTTCGTTCTTCTTCTAACGGAGTTTCGATATATTTTATCGACTAGCCTAGTATATCGACGTTGAAAGTAATATGCTATTGATAAAACTTGTGCGTGTTTGTGGATACAAAAAACCATTTGCAATCTTTATCATTGCTTCTTGGATGGGACTCGGGAAGCGACGCAATAACGACACTTCATCGTATCAATACCGTCTCATGTATCCTTAATCAGAATATATTGAATACAACGTTTACGAGTGATAATTTTGTACGATCGAGCATTTCAATTAATGTACAATTCGCTTTAATTTGTATTACACGAGTTATATCGGGAGTCGATCGGACGTGTTATTCGTTTCGTTTAGAATCATATGCTTCTTGATATGGTGAGTAGATGTACTCACTGATCCGTGTTAACGATATTACCTCGACAAACAATTGAGATTACTAAAAATTTGATCGGATAATTGTCGTTCATCGAAATTAGATGTAGTATCAGCGAGCATTATATAAATAAAAGTTAAATGTCATTGATCGAATCAAAATACGATATTTTAATTCAAGGATCACTCGAAAGAAACCAATGAGTACCACTGCCCTAGATATGCTTTTCTATGTAGCGTAGCGTACACTGTGATCTTTGAAAGGCAATATACGTAAGTACCATGTAATCGCATTTGAATCAAACATCGCGTTAAATTTAAATGACTGTGAAATTCATTAGCATCGGACACAAAGGTGTTGTGGACATATTTCGCTCGAAGAATTGCGAATTTATTAGAATCCATCGCAAATTAATCTTTTCTCGGTAACTGTTTCGAATAAAATCGAGTAAGTATGAACAAGCTGTTTCCTTTCTATCTGTGTATCATTATAGCGAACTTAAGCAAAGTTTTCGCTGTAAAGTAGTACACGTTTATACGTTCTAGAGAAATTCGATATTTGCGTATAACTTCGCGGAATAGGTGTACAATATTGGATCTTGTACGTAAATAATTCGAAATTATTTAATTTGATGGCATAGTCATTTTGCTATTCGAACGACGGTCTTAGAATACGTAAACATGACTTAATCCGGTGAGTACACGCGTACCATAATGGCGATGGCAGCTTATAAATGCAATCACGGAAACCAAGAATCCCTGTCGGAAGGTCATCGCATCGTGGATCTTTAGTAATCCTCTATGAGGTTCTCCACTTCTCCTCCCTTTACCCCGCAAGATTAACTATCTTACGTTATTCGTATAGGTACTGCTTATCATATTTACTTGTTATGCGCATTGCATTGCATTCGCCTCCAACTAAAATTTACGATGACAAACAATATTGTAATTCGCTTTTCGTAAAGATAATCTTACGTTGAGAATGATCTAGAGCTCGTGTAAGTGAACGCACCCCTACAAAGAGATACGATCAGCGTATAGAACGAGTATATATGTGTATCGTATACGCAGCAAAAGGTTCTAGCGTGTTGGTGAGTGCGCGTACAAACGAGAACGCCTGTACGTAGAGGTTAGAACCCACTACGCTGATGCACGAGTGCTCGTTGTGTCTAAAGCGTACGTGAGATACACGGAGGGAGCGCGCATGCGCAAATCCAGCTGGCGCCTCGACCGGCTGTAGTCGATGCTGGAACTTCGTACCGCGAGTGTCTGTGTTTGTTCTTTAAGTCTTATCGTCGTAAATTGGTACGCAAATTATATTCGTGTACATATACATAGGTACGAGTCATAGAATAGGCGAAGAGTCTCATTTATGTACGATCATCGTGAACAGGTGGACGTCGAGGTCGTTCGGTTTGCTGCGTGAAACGAGGTTAGTTGACTTCAAATCGAATTTCGGGCGGTCGCTCCAAAGGGGAACGACATTACGTGGATATTTGCCTGGAAGAAACGGTCCCTGTGTTTTTCTATGCCGCGCTGTTTCAGTGTCGCGTGTGACAATAGTCGAAAGTAGACGCGGATTACTCAGGGACAGCGCTCGCTTCTCATATTTCTTGTATGATATTTCAACGCGATGTATTAGACGAAAATAGTATCGCGTGTTTGACCGATCGGAGTCGCTTGTTCCCTGTAAATCTGCTAGCTGTCGTATCTTTCAGCTATATTAAATTCGTGGCTAGAAGTTCGAAAAGCGTGCTACATTTCTGTGCCGAATGGATAAAATCGAATGGAAAATCGGTTATCGGTACGAAACATTTAAACTTTGACAGAATGTCCGAGCAAACGTCGTTACAATTTATCCTGCTTTTAAGTATCTTTTGCCTTTCGCCGTACGGCTGTACACAATACGAGTAACTTATTGAATTAGAAGAAAAATGTTATCACGAAGAGATTGATAAGGGTTGACTATACACCGATATAATTACAATAACACGGATTTCGATCGATTGTACAGTTGTTACGCATGGATACACGTTTCAGAACGCTATTTACCAAAAAAGAAAATCTGACTAATATAATATACGACTAGTCAATCGTGTTCAAGAGGAGAATCGAAGGAAACGACATTGACCGAGAAACGGAAAAGCAATCGTCGCGCATATATTTTACGCCGTGGAATATCGAGTGTTGATTCGAATATCGATATGCATTAAACGCGCTTTCATCTTGTAATTACCATGAAACACGTAGTCGTTGAAACATCGTATTGTTACTTTCTCTTTAACGTTTGAATCTTGATATTTTGATGTTTTGCTTTGCAACGGTCATCCGGTCGAAATAATCGCGCATTATCGATATATCTAATAACAACGAACGTATCGATACCATTCGGATCGATAAAACGACGCTGGAGAAAAGATTATACTTCTTGGGAGAAAAATGGTGATCGTGTCGCGCGATTCGATTCTACGTGTGGCGTAGATCATCGTTGCAATATTGTTGCGGTGATGCACAAATTTCGCAGTTGCGGCTTTTTCGTGTGGCGTTTCATTCTTAAAGGCGCGTGTGTGCGCCCGTCGAAAGTTGAAGCACAACAGACATCGTGCCAAAGTTAATATCGATCGTTCGACTTTTATAATTCGTCAGCGCGTCCCGTATTACGTAAAAAATTATTGCCCTTATAAAATCTCAATTGTTTATAAATCGATTAACATTTAAAATACATTTAACCTATACTTGGTATCAAATCTAAAAATGTATCGAATTTGGCATGAAAAAAGATAGAGGAATTGTTCGGTTATGTTTTTCTATTCGAACTAACGTTGAACGTATAGTATTCGCTTTTTTTTTTTTTTTTTTTTTCATTTTCCTCTTTTAACTGTTAATTAAGCTGCTTATCTGTAAACGCATTAAATAGGAATAATTAGCGGTATAATTACGTTTCTAACGTACGTTTCCTCGTAGAGATAGCAATGTTCTAACAAGTACGTTGTTTTGTTCCTTTCCAGGCCCGAATTCAATAAGTAAATTGTAGTAACAGGTCATAAGACGTTCACCTCTGAAGGAGACGGAGGGAGAAGATCGAGGGGATCGAACGAATTTTGCCTCGTCCCTTCTCTAGTTCTGCTTCAGTCAGCTTCGTCCCTCGTACAAAGCGGCATCGTGTCTCTATCTTTAATTATTCCACGCCTGTATCTTCTGCCTTCTACGAGAATTATTTTATTTTGCCTGAATGTGGTAGCTTGGTGATCCAACGAACGACATTGGCCGCTGGAAAAACTGGAACAGCCGTTGCCCGTAAGCAGCGTTACTTCAAGACCTTGCCAGTTTGTCCTTGTAACCGAAACACATGTGCCAACCACGCTCTTAAACCACGCATCGTCCAACTATCATCCCTGTGTTTCTTGCGGTCGCCTTCGACCGCACGAGGGTGGCAAAGAATAGAAAGAGCAAGAAGTTTTCTCTCGCGTAGCTCGATTATACAATGGAGAAGAGAGCTTGGTTGATCGACGGATCGAATTCGGTGAATCGATAAAGTTATCCGACGCGTTCTTCTCCTACTAACGAATACGTCGTCGAGGATAACAACGAGACAAACGAGCGAACGAATGTGCAGAGCGACAGAACGAGAGAATGTACGGCTGGCAGCTTTGGACATGGGATAGATGATAGATCGCGAATGATGGGGTGGTAGAGCGAATAGGAAACGCAAAATGGATTGGGTGCCTCGGCTCAGGTAGCCAGAGACGATAAGGTCGAGGGCTCCAGGGCGGATAGGCCCCGAGCTGTTTAGTAAAGCCTCCCTTCTCTTTCTCTATGCATTCGGTCGAATAATGGGAACACATTTTCCCATCGATGTTGTCGGTGAGAGTATTACTTCTGAAAGACTGCTTTTCCTTTTCTGCCATCTGCCGATCGACGTTGTGCAAAAAGACTGAATTTAATAATCGATAATCAACCGAGGAATTCAAACCGATTGATCTATGCATCGGATCCCGGTGAATTTGTTCAAAGAAGAAGAAGAAGAAGAAGAAGAAGAAGAGGAAGAGGAAGAAGAAGGAGGAGAAGGAGGCCAATACGAATTTACTGGTGATCGCTACTGGTTCAACGGAACGTTAGCGTTTGACTCACGAAAAGACTGAACACACGTTGATTCATTATTCAAAGAGAAAAAGGTGATCCGCATATCGCGTTCTATAGGAATTTCTTTTCATTTATCGCTCTACACATACATATCTTTCGGGATCTCGTGTAATTGTTGTACATACATACCTATCTACACGTTGTATACGCAGACAGTTTGTCACACCATCTATACGAGCTTTAAGAAATTTCTGACGAACGTATATACAAAGTGACGTACGCGTCTCATTACGCGAATTTTCGACTATTATACATATTGGAAATATGTCGCGTATATATACATGCGTGTAGAAACAGAATATATAATATATATATATATCTATATCTATGTACACATGTAAAAAAAAAAAAAAACTGTTTCGCTGCCTAATAGAAGTATTCGCGGATAAAGTGTTGTGTGCGATTCGGTAAAAGAACAAGTACGCAAACCGTATCGTTGTATCTATTTTTTTTTTTTTTTCTATGAAGAGAATTCACGTTGGAAGGTTTTTAAGTTGAAGGAAGAAACGTTCGTTCGTTCTTTATTTATCTAACGGGACTCTTATCAATTTATCGAGAATATTATTGACGGCGCGCAACGAACAATTAGAAAAGGAAAGTATTTAGAGTCAGTGAGAAGTGTAGTTGAAGCGTGATCGCTGCCAGAAACAAAGCAGGATGGGTTGTGGACAGAGCAAAATCGGCAATATCTATCCGAAGAATAAGAAGAACAAAAACAATACCGGCAAGAAAAACGGAGATTCTGTCGGTGAGTAATCGATCGATAATTATTATTTTTAATCTGCAATAAAATCCGTTTCATTTGCTTCGTTCCTTTTACGTTTTTGTTTCTTACCTTTTTTCGTTGCACGGATGGTATTGCTTGGTCGAAGGATTAGATCGTGCACAGTGCAAATACGTAATAACCGATTTGGTAAGATCCCCTCGTCGTCTGACAGACGCGGGCGAGACCGACATTGTTCGCGTAATTAACGCCGTTTCTCGTCAATCTAGGTCTGCCGTGTAATTGTTAACCCGATGACGGTAATTAAACAGATGCGTCTCAATCTAGAACATCGACACCCATCCAGAGAGATTTCCTTCCCGATGAAAGGTGATTGAACAGTCCGCCTCGATTATACCGGTGCTTTTCTCTGCCTTAAATCTATCGCTACACGAATATACGCATGTACCTAGCTACTCAAGATCAAATCGAATATGACTTTAATACGACTTTTCACATCTTATAGAACGGTAAGTATACGTAAAATGATTTGATCGATCTGATTGTCGCGTACATTAATGCACGCAACATAGTTATTCCGAGATGGTCGATAACTTCGTGAAATTAAACTGGCAGTTCGTTATCCGTTATGTTGGAACGCGAAGAAAAAAGATCTTTACCGTGCGTGACAATGGAAGATAAGTTGGCGAGCCTCCAGTTTGAAATTACGTTCCAGAACAGGAGGAACTTAACCGCCGATCGTAGCACAGAGTAGATGCCCGTATTTAGATCTCACGGATCCGTCTCGAGGCTAAGTCGCGATTCTCGTTGTATAATTACTATGGTAGTAGCTTTTCGTTTCTGTTTATCTTTAACGTAACGCATCGAGGTTCTTTCGTACGACTTATCGCGTGTCTGTCCGTTGCACGTTCACTCGGTTAGAATATTTAAACTTCTTCCTATTAGAACCAGTAAATTCTTTAAATCCCTCACCACGCTTACGCTATTATATTTGAGTCATTCGGTTTAGCGGTAATTGTTCACTCATATTCCAAAGTAGCAACGTGATTTATCGTTAAACATCTTCCGTGTTATCTTACCTAACAATTTGTTAGATAAAACAGATATGGTTTAACGAGGATACTTCTCGACGGAAAAATCATAATATCGATTACAATATTGATTTCATTCTAAAGACGCGTATTGCATCTTCTTCTTCTACTAATTAAGAATTTCCCGATGTCTCCGGAAATTCCTCGTCAATTGCCACGTGATTCATCGATATCTTATTCTTGCCATTTGTTTCGGCGAAATGCGAACGCGTAATTCAATAATACATCGCAAGTAGCATTATGACGAAAAAAGGCAGCAGATAAGATGCTTCATCGAACTCGTTATCGTAGAATTTTATATTAGAATTATAATAAGAATTCAGTAGAGCGGCAACAAGTACGCCGCGTGCGTGGCCACGCACACCTATATACGCACGCGTGCGGGAACGATCGATTTCGTTCTTAACGTACATCACTTGAGGTAGATTAGGCTCTGGGTTAGATCGTGCATAAGGGGAGCGTAACCTTCTGAACAATAAATTGACATTCGACAACCCTGTTCTGTTCGACCGTTGTTCGCACGCCTGTTGTTTTATTCGTTGAGAACGACCTGTTCGATAACCACCGGACGTATGTATTTCGTCTTCGACGTACGTACCTTTAGTCTCGCTTGCAAAAATCCCCCCCCCCCTCCCTCCTTTATCCCTCTATTATCTTTTCAATTGGATTCTGTACTTCTGTAAATCCTGATAATCGAATATTCAAACAAAACAGTGTTTATTTCGAGCTATGTTTGCCGTCCTAATTTCACTAGCAATAAATTATCAACGGCAATCAAGTATACATAGATTTTCTACTTTGTGGAATCATGCGACCTAGATTCGCTAACGTAAATGACTCTGGTGTCTGTTACGTTCGTCGTATCCATTGATTCTTAAACGATTTCGTTTCTATATATTTTCCTTCTTTCGTTAATGGTCGGGGTAGTGGTTTGTAAACTCGTGATAGTGAGATACGACGTGCGACGCTAATAAAGAAGCAAAAAGGTAAAGAAAACAAATCAGCGAACCACGCGTCTTGAAATCGTATGTATCGTGGTTCGTTGTTTACCGGCTTCGACGTCTGCGAGCTAAATATATCACGCGATAATTCTGATATTTATATCATTACTATGACTTCGCTTACGGTACTTGGGAACACTGCCGTTTAGTAATTCACGCATGCACCGAGATTATGTATTTTTAGTTATCAATTTAAGCAATGGCCTAAATCACGCTCGATCGTTCATCATTTATGCAATTATGAAAAGGAACAAACAACGTAAAATTGCGCTGAAATCCACATCAACGCGTTATGTCATAACAGTATTGCGCTAAAAATAAGATCATTATTGCACTATAGACGGTGTTTGCGAGAAGAAAATCCAAGATGAAAGTATTATTTTTTACCGATCGTTAACCATACATTATACTCGAGAAAATACAAATAGGTAGCTATTAATATTCCTATGTTTGTTGCAGCTTATCTGCGGTTATTGCAAATATGTTATGCCAGGGAAAATTCGTAAATAATTTTGTTCATTGTTATTCACAGAGTCATAAGTACATAAGTTTCAGAACATATACGTACATTATTACGAGAATTTGTTGTATATTATCTCATTCTCTTAAAATGCGAATATATACATAATATGCTACGCATAAATATATCGGTATAATCTAATATATAAAAGAAGGTATGGGAGATGTTCGACTAATTTTTATTTTTCATTTTTTTATGTCCGCTTAATTAATAATCGCGAGTGACGAGTTAAATTTAGAATAACATACATTATATTTTAAAATGCGCTGTTTCCACTTCTAATTTTCAATTTTCTACCAACGACATAATGTTGCGCGCGCAACTTGGTTGCCAGTTTACACTGTTTACAGCGTTGCCATCGTTTAAGCGGGAGCTTGTGCCGCGAATGATTAAAGTGTCCCTCGTGTATGCGGACGTTCGGTACGTTTTCGTATCTCAAAACGTGTCGCGTGTCCAAGTTCGATTCTCGTAGTATTTGGCCGACATTTCGTCAAAATACGCTAGAGTCGGCGCGTCTCTACTTGGTAAATAAGACAAGCTTCAAGGCCCGGAGTCGATATTATCGCGCTCGGTAGTAGAGCAGCTAACGACTTGCCTACGTGATCGTTGTTCGGCGTATAAAAGGGTCGCGCCTCTCTAGCGTCAGTGTCTGTCTCTCGTAGCAATTTCGTGTGCGAGCATCGTTCGTTCTCGTTGTCGAAAAAATTCTGTTGCGAGTAGTTTTTTTTTTTTTTTTTCCTATTTATATCTAACGTTTATCGATCGTTGTTAATCGAGATTTTATCGATACACGCGACGTTATAAATACTGCAAAAAGTGAGGTTAAGTAACCGGCGCTCCGAAGAATACGCCATCGGTCGGTGACAGTGAACGGTTTTTATACCGCGTTGAATCATCGGATCCGATATTTCACTTGGATTGGAGGACATTTGTCCTGCCAGGACGTCGGATTTTGAGGGCAAACAGAAGGGAGCCGCCAAGATGTGGCTGAAAGTGCTCAGGCAGAATATATCACATTTAGCCCGTAGGACGAAAGGTAAGGTCACATTTGTTCCTTGAAATCGGAGCTCAGTGGGGAAACGAGACGACGGTTGTCACCGCGAAAGAACGCCTATTTATAGATTTGCGCTACTTGGATTTGGAGGATCGTACGCGACAAATTAAAATTCTTCTTTGTAAATACCTTACGATCGACAATGGGAATCGCGTACATAGCTTAAGTAAGTACGTGTTCGCGTACAACTTTGTTGCAGGATGCAGGTAATTCTATCCTCGAATTAGGCTGCATTCTAATTTAAGCCCGTCTCGTATTTCGCGGTCTTTCGGAGAAGAGAATTCTGGAATGCGCGGTGACGATGCTGTTGCAGCTGCGTGACTCACAGCTGCTTCGGCAGAGCGTATCCGGCTTTTGCATTATTCTAAGTCTGTTAACCCCTCAGAAAAATCGTACAAGCGATCTACTTTATATTTAAGTCGATGTTTACCGCATGGCACGTGATCTCATCGTAACCGCTTCTCGATGCAGTTGCGTTTGAATTCGCAGCAGTCGTATATTTAGCGTTAGAAAATGAGAAATCGCGCGCGATTATTAAGCGATTCAATTTTTTTTTTTGTTTATCAATCACGTATTGGTAACTGTGGAAGAGCCTTTGCGACAAGAAGATACTTGTACGTAACGTAGTAACGCATTACGTAGTAAATTAAACATTTTTTTCGAATCTTAACATTCTCCGTCTTAAAACATTCAGAATTAAATCAACGTGACTATAATCGTGTCAGCGTTTTCCGTCAACTCGACCTTGGAAGCGAGATGTAAGGCTGACGTTTATTTCAAGTAATTCCTACGATCGATCGTCAATGAGATTACCTTACTTCCAACGTGAAACTCTTTACCTGTAGCGTTCGTAGCGTACGATATACCGTGTCGAATCTGTTTGTCAATATTAGTATATCGTCTTGTATTATATATATCGACAAACTGGAATATAACCTATCGCTGTTGCAACTTGCGACGAAGTGTTTCTTTGACGCAGAACCTTAAATTCGACTCTTAGTCGAGCGATATTAACGTCTCGCAGAATAATCTTATCGATGTTTAAGTTTTTGTCCTTAGATCGGGAGAAAGTTGGAAGTTCTTTATGTTGTAACGGATTAGCGACGATCGAAGAGATGCGCGAAGGCTGCGCTGTACAGGAAGCATCCTCACCGATCGAGTTGCGTTCGATCTACTAATCAGACGGGTTTTGTTAGACGTCACTTTCCCCTTTGAGGCACGCCCCGCGTGCATATCCGGGCAAGAGAAACGGGGGAAAAATGCGTAGCTCGTGATACCCATGTGACTATACATAGAACGTGATATGTATTTCACGCAATGGCGTAGGCGCTCGAAAAAGATATGCGACTGCGGTTTATGCGCGGGCATCTTTCTTACGCGGTTGCCATTCGTTGATATCCACTCTCAGACTCATCGAGCTAACTCTGTTACGATCCGTACATTTTTATTTTTTATATTTTATTTGATATAGAACCGAGACAAGAAAAGGCACGTATAAATTATAATTCTTTCATATTTTTTTTTTTTTAACTTGGAAAGCTCTCTGACAACGAAAAAACAAGATTCGATTGAAAATATTTGAAGACTATTCAAAGGGCACGGCAGAGTTGATAAGATGCAAACGAACGATTTGTTATCAGTATCGTCAGCCTTACGATGAGATCTCACCTACTTAATCGTCACTGGTAGCCCACTTTTTCTCTTTTTTTCGCACTTACATTTTTCTATGCGGAAAAAGGAAATTTCAAAAACAGTATATCTAGCAACACGTTGATTTTACTAATTAACGATGACTCGTCAAACAGATACGGTGTTTGCGGAATAACCAGTGACGCAGATATCCTTAATGCGTTTTCGAAAAGTCGGAGACTCGTCGAAACAAAAGAGAGGATAGAAATTGCATATTGTGCGCATATTTTTTGGAATAATAAACCGCGCAGCTGAAAAAGTGCGCAGCGGAGATAACGGCAAGGTATTTGACGATATCTCAGTCTTATCGGCTAATAAAAATCTTTATTGTACTCGAATTTATTCTTATCTGTTCGTGTCATCGAATTTCAGTCGCTTTGTGCATTGTTCTTCGCATGGTGTAATTAAAGATGATTAATCAGCGTAATTTAAATGCCGCGTATCTGAAATCATGGTTATTTGGTAAAAACCGTGCTTTGTTTATTGATTTCGGATCGGCGAATGTTTATTCTCGCGTTCGCCGATATTAAGAATATAATCAGAGGAATAACGCGCAGTATTCTCAGAAAACCTTGAAAATTCGTAGATTCAACGGCATTTGCAAGTTTTCTGCGCGTAATAATTATCTATTTACATTGTCGATTGGGCGGTCAAAAACACGACATTGATACGTGCGTTACAACAATATCCGAGACTCAGTTTGTTTTCGTCATTAGGTTGCATGCTATAACGAGTCCAAAGGTTAACTCGAAAGGTACAAGGTATTTAACCAAACTGTTAACGTTGTGTATAAAATCATTATCAGCCTTGCTTTTTTTAAACTTTCATTTATATAGAACAAACGAGAAATTAAAAAAAAAAAAATGTAGAGGAGAAGCATTTAGGATTGCACAAAGAACGGCGGGAAGATTTAGACGTTTCAAATTTCGCTCGTATGTTTTTTAAGAAACCACCGATCTGCCAGTTTTCGCTCACTCTGTACAAACAACTTAAAAATATCGAATATACTTCCTCGATCGAAAAGCATCGGTCTTTATTTTTCTTCTTTCTTTCGTCGGACGAGAACAAATGTGTTTGCGATACAAACGCGGTTCAAAGATCGTCTTCCTCGTGGAAAGAACTCAACTTGCAGACACACCTACGCGAGAAACGTTCGTGGAAGATCTCAATATTTGACGAAAACGCGAAACTCTCGAGGCCACCTGCAGTCTGGAAAAAAAAATCTCACGTTGTATCCGCGGTATCGCTTTTCGTGGTCTCGCGAACGCGGTGTCATAAAACGCCGAACGTTTCACCGTATTAGAATACCAGTATGCTCTTCGACGAATTTTTTTCCAGTTTCCATAGGCTATCTAAACGCGTTTTTTTGTTATACAGAGGCTCGTCGTATCGCGTCACTTTTTTTTTTATTCCTTCCAACTTCTCCGCGTTTTTTAATTTCATATCTATAAACGTTGACAGGACAAAATCGCTCGAAACATTCGTGTTCTCGGATTACATTTTTATCTTTTCTCGCGCATCTCCAGTTAGAAAGTATCCCATTCTGGGTAAAAATTTCTGAGAGGAAAAAGTTCTCTGTCGCAATGTTTTTTCTCCGATTCTCGAGCTACGACGAAAAACTTTGTCGTGAAAAAATTCCCTTCGGCCCAGAGATCGACCGTCGAGATAAGCGTATGTTATATTTATTTTGACGAACGTTTACCAACAACCCAAACAATCCATTTTTATCATTATCTCCGCCTTTTGCAATGCTGTCGATGGATTTCAGACGCGTCATTTTTCACAATGTAACTACTTTTTACAGTAAATATTTGACGCATTCCTTGTTGTTGAGGTTATCGTGGTTGTACGGATCGAAGAACACGCGGATAAATTGTAAAAGTAGCAAATATATTTAACGAGTAAATAGTAGATATAAGTACGAATACGGTTGAGCTGGTCTAGATCCGCACGCTGACAGTGTTACCCTGTAACTGAAAAAACCCGAAGCCAACGTCGCCTCTCTAATGCTTATGGTTTGCCATCGTCGCCTATCTATCGTCTATACACTCTCGATGGCTTCAGCGACCGAGGAAACCAAACAGTACAGATGTAGAGTTTTCCTAGAAGTGCTGACCACTTCAACGCTTATCCTTCACAAAGTTATACATTTTCGTTTGACTGATAATAACGACGGTCATCGACGAGGCTCGTATACACGATGGATTTCAATAAAGAGACCGGTGTCCGGGTTTTCTCAAACAGATCTCCTAGATACGACGAAAGAGAGAAGAAGAGGAATTTCTCTCTTTTTTCGCGCGGTCGTGTTTCCTCGTCGCCTAGACTATTACGTTTCTCCGCAGAAATTGTCTAGCGTTTTAATAGACGTTGCGGAGACCAAAACGTTATTTCTCTCGTTTATTTGACTCATATAGAAAGAGAGCCGACCGAGTACTGGAATCGCTATCAATCGTCGTCCGAGTATCGATTTCCACGGAAACCAGTTACATCGCGGTAATTCTAACTCGCGGCTCGTATCCGTATGGTACCATTGGATTGGGTCGGTGTCTCTTTTTTTTCTGCGTCGTTGAAAATATTTCTTGCCGACCGTATCGTTCCCTTCGTTGATTGTTGCTGCCTCGACCGTCGATTAATGACCGTTGCTGCTCCGTTGGTTCCTCCGTTGCACTTAAAAAAAAAAAAAGAAAGGAAAAACGTAGTATTAGCCGTTAATGGCACTTACTGTTAGTTTCGAAGCTCTGTACGAAGAAACTTACGGAGACACTATAAACGTCAATATTTACCAACTATGTATATATAAGATTGCCAAGTTAATCACGAAGCATCGATAATATCGCTAGATAATGTATCTTTCAAAATTCAAAGCGGCGAATAATTCTTCGTACGGCGATGATGACTCGCGCGGAGCAGAATATCTTACGTTAAGAGAATTTGAATATGAACGGAAAGCACTGAATGCACACTCTGAAATCTCATAGCTGAATAGTTGCTGCATATAATGGATGCATCGAAGGAACGCGTAATTCGTCGGAAAAAGAGAAACGCGGTATCGGATATTGATAAACATTTAGCTTCTTTTTTACGCGTTTTCCGTTCACCGTGGCTAACAGATCGATCTTTAACGCGGTTCGTGCATTATTTATGACGCTGTGCGTGTATGCGAGCGTGTATTATGTTTTCAACCGATATTGCTGCGAGTACGCGATAATAACGGGCTCCTACGTATACGACGAGAGGATCCATCGATGAATTCTTATCGACACGCCCTAAAAAAAGATTATGTACGTACTTCCCTGTGGTGAGATAAAATAGAATAGGAATGGAGAAGAGATAGCGATATCGAGGTCAATTTCGACCTCTCGCAGATAAAGTCGAAGGCTTCGCTCGTTCTACGAATATCACGATTCAGCGAGGAATTAGCCGTTTCTTCCGTCTTTTGTACCTTCGAGTGGGCAACGTCGTCGTTGCTCCGTTGGAAATCAATGGATTCGCGGTTTCGTCACGAGTCGTTCACCTTGAGGCAGCTGCGTCCTCCAGTAGATTGAATCCAGGGAAATTGAATCAGGAGTAATTTGTACCCTATGAGCGCGTGCTTTCCTCGGTCTTGGATTTACGTGCTGCCTCGTACCCGGTATAACTCGATCAATTCCAAGCGCTCGAAAAGGCTCATTTTCGGTTCTCCGCTCCGACACATTTCCACCGAGTTTCATCGGGAACGATCGCATTAACGTTACCATCCAGTCCGAGATTCAGGCGTTTCAGTCCAACGAATCGATAGATTGTTCTCTATGTTCTAGAATACTTATCGTTTAGAATCGATGCAAGAGCGATACAAATTTTTTTCCAATAAATCGATAGAGGCAGGCAAAGGACGCGTAACATTCGTATTTAATTAGCAATGCCTTTTAATTCGATAGCTTGGAAGCGTACACATTCGGATTCTTCAAACGAACGATTTATATCACCAGACTGTAGATACTTGTACTGTAGATACGTTCGGCACTTGGAGTGGCCGTTCGTTTATGACTCGGACAGCACCTGTGCCTTTCTTGGCAAAATCCGAATTTCTTACTTGCCAAGAGGCTAAGAAACACCCGAGGCGTTGGGTCAGATTTAAAGTAAACATCTGGTATCGATCGGCAATACCAGCTGCAAGCAATATGCAGCTACAAGAATACGCAAGTATAATGTTCGAGGTAGTAGATATCCATCCCATAAAACTGACGGTAAGAAGGAAAAGCCGGGGAAGGGAAGTTAGTCTATAGGGACTGTTACGTCGCGTAAGATGGTCAGCGCGACGTTCCTTATGGTCTGACCGCCCAGGCCCCGCACAGCTTCATACCGACCCCAATGGGCCTAAGGAACCACCATAAACCGAACCTTTTTAACTTTCTTTCAATTTATATAAGTAAGTTAGGTCTATAGCTGGGTCCTTAAAACAGTCCTTGGGTTTATTCCACGCTCGGACAAATTACGGAGAAAGCAGGCATCTGCCTAACGGCAAAGCAGATGTTTCCAAAAAACAAAGACACCCATGAGCCACGTTGGCAGGAAAACTTTCTCCTCATATTTTCCTCATTAACGTCGACGATAACCAATGGGCATCGCGGATAGTTACCCTCACCTTTCTACCGAGAAGTGTGAAGAGCGAATCCGCGTTCCTAGTTCAAAAGGGCACACCCACACGGAGCTTTCCTCCGTAGAAACGCGAGACGCGTCCTCACTGCCGATTCTGCCTTGCAGTCAGTCACAAGTCAATCAACTTGCTGAACACAGGCATTCAGGCCCTTCAGGCAGTCACAATTCAATCAGTCACATTTCTCGGTCCTCGAGTCAACGCTTAAACTTATTCTTCACCGCTAGAATAGTCAACACGTGTCTGTATCGGGTCTCTACCCTCAAATCAATCGCGTATTCAAACTGTACATTCGCACCAGTGTAATTATCCTCTACAAGCTGCCGGAATAAATCTAAAGTTATACCTGGTTATTCAGTGTAACTTCATTTAAACCACCCCGATTATCCCAAAAGAAATACGGGGATCGACCTGTTCGTGGCGTCGATTAGTAAAATAATCGTAACGGGAATTTACGACTCCCGTTGACGCGTTTTCCTCGCGACCGCGTCTCCCCGCGACGGGCCGAATAAACAGGGACCAAGCGAAGCTCTTCTCGAGGTCAGTGTTAACAGAGTCTTACAACAGTCTCCATCAGAGAGTCACAATCTTCGCGTTATGCTGCACCGTATTCTGTATTTAACTTGCAAATACACAACCCAAACATACTACTACTCGGCATCTTTAATTTACATCCACCTTGAGCGTTAATATCGTTCAAGGTTCGCGATATCAATCGATCAGTTGCGAACTGACTGATCGCCGCTTGGTTGAGAATTGGCAAACACGACATATAAAAATATAGGAAATATTCAAAGCAAAACAGCGATTGGAATATTTAGGATACGATATTAGGTTGTTCGAAAAGTGTCTTTCCTTTACACACGCGTCTTTTACAACATCTGTCGAACGTTGTGATCTTTATTTTAATAGAACAAAATAGATCGTACGTAATTCGATAAAATGATATAAAACGGGAAGTATCGTGCATCCATTATTTCCTTATAAAACGAAAGAAACTTCTCGAACGACCTAATACATAGGACGAAACTGTGGTCAAGTTTCGTTTCATAAAAATTTTCCTCCGAGTCGCGCGTGGTCTAGGCGCCAGGAGACTTCTCACGCGTCACTCAGCGGTTTAAATCACCGTACGATTCAAGGATTCGCGCGAGCGTCATGTTTAGGCGGAATGTACACGCGTTCGTTCGAGGACGGCCAGTCACAATGAATAGAAAGTCCCGTCCTATATTTGGCCCCGTCTGCTGCCAAGACGCATTAACGGCACATGTATACGGGGTGAATCAACTAGTGGCGGCCCACTGTTCGATTTTCTATCAAGTCGGTCGTGTTCGTCCATCAAGAATCGAATTTCGTTGATATTTTTAGCGGTGCGAGTAGAATTTCTCGCGGGCGAATAACCAACGACCGCGGTCATCGTGTATGCGTTTTGATCTTTTACGAAGGTTACGTTGGATTTCATTTTCGATGCTCGCTGCGTGTGTGTGAGATATTAATTAAATTCATCGGCATGACTCGCGCGTATTTTATACGTCACCGAGGATCCGTGGTTACGCACATGCTAATGCGGTTGCATCGTTTGAATCACTCGCAAGCTATTCTGATCAATTTCGTAGATTGAAAACTGCGGAAAAACAACGAGACGATGTTCGCGATAAACGTCTTTCTACGACGTACGAACTTGCAAAGCTAACTCGTTTATTTTTCGAAAAGCATGCGCGCGTAATGGTCACGGTGCACAGCCGAGTAACGAAATAAAGGAATTCGTTAGAAACGTTTATGCATTAATGGGAAATTTAAGTGCAGACGATACGCAAAGCGCAGGTGTGTAAAATACCCAGAGAAAGGTGAAGATATAGTAGAACGATGTTTGAGCGGAGAAGCGTTATTTTTCATCTCCTCGTCGGTCTTTTAGTTGTATTCGTAAAGATACGAATTTGTATAAACATCACGAGTCTAGGAAATATTTCAATAGTTGGATGAACGATCTCTATTCGATTCGCTAAAATTAACGCCGGTTGATACTTTGTTTCGCGTCATTGCCGAGGGACAAATCTAATTGTAGATAGAAGGCACGTGCCTTCCTGCGTGTCTGGATAAGCTCCTCACGCAGGATTTTACTGAATCAGATTATCAAAAGACGCGGCTTCGTATCGATCATTTGCATCCCCGTCCTTGTTCGGTTTACCGGTGGTCAATTTAATTATATCGGCTCGCAGAGATATCGGCCTTCCCATCCACTTTTTCGAATATTAAAATTCAGCCCTCCGTACGTATCGACACTGACCGTCTTTTCTTTTCTTCTCGTTTCTTGCGTTTAATCGTATCGCTTTTCAAGCCCTTTCGAGAGCCAACGATCAAACGTAACACGTCGTTTATTATTCAGCTTTATCGTCCGATCGTGGCTGTTGCAATTATTTAGTTACTGGAGACCCGAAGCCTACGTGGTTCGTAATGCAATTCGCTTGATCCGGGATTATAATAACGCGGGATAAAGACGGCAAACAAAAGGGTTAATGTCGAAGGAAACGGAATCAGGTTAAACGTCGACGGAAATAACGAAGCTCCATAATCGTGTCTTTCGATGTGAAAAAATGAGTAGACCGTTTAAAGGTACGATTGCTGCAATTATCGATGATATTGGGAAAGGGGAACCGGGTTCTTGAACCTTTCTTCCTATCTCTGACGTATCGCTGAGGTGTCGGTAATACATTGACTGTCTGACAACCGGCACTCGTGCGTAATTTCCGTCTGACCAAAGAGCCGACGTTCGTAAACGAGCAAATAAACGTTCGCTCGGTCGGTCGATTTATATACCTGTAGGTAACTTTGACAACGATAAAGAACATCGGACAGGAACGTGAAACCATGTGAAAAATTAGTATTCATCGCGGTATCGACGTGTTACGGAGCGATCCGAAACGTTGAATAATCGCATTCCTGACGATTGGTCGGCGCGTTATTATTGGAATTCCGTGTTACGGTGTCGACGACGATGTGCCCGATCGACCGAACCAAACGATCTATTGTGCATGGAGCAACGAATCGGTTACGACTCGATTCACCTCGACTCCACGTTACGACCACGAACGATCGTTAAATCGGTTCGCCGCGTCAGGGTCGCTGGCAATCGTCGCGTGCCCTAACATCCGTCTACACGCGTGGAAACGCGTGGAACGCTTTAACGATAACGATTCCATATTGCCTACTAGACGATCCTTGAAAATTGACCACAGGTATTTATGGAATACCGAAGTCAGTACTCCGTTTGTCGGCCAATGCGATGCTTCTGTAAAACGACCGATCGTTTCTTGAAATTGCTTTTATCAAAGTTGACGTGTTTAGTTTCTGCGAGTTTATTACTATTTTTCTTGTTAATAGAATATTCATAAAGGCACCGTGCAATGTATCACGAACATGATAACACACTGAAGTTTTTTCGTTTCACCAGGCAAAAGAATACGCTATACATATGTACATATTAACGACCGATTTTGTATATCACATGCGGAAGCTTACGTTCTTCCAATTTTGTGTTCCTTCCTTTCCATATAACTCGGTTAACACTAAATCTACCGGCGGCGACCAAATTGATCGTTCTACAACTTCTACACGAATTTAATCGTATTTAAACTTTGCCATATCGCTGCATAATTTCTGACTTTTACTAAAACATGCGTACAATATTTGTACTCTGCTTTGCCTAACGTGAGCGATCATTTTCACTGCCCGATAAAATATTTTAGTTATTCTTAAAATAAATGCAATCAATAGAAAGAAAAAGCTATCTCAAGGTCAAATGACAAACAAAATCAGTAATAACAAATAATAACAGTTATTACGCCCGTAATCTTGTCATAAAACAATCCATCCCTCGATCAAGATAGTCACCAGCTGTCAAGATATACCAACTCAGGCCCATGATAATTCCAAGGAACCGCCATAAAATTTAACATGTTTTACAGTCCATTGTTACAAACATTTTAAAAGTCGAGAAGTTCCTTAGGGTCATTGCTCATTGCGATAAAACACGGAAAAAGCTTTCCCGACTCCACCCTCGAGTAACCGTTGGTGAAGAACGGCCAATACCAATCAATATTTTCGTATAAATATCGCCGTCGCAGACCATATTCTTACTTGCTATTGTCCTTTCGACTGGAATACGCCTCAGTTTGTTAGTCAATTAGTCGAAATCTAAACTTGTTATCTCTGAAACTCGGACAGAAAGCATCTCAGAGAGTTTTGTGTAAAGTTGTTACGAAAAGGAAAAGTAAAGCATATCAAATTTGACAATAATTTTGTATTCCGTACGTGGTAGTATTCTGTGATAAATATTTGCCCTAGAAATTCAAGACTTAAAAAAGAAAATTATAAAAAAAAAAAGAAGCATTTAGAGTATTGGGAACCAAGAGGGAGCTAGATGCAACAAGACTAGATGCGTTTATTGCTCTGCTGTATGCCCGCGGTGCATACGAGGCAAAACATTTGTGGAATAAAATTTGGAGACCTGCTTTTTTCAAAAATAACGAGCAAGAATGACTTTGTTGAAATTACGAGGTTTACGCGGTTTGATAAGAAGAGCGAAAGAAGCCAACGTTTACGAGCCAATAAATTTCCAACGGTATCTACTGTATGGGGCCAATTTACAGAGAATTCGCAAAATTGTTATAAACCTGGCGCATGCATTACTTTTATGTATAGAATCGCGGGAAAAAACCATGCGATAAAACTATCAACAAGTTCTCAGATTCATTACCACAAAAAACTTGTCAAGTAAAAAATTGTAAACGTTACAAAATTACGAAAATTTGTTTAAGATGCGGGAAATACTTACGCGGCAAATGTACGTTTGATAATAAGATAATTTGTAAAAAATGCAGCGACGTTGAATAAGATATATCTCTATATAAATAAAAATGTAATTCTATTTGAGTCTATGATTGAAATCAAACAAAAGTAAATTTGGACGAAATTTTATAAAAGTTCATCATTTTATATACACTTAGTTATAAATTAACCATTATCTAAGTTAAATCATAAAAAATATTATTTCTTTAATCACCGGAACAGGTATACACGAAGCGTCGGTAGGTTTAGTGTTAAACTGTGCCAATACGAAGTACACGCTCGCGAGGAATGAAAACGCAAAGGATCGGAAGATATACATTTTTCGTCGTATAGAGAACGATCAAACGATCAGGGTAAAGGTTCTGAATAAAATTCAATTTACCTACGGCATCTCACGCATGCGTTTAAGTACACGCACAGTATGAATCTGTTAAGCGCAGATCAATCCCATCGAATTATAACACACGACACCCACACAGCGAATAATACATGGGCCAATAGCTCGTTGTTCTCGATAGGAAGGTTTAACCATCGCGAAAATATATTCCAGATATCTACCGAGCGACCTGTCGTCACAAAGAATCTGCCTAACGGGCAAATCGAATTAAATCCTTTCGCTTTGCATCCCCTTTTTTTTGCTTCTTCTTCCATCCATTCGATTATCTTCTGGTCCGAGTATCGTAGAGTATCGTGATTTCCAGATAAAAGGGTAGATCGCTCGCTGTATTTGCGTTTATACCGTCAATACCGACGCTTTCTTCGTCCTCGAGCTTTCAGGTTATTGCATCGAATCGTAATTAGGAATATGCAATTACGATGCCGCGTTCGCGTGGAAATTTTCAAGAAGAAATAAAAGAAGAAAGAAAATGCAGCTGCAATTCAACGAGGCACTCGATCGTCGTTATATAACTAATTAACGACGAGCGAACACGTATAAAATTACACTGACTAATTGTGCACGTTATCTTTGGATTATGAGCAAAGACGAATCGCGATAATATCACGGAATTAGCGTCGTTCTTACGAAATATATATTTATTGCTCGCGAAAATTCAACGTTAAGATAATTACATACCGATATACAATAAGAATTGGTAAGATTTGTAATGGATATTTTAATTATCGGAAAAGATCATCGAAGAGTCGATCTCTTTTTTTATCATGTTTTTACTGGTAGCTTTCGCGATTTCGTATCATCCTTCCTCCCAGCGGATACAAGATAAACGCGTCGCTCTCACATTTACGCTCGCATGCTTCTTCCATCGTGTTTCTATATTACGTTAATCGTTCGTGGGCAATAGCCGTCTTCCGGCAATAGCCCAACAGGTTTCTGTCATTTCTCACTCGCATTATTTTTTTCATGCGCGGCTTCTAGGTTGAAGTTGCTGCGGGAATTTGGGTCAGAAAGCAAGGCTAAGTGCCGTGGTAGTTTTGTGATTTACGGCAACATCGTGAACGTAATTCGATTTACGATTTTATACCTGTATCCTCTGCTCTTCGACTTTATGAAACTTTCATGACGAAAGATTATCTACCATCGCGATCTTGAGATATAGTTTCCGTTCTTTTCAACTTCTTTACGGACGATTTTACTTCCGTTCGTGGTCGGTACGTCCTCGAGACTTGGCAAGGCCACCACGATCCGCATCATCGACCTTCCATATCCTCGCCTCTCGAATTCGTCATCTTACCTTCGTGCCGAAGAATCGACGTCCTTCTAAATCATCTCTAACGACGTAAATTTCTTACTTCGTTCCACTCTAGTCGTTTGAATCATCGTCACGTAGGACACGGTTCCATTCTCATGAATTGTGTACAAAAACAATTTCCACTTAATCGATGGTTTTTTAGTGTTCAGATAAAAGAAGATACGATCCAAGGCTGTTCCAGCGAAAGTGCTCAAGACTCGTTTATCAGCGGTCGATTTTATTAATCAAGGAAACGCTAGTATCTTTGATGTTTCTTCTAAATAGAATTCGGTAATGCATCGATCAACTCGAGAGAGAGAGAGAGAGAGATAGATAGATAGATAGATAGATAGATAGATAGAGAGAGAGAGAGAGAGAATCGATGAAATAGCGGGTGCACATCGCGTCGAAGGTGAACTAATTGCGTCGCAGTTAATTACGCCTCTGGTTGATTACGTGCAAGTTTGTCGTGCACCAGCGAGCTTGGTCCGTCCTGAGACCGCTCAAAGCGTCGCCTTTCATCGATGTTATATTATTAACTTTGTTAATCGTTTCCCATACCCACGGTGAAAAGAATCGTCGTCCTTTATCGCTCCTTTCTTCCTTTCTCTCCCTCTACACCCTCCCTCGGCATCTTTGTTTCCCTTGCTATCGATAAGGGCACAGCGCAATGCGCGTTTCAACGACCGATTTATTTTAAAGCGGACAATTGATCTTTCGGCTAGTTCTGCATCCGTGAGGGGTGAAAGGAAGCGAGCTGGAATCGAGGAGAACGCTTCGAAAGTGGTCCTCGTGGAACGAGCTCGTTTCTCCGCGAAACAATCGAGCGTTTTCTCCAGGTTCGTTTATCGGTCGCCTGTTAAAAAAATTATCGCCGAGAAAAGTGCGTTATACATCGAACGAGAGTAATTGGAATCGCTTGGAACGCGTTGATCGACATTTCGAAAGTTGGACGCTAAATAAAAGTCTTACTACGGTTTCTGGCATTTGAACGATATTATTATTAGAAACTGATTCAACGTGATATAGCGTGGTAGATTCGTTTTATAGGACGTAATATTTAGCCAATATTTTTGAAACGGTAGAGCGTTTCGCGGTCGCCATTTATCTATCGATTAAAAAAAAGAAAAAAAAAGAGGACGTTTCTTTCGTTATCACCTGTTATCGCATAGCATAGTTTCCTATCTTTTCTCTTTCCTTACGCATCGTCCGCCATTTCATGGAAAAACTTACGTTTATCTGACGTTCGTGTATCAAGGGTTTAATCGATCGTTTCCCCGACGAATATTCGACCTTGGTTACGAAGCAACAGTTCTACGTAGCTGTACGATTCGTCTGGGAACGACGCTTACTGGAACGCGTGGATACCGTCGGAAAAGCTGCTCTTCCTTCTTGCCAGTACAATTCGATCGCTTGACCTTGCTGCAAAATAGCTGAGAAACGTGCGAATTTAGACACGATTACTTTCCAGCAGAATCGATAATTGGATTAATCGATTTTCTATCGCTTTGATTACGCTACCTCCTAATCTTCTAAAATAGCAGATTACGTTTTCGTCGGATATTTCGAAGATTCGTAATCGAAGATAATAAGTCGATGTTTGATAACTTTTCTCCTTGTCCCTACCGTCCGTTTCTTAACTTAAGAAATTATTTTGCTCCTTTTCTTTCTTAACGTACCGAAGCTGTAGGGTTTTGATTCCCCTTTATTCGATGATTATTCGAAAGACATTGTACTGAAACGTCTATCGTAGAACCGTAATGGAACCGGACGCGAAGAATAATTACCAATCGATTGCCAATACCTCAGCCGCGTTTTCTCGCGATCCTGCCATGCGGAGCTGTTCGAAAGGAAATGAAAGACCGAACTGGGACAAATGTCCCGCCGCTAACTTTTGCAAAACGAGCCAGATCGCGAACGGAGTATTTCGGGAGAAAAATTAAGGTACTTCTACTTGTTCGAAAATCAATTGCCCGCTTTCCGATACTCGTTAAACCGCGTAATCGTAGAAATCTCCAAGAATTTTTAATCGAATTTTTGCTAGCAATTCGTTCGTAACTCGAATCGATCGATGGGCTGTTTCGTTACGTCGACGAAGGACGAGTTTGACTTTTGATCACGTTCGATTTATTCAACCTTTAATCGCAAACCTCTCGCCTCTGAGAGAAGCCTAGACTTTTATTTCGTTACGCGCGCGTAGCAGAGAATCGTAGAAGTTTCAGCAATTCTAAAATACATTGGCGCGGTGGTACTAATGGCAAAGGCAGACGCATGTCTGGTATTAGAGTTTAGTTCAATTTGACGATGTTTATACGGCCTCGTGGAAACGGAGCGTTTTTACGCAATGCATCCTCGACTCGTCTTTCTCCCTCTCCTCTTCATCCATCTCGTTTCCTTTTAACCCCAATCGCCTCTCCTTATTCTAACTTCGATGGATCGAGAAAACATCCGTTTGATCTCGACGAATAGCAGGGAAACTTTCTGAAGGGCACTTGGATCAATTATAAGTTCCACAAGTGCGTTGCTTCGGAGGAACGATACATACAAGTTACTCCATTTGATTCGAACTTTCAGATTATCCGTTTTATAACATTCCCTCCTCTCGTTTAATTTTCATATTTCTGGCTCGGGTAGTTTAACGATTGGTTGCCGAAGGTGTTCCTCCATCGAATGGAATGTCGCGACGTCTCATTTAAGTTCGAGTTCGGTAAAATAGCCCCTTTTTCATTTGAACCTTCTACCACAACCCACACGCTTCCCTGAAACTGTTCGCGCATTATTCCAAGAGACTTTGTAACACCTGCGATTGGTTGTCGAGAAAATAGTCGATAAAAAGCTGTATTAAAGCGTAGTAGCAAATACGCGCGATGTAACATCGACGCAAGAATATTACGCATCCGCGTCTAGGTTGCGCGTCGTTCCTAAATTTATCGAGAAGCCCGATAGCCACAAAGTGGGCCACGCTCTCGGTAGTAGCCGATGACCACGTAGATACTATATCATTAGGAACGGTCTCGCGACCTTACGTGTAAATATATTTAAGCAGTCATGTGTCGGAACACACGGCACACAGAAAACGTGACGTAAAGTTACGTGCGTCAACACTCTGTCCGACACTAAATATAGGTGATTCCAGACGACGCCAGCATCGTGTGTTTTCTTGACGGAACTGCTAAAATCGACGTTCTTTACGGCGCTCCACCTTGTCCCTACCAGTTCTTGATCATCGTGATTCAACGTCGAACGCGGCACATTGTGTCCGTGATTCGCGTTTCATATGTATCGCGCGCATAATTCGAATTCCACGTTCTGGCGGCATCGAAACGCCACGACCTCCTATTCGTGGAATAAACGTTTGAAATTTTTCAAAGGCGATGGAATTTTTTGTTTTACGTTAATTAATTTCTGCCTGTATGACGTTTCGTTTCGTTTGCTTTCGTTTAACGTTTTAACCTTACTCTATTAATTCATCAACGTTTCAACACTGTAACGAAAAGTGTACGAGAACTTCAGTAACCGCTCGATTAAATACAGCGTGTTAAAGGATAAAGATAAAGGTATCTCGTCTTTCTCGTTTTTTTTTTTTTTTTTTTTTTTTTTTTTTTTTTTTTTTTTTTTTTTTTTTTTTTTTTTTTTTTTTTTTTTTTTTTTTTTTTTTTTTTTTTTTTTTTTTTTTTTTTTTTTTTTTTTTTTTTTTTTTTTTTTTTTTTTTTTTTTTTTTTTTTTTTTTTTTTTTTTTATATATTGAACGTGCAACGAACGGTAGTGAGATTTTCCACGACGAAGCCTCGTTACCTAATGTACGCTCGGCGCACGATGCGCGTCCGCTTCGAACTACGTGACTGTGTACACGTCGTATATTCCTTGTATACTTGTGACACAGTTCCCCGTGATCCAACGTGGTTCCGTTTGTCGTGTTATTTCTTTTATCAACTAATTACAAGGCAAGATCATCGGATCCGTGCTAGCGAACGTTTTTAACGAGCTAACTTCCCCTTTGATCACTCGCCCGATTCTATCCAGTCCGATACAAAGACGATCTTTATCATCAGAATCTGGAATCCGTAAACAGACTCGATCGTCTATCGTTGCTTTAATTTATCCATTCTACTTCGAAATAGGTATGTAGTGGTTCAGGAAAATATTCGAACCGCTAATAGGAATCTTTTATGAATATATTACGTCTGTTGTACGAAACACTGTATACATAATATATATAAAACAGATTTTTATGGTAAACTCTAAAAGATCTCTATGTATTAGGTCGTGCGAAAAGTTTCTTTCGTTTTATAAAGAAATAATGGACGCAGAACATTTTTTCGTTTTATATTATTTTATCGAATTACACGATGACAGTCAGATTGTCTAACACACTCTCCTATTTTGCGTACCCTCAATAGTCTTAAGGACCCACCATAAATCTCAGGAATTTTCCTCTAGTTGAGGTCTTTCAGACCGAACAAATAATCTTTTTACTTTTGTTTTCTAAAATTTATTGTTTACTTCGGGAACATACGAGAAACCTGGGGGTTTTCTCACGTATGACGCTTCCCACTAGCAACTTTCTCTCGGGGGCGGTTAAGAAGCACCCTTCCTCACCCACCAATCTGGTAAATTAACCAATTAACAGCGAAGTCTATTAACTTGTCCTTAACGAATCAGCTTAGACCCATCCATCTTCACTGAAATTTAGTTGTTCTACATTTTTTGACCCGTCACCACATAAAACTTACGTTGCGTACTCTGCACAGTAACGTTGTCTATCAATCAAGATCTTAATTATTTTCATTAACTTATATCTATCTAGTCTACAAGTTGTAGGAATAAACTGTAATTAATAACCACCTGTTATAATTCAGCGTATATTCGATTCAACCACCTCTATTATATCCTAACCGAAATAGGGAATCGATCATAGTTGGTGGCGTCGATCGTCTAATCGTAACAGGAATTTACACGACTCCCGTCGACGTGCTCCCTCGCGATCGCGTCTCACCGCGAACGGTCGAGTCATCCATTTTTGGTCTATCGAGATAAAGATTACAACGTTCGATAGATTAGGTTTTATGTTTGTATAAAGACGCGTCGTTGTAAATGACGTGTCTGTGAAAGAAAAACACTTTTCGGATAACTTAGTTAATTGTATCTGAAAGGCTTAGAAATACTTCGCGATAAAGCTACTGAGAGAAGAGGTGGGTTATTTATTTGTAGTAGTCGGCCTGGCCGGTATATATAATTGTGACGATAGTGCGGCTACTGCTACTAGTGTTGTAGGGTGAAACAACAGGTTTTGCCGCGGGTGTAGATGTGTCGTTTGCTGGGGGTACTGTTGCATTTTTCTTTTCATTTTCGATGTCGCGGAAGAAAAATCGTAACCGCTTTTTTTTTTTTTTTTTATAACGCGTTATTTAACCAAGACAATAAGTATTACATCTGTATATTATTCATAATAAACAATGAATATCGGTTAAGGGGTGGTTTAGGCAAAAGTACCGATACGTGACCGTACGACATTTTTTTTTTTTTTTTTTTTTTTTTTTTTTTTTTTTTTTTTTTTTTTTTTTTAGCGTTGCAATTTGTATTTGGATTTAAGACGCTGCAGAGCGGTGCTTGTATACGGTTGCTGTTTTTTTCTTTGGTCGCAAAAACAGGGCAGTTCGGTATTCTACTTTTGGTTTCGGTAGGGTTGAGGGATTTTGGGAAAGGGTAGGAGTGGGCGGATGGGGTGGGGGACCGGGGGTGTTCTGTAGGATTATTTACAATATTTACAATGTTTGTATTTACACTATTTACACGAAATGAGACTCGAGCGTTGATCTCTTGTGGCTCTTTCTCTTATTTTTCTTCTTTCTTTTTTTCTTTCTTTATGGTTTCGATATCCACCGATATTTTCCAGTGTTTTTTCTGTGGTTGTCTTCTGCGTCTCTTTGAGAAAGGGCCATGTTGTATCTCCACCTAGGCTCTACGGTCTGTCCGTTTAGGTTTTCCTCGTAAAGTATCGTTCTGATCCCTATTTTTCTTTTTATGTGATAGATTATTGGGATATTATTTTGATCTTGGAAGTAGTTTTAGCGCTAACCACTTCGCTACCGCCGTCCAACGCAAGTTGGTGTCGAATGCCGCCACACTACATTGGCTATACAGGCGTTTAAAACTCTGATCGAAGAAATAAATCACGCAACTTGGGTTTCTATTATCGCTCGCTTATCCAATCGCATCGCTCGTCTAAAAATCTACGTTACTGATAGTCGTAACCCGTTTCGATTGCGTTAACAACCGATTAATCAGCTCTTAAGCAACTCGATTAAAAACGTTCCTATAGTCATTTTCTTCTTTTTATCGTTCTTATAGCTTCCAAGTGTTGTCTGTAAAAGTGAACGCCGCGTTTAAGAAGCAGCTTGGCTGAACGCGCGTAAGTGCCAGCTGAACTTTCCGGCGCCTCTACTTTTATGGACAGGATAGAGTTCGTTCGCGTATAGCATATTTTACGATGATCCGTATATATTACGTTGTTTGTTGATTAAACCTGAAATATTCTCTGCTCGACTTCGCACGCTAAATCTTGCATACATCGAAGGATGCGTGAAATTTATGCATTCGGGCTATCGCAAAACTGAAACTTTGACTATCTGAAAAATTCCGTTGGTATCGTGCGTAAAGCGTTTCTTAAAGTAGCAAAAGCTAAAATTAACGACAGCGCGGAAAATGAGATTTTGATCAAATTGTACGCGTTTGCGACACCGTAAGGTTTCAAGTCTTACTATCCGCTAACAAAAAAGAAAGAAGAAAAAAGAAAAAAGAAAAAAAAAAATTCTAGCGGTTTAAACATCTTTCGAAGATTCAAAGTATCGTAGCAACGTCGAGAATCGAATTTGGGTAAGATGCAGAGGCCAGACGTTCGGAGCACGTGCATAACGAGTCTGTTATCAATCCGTATTACGATCCTCTTGCTTTTCACGTCGACCAGATTCCACGACTGGTCGACTTTGCGCGCCACGTCGCGTCGCGTTCGTGTCCTCGACATATTTATCGTGCTACAGAAACCACTCGCGACGCTGAGGAAAGAGATGACGCCGATCGCTGGAATTCACGATAAGCCTCGTTTCTTACGTCGACAAGGTAATCGGTGAATTACAAGACCTATTATAAAGCTCGTCCGTTGCCGAGGTCTTTGATCTCCGGTGATTTCCGGTCTCTCTTGGTCGCTCTTTATCGTACGCTTCTCAAGGACGTATATCTTTGGTAAAATAACGCCTTCAACGGTCCTATTCTCACGGCCAAGACACAAAGACATCTTACGCTTTAATTTATTTCATCGATGATTTTACAAGAACTCGACTCGAGATTTATAACGAGATCTGTATTTTACAGACGTAGTTTTTAGACGCGTATCGCGAGGACAAAAAAGGTAATGCAAATGGCACGAAGAACGCGAGGTCGCGTTGGAAATAAACCGTGTTACAAGTATCTTCTTGATATTCTCAAAGGATAAAGATTTACAAGGCAAACTTGGCGAGTTTCTTAATGATCGTACGGCGAAATTTCGCGAACATCGCCAAGTGAATGCACCAAGTCGCGACCGAAATATCAAACGGGTATACCTTGGGGCCAACGTGCACGCTTACTCTCGAGTTTTCATAAATTTTATAATTGTCAGGTCACGCGAAGCTGCACGATTTATCGCGTTGAATCCTACAATCTAATGTCATCGCCCTGCGGTCTACGTATGTCTATTGAACGTGCACGCTATGCGCGCTTTTCGCGTGATAAAGCCGACAAGAAGACGAATGAGAGATTTTCGGTCGTTCGAACGATAATAATCATCGTTTCCCCTGCTATACGTCACGAATTCCTTATCGACGATCGAATCAAACAAAGAATATTTCCTTGTCTCTGTACGAATAATAGCCCACTTACTTGCGCTTTGATCCGAACAGCGTCGAAATTTCTATCAAAGTCAGAAAATTTCTCAAATTTTATGGAACGCTGTACGAAGGAAACGGCAACGTGGGTTCTCTGAATATATACGCGTGATGCAATATTCTGTCGCGACGATTCGAAGATTAAGAGTAACGCAGGTAGATAGCACAGGCGAAAAAAGCGACAGTCGCGAGATTTTCCGAAAGAGAACGACCGGTACGACGTTTGTTCACGCGTCATGGATTTATTTTCACTTTTCGCGCATCTCTCCGTCAAATTGCCGCTTGGACGCGGTACCGCGGGGGCGTTTTATGGAATTTTAGAATTTTGCTCCGCCCGATCGGACGTACGTCGACCTTCGGCGCGGTGCCAGCTCGAAACCCGGGAGGATTCGAACCGAATGAATGAAAGCCGTTGCCGTCGATTGATTTTTTGTTACCGTCACCGGTCGGATCGTTTGAAATATTCCCGATGTGTCTACAGACGCCGTTGAATCCTAGCAACCGACCGGTTTCTCGGCCTTTCCAACTCGCAAATGCAAATACGATTTCATCGTGGGATTATTCGAAGCTTTCTCACAAGATACGTTCTAACTCTATTTTTAGCTTCGCATATTTTTCTTCTGCATATTGATTCTGGTATATTTAAGCGTTTGAAATTAAACGGTCATTCTTGCGAACGGCAGACGAATCTCCTTTACTCGAAAGGAATCTGACTTTTTATCCTGCGCAGGTTGCTGCGGTCGTAAGAAATTCCTGATAGATCGTCGTCGTATTCTCGTCCATCTTTCTCTCTCTCTCTCTCTCTCTCTCTTTGTTCTCCGATCGAGATATCGAAACGTCTCATATTCATAGAAATCATATCCAAGATGTACGCGACGACAATTCTCCGTCAAAACAAGCTTTACGCTGCGTTCGTTTGAAAACTTTTATAACAAGGTTTTGCAATGTATCTGTAATCATGATCTCCGCAAGGTTAACGAGTTGAGTTATTTTTGCGATATCGTCGCAGGAATTCAGCGCAGGATCGATAATTCTACGGACGAACGCAAAGTCGTAAGTGACATCCTTATCGACGAAGCGTCACGTGTATTCGATCGCGAGCTATGTACATTCCTAGAAAAGCCTCTTGGTTCGTTCGACAAGGCTTCCAACATCGCGAGTCGCAATTACGTACGAGACACGGCATCGTAACCAGCGACGTCTACGGTCGCTGGAAAATACGCTTTTTCGATTTAGGATTCTCTTATTCCCTGTATGGGTTCCCGGAAGCATGAGCGTTACACGCGTAACAAGTAAGTAAACAGATCACACGAGGTTAGATAATGGTATTAAAGCTTTAACAGGATTATGTGGTAGGACGATCGTATAACGAAGATTTATGGTAATGTTAACGACGAACAACAAATCGACGGGTTAACGCGTACACGCGTTGATCGCGTGTTCGAATTTATCCACCGTAAGTTTCTCGTCGTCTGGTTTCACGTAATTCCAACATCGAGTAGAAAGATATTTCGATGCTCGAACGTACAGCAATTTCCATCGTTCAACGTTCTTTTGTCTTCGTGCCGCGAGGCTTCAGCCAACGAGGAATAAAATAATCAGCTCCTCTCGTTGTTTTCCCTCCGTCGGTTTCCTATTTCTCGATAGGAGTCACTCCCGTGGTTTTACGCAGTTTCGTTTAATCCGCGAGGGAAAAACGCTTCAAACTCAGCTGCGTCGATTTTCACTCTATCGTCCAATAAATTCCCCTCGTCGCTGGTATCTTAAAACAGGATACGAATTTGTATCGATAGCAAACCTCGGCTCTTCGCTGACCACTTGTTGTTCGAAATTAACTGATACCACGGTCTTCTATATTTGGAGCGAGGGACCTGTACAAACCGAAATTCATTGAACCGTCAAGGTTCGACCAACCACCTCTCTCGAGCGATATCATCCTCTGGCAAAATTTCCTCTACGTATTTCAAAACCCGCTGTGTATGTATACATTGTGGAAAGAATAATAAACGATGTTCGAGACGATTC
This sequence comes from Bombus difficillimus, assembly GCA_014737525.1. NCBI lineage: Eukaryota > Metazoa > Arthropoda > Insecta > Hymenoptera > Apidae > Bombus > Bombus difficillimus. The sequence continues at coordinate 5,513,267 of JACXIT010000099.1, forward strand.
GAAGCGGCAGAGGTCTTTATGTTTCGCAGACGCGTGCGATTTTTTTTACAAACTACTTAAACCCGTTAAGTTAATTTCAAGCGTTCGCCGGCGCTATATTGCGCTAACGCGAAATACGATCATACACGGCCATAAGTTACAATTTAGTCGACTATTTCGATATCTCGTATAGATGCTAAATCCACCTTATAGAAGATATACAACGTATCCGCCTAGATCGCGTGCCATTGTAGAAATCTAGTTAGATCGCCGTTAATAAATCGAGGGAAATTCGTGCGTTAAGAAGCTGATCGGTAATTCTAAATGTTCTCGTAATTCTTCCTACGAGCACGATTCCGCGTTATAACATTTTTACGCTTCTCTGATAATTCAGGATAATCGGATCGTTTAAAAAACCTGACGCTATTGCACGTATCTCGATATAATTGTTTGCATCGTTGCGCACGACGAGCATCTTTTTCTCAGAGAATATCACGGATAAAGTACCAAACGTGATACTCGGGTGAACACATCGATGGGTCGTTAAGGTTGACGCGTGGGTATCGTCAAAGTATCGCGAAACAACCGTCGAATATGCGATCGGGTAATTGCGATAGGCGCGTGCTTTCAGCCTGACGATGACGACGATAACGGCGAGTGCAGTCAGCCGAGGACCCACCTACTGACCTACACACGTGCAAAGAGAGCGCCACTGCTCGTCCGTGGCTCTCTGCGTGTCTCGGGTTTATTTGCGTTTCATTGTAATCCGAGTTCATTCTCCTTTTGCTCTGTTTCGCGCCCCGTCTCTGGTCGCCTCGCGTGCCAATGAATGGACTACATGTGCAAGCGTGCGTACGTGTGCGTGTACGTGCCGATCGCCTTCGCGAAACGATCCGTCATCCGTTTCCGTTTACGATACTTACTTTACAATTCAAAATAACGATCACCGTTAAAACCGGGTCGAAACTCGCCTCGATTCATCGATCGATGATCGGTCGAGTTCCGGAGAGGAGACTTTTCGCGTTCCTCCGATAATCGTCGAATTCAATGTCCACGAGACAGCGTTCGTATAATTGGCTTGCTGTAATAATACGGAGAATCTTTTTTTGCCGAATAGGTCGGCGCCGAACTCGTTGCTTGGCGCCAATAGCCTTATCTCGCCTTGTTTTCGTTCTTTTATCTCTACACGCGTTGAGTAACTCGTATGTTATGCCGAGTACATTGAGATATTTAGTAAGCCGGGGCTGGCGCTCTAAGGTCAAGTTTCCGCGGATCGATGCTCGCTGTTCTGTCCTTTATACAATAACGCGCGGTTAATTGAACGGGATACCTCGAACCAGTTAATTTACTCGAGAAGCTTAACGCGAAGCAAATTTTTAGTTATCGACGGACTCGCAAAGACTCCATTTATTTAAACGAAATTTTAGTCAGCGTTGGATCAAATAAACCTCTACCGCTTGAATTCGTTTATCTAAACGCGGCCTTCCATCGCGTGAACTCTAATTACACAAACTATTTGTCTTCCGACAAATTACGCGGTAACGAAGCGTCGCAAGATCTCTAACGGTCTAGCGCAGCAATTTTCTAATTAACCGCGCTCCATTTTTCAAGCTTTCCAGCCAAGCTTCGAAAAGCTGTTGCCACTTCGTTATTGAAACGTAATTCGCGAATGTATCGCGCTGCCTCCCCATACGCGTATGCGTGTCGCTGAAAGCCGCACCGAGAGGCGTAACGGGTTGACGCGCGTCACTTACTTTTCAGCTGTTCATTTATAACCGACGACCAGGTCTATTTTAATCGAATATTCCGTTTGGACCGATTCCCAATCGCGACAGCCCTTAAGAGTGTCAAGCCTGCTCGAGATAAGATTAAACGTGTTTACGAGCGCAATCTTGACCCTTGCACTTCGTTCGCATCTTTTATATGCGTTTCACGTCGTTTCTTTTTCAACGCTTTGCCGTTCTGCGTAGCTTCGAGAAATAGTCTCTCGCTTTAGCGTCGTACCGTTTTCATTTGCCACTGCTTTCCGCCCGTTATTTGCCTATTACGCGACATTCCTTCTCTCTTTCTGCTTTTCCTAGCATTTTCTTTTCCTTCCTTTCGTTTTCTTTCTCTGCGTTTTTACGCGTTTGTTCGGCGGTAGAAAAACGCACGGCAAGTGGCTCGATACGGTTCCTTCGACTCGCGCTTTAAACAATAATTTCACCCTCGCGTGCTTAACAGCCGGGTTCTCTCCTCGTTTCTATCGTTTTGCGTCGAATACGCAGCTAGTTTCTCGCCTGCTTTTACCGCGATGCCCCGTACAGATGACACGGACGGGCTATTCGATGGAATCGGATAGCAGACACGACTACCGTTTCAAACGGAATTTCTAACGTATGTTATACTATGTATAAGTTATTATAGTCGAAGTGTTATCGATAAGAGCCTGTTCAGTTTGACAAAGGCTTCCTTTCCGCACGTGTTAAACAACTAAAGAGAAACGAAAGTTACAGGCAGCTTTGATAGTTCTGTAAGGTTAAGAGTCTGACGAGCGAGTTTATGTTTTTCTCCGGAATGGAAAAGAAAAGTAGAAACTCCGAGACGAACTCTGTATCGGCGACATTTCGTTATCGTTATGTCGAGGATTCTTTGAGCATATGGTAACAGAGTTGATAATCCGCTGCTTTTTCTCTGAATTTTGCTTGCGTTAGGAAAGATAAGAGTAGCGATCGTAACGAGATTTTTTAAACTTGTACTACGTTGCGTTAGGTTTCAGGGTCTTTACGAATTTGAAGTTTAACGTTTTTACGATTCGTATGTTGCAGGTTCTGCATCTGTGGAACAGAAAAATGGTAACGGTAGCACGAAGAACAACAAAACGAATAACAATGGGGTCGAGGTGAACAGAAACGAGGAACAAAATGGTTCTGGCGAGGTCAAGAGCCAAGCCAAGAAGAAGCCGAACGCACCTGGGAGCGGTCCTCTGTTGCAACAAGCGTACGTTTCGATAGATTCACCTGTATATACCCTAATTTCCGTCGATCGTAACGTCGTTTGGTCGTCGCTCCGTCTGTATCGCGTAATATATTATCGCTACAAACAAAACATACGGTATCGCTTTAAAATGACCGCGGAATAACTTATAATTCATTCTGATCTCTTCCGGATTAAGCGTTTTAACGCGTCAAATGAATTAATCGTCTTTCATTTTCAACTTTACAGAGAGATATCCACCAGCCAACTCGACTTCTTCAAGATGCTTGACGAGAAAATCGAGAATGTAAGTTGCACCTTCGAGGATTCTAACACTGAGCAACGCTCGAATATACTTTTCGTCGACTGGTTTTTATGTAACGTTCAAAAAAAAAAAAAAAAAAAAAAAAAAAAAAAAAAAAAAGAGAGAAAGAGAAAATGCACGACGCGATGAAATTTTCGACTTAAAAAACGATCAGGATCAGCCTGAAATTACACGGTGTATTCTCTATCGCGTCGATACATGTGCATTGGAATCAGGGCACGTAGAACAAACGTTCCCTTAAGGCTTCGTAGACCTTGCGGTGACCTCGTCGCAATAATAATATTAATTCGTGTGCCGCGTTGGTCGATCGGTCCAAGTCCGTCGAATGCTTTATCGATCGTGGCGTACGAATTTTGTTCGATATTTCATCGGCGATGCTCGATGATGCTCGTTCCTTCCTCGCTTGATTGCTCCTTTTCATTTCTCGTGTACTGATTGTTCTTGATGGTGTCCTAACGTGATCCTGATTTTTAGAATACTTAAATACGTAAGATACTCGATAACGATGTAACGATGTTTCTGTTTTGACGATATTTTCAGGGACCAGACTACGACGAGAGTCTGGACACAACAGCCAGAGCTGAACGAGTGTCCAATCTTCTTCGTCAATGGGAACTAGCAAGCGTAACCTGGTCGAGCGTGTCCGATCTGAACAACGCGTCCCCGTCCGCGATGAAGAACCGTGGCTCGGGGCTGAACGCGTCCCGGCAGAGTCTAAGCGCGAAAGACAGAGAAGGAATGAGGAATATAGTGGGCGGTAGACCGGAGAGCGCACCTATTTACATGAGAAACGCGAATCGCGTAGACGGTCTCCAAGATACTCACTGCCCATCGCCAAGTATGCCGAGGCACGTGTTAGAGTCGATCACTCAGAGTCCGACCCAGAGCTTAAAAAATGTCACGCCGCCTGGATCCTCTCCAACCGGTATGCGTTATCCAGATAGTTATAAGGAATGCAACGCTAATCAGACATCCGCGAAGACCGTGAAGGTTCATTACGGTGCTCAGAATCCTGTGAATGGAGAATACGTGACACAACAGGCGCTCTATCGCGAACAGTATTTGCAACAAACCGGGATAATCACGGTACCTTCGCAATATTCGGCCGGTTCGCCTGGTGGTAATGTCCTTAGGAACAATCCATACGTGCAACAATATCAGATCAGCAACCCGCAACACTTCACCACGTCGAGGAAACGAGGCTTCAACGCCGCCCAAATGACGTGACCGGACTGGCAGTACACTACCAGATAAGACTGACACAACACACACCTACACAGACACACTTTGCGAATCAAGAGAGAAAACGACGAACAGGACTCTACGAGGATCTCTCGGGTTCTTCGTCAAGATGACTTTATTCGCGTGAATAGTAGAGGAGAGAGAGCCCGTCGAGGCTGGAGACTGACCAACAGACGGAGAAGATACCACGGATGTTTCTCTGCATGTTCCTAAAGATATCGTACACATTTTTCCGTTGCCATTGACGGATGTTTAGCAAACAGCAACCACCCAACAGACGAAACACGAGTGCAAAATACTTCGGTATTGGCCTAAATCATTCTGCGATCCATTTAAAGAAGAAAACAAACAAGATATAGCACCGTCTCCGCGTAAAATCCACAGTCTACAAAATTCTTCTCTATAAGTGCCAAAATGCTACTATACATGTAATAAGCAATCTAAGTGTCATGGGAAAAATTGTCAGAGGGAGAGAGAGAGAGAGAGAGAGAGAAAGAGAGAGAGAGAGAGACATTATCCGTTGAACCAATACTCCGTTCTTTGTAATTCGTGTAAATGAAACTTTTTCAATGTATATACAATATATATATGTATATTATATATGTGTACATTATATGTATATATATACATATATATATATATATTTTCGTTTATTCTTGTTTCTTTTTTTTTTATCGGTAGCATGTCTACGTACCATTGGTAAATGTAAATTTCTATAAGGGAAAAAGAGAAACAAAATGAAAAAAAAAAAAAAAAAAAAAAAAAAAAAAAAAAAAAAAAAAAAAAAAAAAAAAAAAAAAAATTATAAAAGAATAACACACGCGAGCGCGAATTTCGCTATAGCGTTTTGTATAATTGTGTATTAGCAACGTATTCCGAGATATATATATATATACTTCGCATATACGTGTGTATGCATTTATGTATGTATCTGAGCTGACGGGAGAAAAGCAGAATATAGAAAATGGGAAGAGCAGCAGATGTAGGGTCTTACTTGTACCGTGTATAGATTCATTGTATGTACTGTATGGATACATTTAACTTACCGTGATGATTGTATATTTATATGTTGACCATGTTTAAAGTTAACGATATATATAGTTGATGATGAGAGTTTTATATTTCATGTTACAAATATGCTCTATATTGTGAAATACACTTAATCGAAATCGCTGCATCACCGTCGAACTCTGACAACTATATTTTGTTCCGTTGAGCAAATTTTTTTTTTTTTTTATAAATAAATTCGTAATTTTTCCCCAACAATTAACGTAGAACCTATTCAAAAGATTTCGATATCATTGAGAGAAAACCCAAAATATATATTTTACTAATTAAGTACACCTAAACGGATCAAGGCTGTCGGTTAAATATTACGCGACTTTGAACGCAAAAACTCTACAAACTTATTGACAAAATAAGAAGGAAGAGGGAAGAAGGATGAAGTTATATGTGTCGATTGATATATAAATTCCTGTATAAAATGCAAACTACGATTTTTAATTCCTCTAAAGAGAGTGACAAGCAGTTTGCGTGCGGTTCGTTTAAACACCCGACTAACAAGATTTAATTATCCCGAAATATCTACGCTACGATACAAATCTAGATTCATTTATTTTGCAGCATGTAATTTTAATCTGATTTCAGCATCGATTTAAAGAAAATCAAATTTAAGCAATAAGCGTGGATACAAATTTTAATGATGTACTTCGTCGATCGCAGCCTAAAATTTACGGTTTGACGTAATATCTTTTTCTTCTTAATTTGGCTGTCTTGTACGGGAAAGGTATCGTAAAAGTAATGTCCGAGTTAAATTAAAATGCATTTAAATTGTAATTGAATTTAATTGGATTTAAATTTGAACAAATTTAAATGTTCAAATTTTCATTCGACTGTTTCGTAATGTAATTTCTCTTTTTGGCTTTGTAAATTGAACAGTACTTTTCGAAAGTACTTTCGATCGCGATTTAATCCGGGAACAATTTCGTGTGGAATCAATACATTTTATGTACCTTCGTAAGTATAGTAATTAGTAGATAGCGCGTAAAGTGTGTACATCGGGTTGATATCGGAGAATACAAAATAAGAAGCTTACTTTTCTTAATTGTATCGAGCTTTCAGGCGTTTTAGAAAGAATTTACGATGTTTAACCGTAGCCGATAATATCGGCCACGACTTGGCTGATAATGTTGCGTCATCAGCGCCAAAGTGAGCGTAGTGCGAACTATATTAAGTACGTCAGTCCTGTGCTTTTCTATATAAATATATATTTCAGTTACCAAACTGTGAAGTGAAGTATATCTGTCAAACACGAGTTACAACTGAAAGGATTGAGCATAATAGAATACTTCATAGAATACGTTATGAACGAGGTTAGTGTTTTGAGGGATTAATGTTTATATATAAACAATACTGAGATCAGTGTATACTGTTATATATAAAAATTATAATTATAATAACCCTTCTGGGTGTGGCATAAAATATAGAAAATTTTGTTTACATCAGTATTAGAATTTACTTTGTATTTAAAATTTACGTTCTATGTAAACATTCAAATGTCATCTGTGTGCAATTATGTTTAGAGAAATTTGTATTTACAGTGATTCGAGTGATAAGGTTTTCAGGATTTTGAGGTTAAGTGATTTGGATGAAGATGTGTGACTCTAGTGCTCCTTATGCGTTATATTTTGTCTTATAAATGTTATACGATTTATTATTCGATTACAATCGCAGCAAGTACACTTTCTAAATATTTATTATTTAATTTGTTGATGTAAACAAAAATTTTAAACAAACGATTTAATACTTTATAAATATATAATAAAATTTAATACTTTATCTTTGAAGGTGTCGTTTTAAAAAAAAATGTAGTAGGTGGAATTATGTAATGAATATTTTACCAGATGTGAAAATATAAGAAACTGTACAAGTTGGAAATATGGAGAAGAGAGGTAGCGCCGAACTTTTGAATATCGAGCAAAACAATTCTAAAAATGCCAGCTCCGATTCCCTCAATTCAGATAGCAAGAGTAGCTCTCTTAATTCTAAGATGGGTCAAGAATCGGTAATATACTTTAGTTTAATCAATAGTACAGGTTTTTAAATTAGGCTTAATTATATCCGACTGTATGCAAGCATTGAACTTCTCTAGGAAAGCTGGGATAAAGCGTCACATTCCAAAAGTTTTTCCTCGAGCTCTACTTCGACAGATAATAATATTGTCTCTGCTTTAGAAGCTAGAAAAGACAATCAAGTAAAAGTGAGTTCTATATAGATGATCAGAGTTAATGTAGCTTCCTAATTTCTCGAACATTTACGTGTTATCAGAATTTGTTTTTTTCTTTCCAGACAATATGTTTTTGATTTCATTCGTTTGGTACGTTTCATCTCTTGTTGAGAAATTCTGTTTCGTCACTTTTACTTTTTCAGTATTTATATTTATATATATATATATATATATATGTATTTATATATATTACATAAATACCTAGCTAAAGTAGCAGATGTTCGTTTAATTATCTAACGTTTGCCCAACGTATCGACATATTTGTTCTTCTTTTACAGAATTTATCTGGTGGGGAAACAGGTCCACCTCTTTTAAACGGAGAGCGTGTACAAGGCATTGCTCACGAAGTAACTTATGTGTGTCCTTACTCAGGGCCAGTCAGAGGAATTCTTAGCATTACAAATTACAAGCTTCACTTTCGGAGCGTAGACCGCGAAACACCTTACGTAGTCGAGGTACCACTAGGGGTTGTTAGTAGAATAGAGAAAGTCGGTGGCGCTTCTAGCAAAGGCGAAAACTCCTATGGCATCGAGGTGTTCTGTAAAGACATGCGAAATCTTAGATTCGCTCACAAGCAAGAGAATCATTCCAGGAGAGATGTTTTTGAGAAACTTCAACAGTATTCGTTTCCTCTATCTCATAAATTACCTCTTTTCGCGTTCGAATATTCCGAGACGTTTGCCGAAAATGGATGGAATGTTTACGAGCCTATAGCCGAATTAAAACGAATGGTAAAAATTGTTATGACATTAACTAATAACCAGCAGACGTATTGACGTCACGATTATTTTCAGGGTGTAAACAATGATATGTGGAAGATATCGAAAATCAACGATACGTATTCAATATGCGATAGTTATCCAGTCGTATGGGCAGTACCTGCGGCAGCAACCGACGAAGATTTACAAGCATCGGCAGCCTTTCGAAGCAGAGGAAGGCTCCCGGTATTATCGTGGATCCATCCAGAGAGTCAGGCAACGATAACACGTTGCGCTCAACCGTTGGTAGGCGTTGGCGGCAAGCGTAGTCGCGAGGACGAACGATACGTTCAGCTAATAATGGATGCCAATGCGCAAAGTCACAAACTTTTTATTATGGACGCTAGACCGATGCCTAACGCAGTTGCGAACAAAGCTAAAGGCGGTGGTTACGAGAGCGAGGACGCTTATCAAAATGCAGAGCTCGTGTTCCTTGATATTCATAATATACATGTAATGAGAGAGAGCCTGAGAAAGCTAAAAGGTAGATATATAATTTCAGTCGCTGATAATTTTATTAAGTTGGCAGTAAGAAATTATTATCGATATCAGCGATTGTCATTTAGAATTATGCTTTCCAACGATTGACGAGGCCAGATGGCTATCAGGAATAGAATCTACCGTTTGGTTGAAGCACATAAAATACGTACTTGCGGGAGCGCTACGAATAGTAGATAAAGTCGAAAATCATAAAACTTCGGTGCTGGTGCACTGTTCGGACGGTTGGGATAGAACGGCACAGGTAATTAAGAAACAACGAAGCGCGCTTTAAGCTTAATGTACTCTTAATATCAATAACTTTTTACAGCTCACAGCTCTCGCCATGTTAATGTTAGATCCGTATTACAGAACCATCAAAGGTTTCGAAGTGCTTATAGAAAAGGAATGGCTAAGTTTTGGTCATAAATTTCAGCAGGTATGCGACGATGCATACGTAGTCCAATTAGGTATAACGCGCGTCGAAGTGAAAATGATATATAATTCTAATAACGTATTTTAGAGGATCGGCCATGGTGTCGAGCATCATAGCGACGCGGATAGATCTCCAGTATTTTTACAGTTTATGGACTGTGTGTGGCAAATAAGTCGACAGTTTCCCAATGCGTTCGAGTTTAACGAACACTTTCTGATCACTATTCTCGATCATTTATACTCTTGTAGATTTGGCACATTTTTATTTAGCAGGTATGCGAAATACTTTCCGTAAGCCGTTGTGTGTCTGTTATAACCATCCGTTTGTAAATACGTCTACAGCGAACGCGAACGGGTTCACGAACAAGTGAAACAAAAAACTGTCTCGTTATGGTCGTACACGAATAGTCAGTTGTCCTTGTATCAAAATCCTTTGTACTGGGCTGCTCCTAACTATCAGCTCGTTCTAATGCCAATCGCTAGTATGAGGTATATCAAGCCGTGGAAAAGTCTGTATTGTAGATGGAATCCCAGTATGCGACAGCAGGTATGTAAAACGTCCTAGCGATTTAATTGTCATAGGTGAATTTAACTCATCGGTTACGCGTTCTTTTCACCGTGTTCTCGAAGGATCCTGTTTATCAACGAACAAGGGAGCTACTAGTCTTGAAGGAACAACTGGAAAAGCAACTCGAGGAAGGTCGTCGCGAACAGGCTAGTCGAGCAAATCGTTCGATGACGTCGCCGGCACCACCTAGGATACATTCCCCGGTTCACTCATAGCACGGCAAAGATTCTCTCTCGTTTTTCAGTGATCTGTAGTTATTTGTATATGAGCCTCCTCTTTTCGTTCGAATCATATCGCTATGTACAAAATGCTCGTTGATAAAGAAGAACGTTTACAATCTTTCGCGCAAATGATTCTATAAATGAACTCTCCTTTTCCAGGCATTATGAAATATTAAATAAAGTTACGAATGTTTACTGAAACAATGAATTATTACGTCGAGCGCGCGGACAACGTCGTAACAAAGTGGAGATGGATGTTTAGAAGTTTCGCGCGCGCGCGTATGTGTGTATGTGTGTGCATGTGTGTGACTTCTTTCCATCAGTTTATTGATCAAAGGACTTGGAGATATTTATTAGCGTACACTCATTTCTTTCTTGTTTGTGGATTATTGTGTAATCGAAGGAGCAATATAAACGGCACTTCTCCTATTGCGGATAACAGAATCGAAACGATAAAAGTAGAAATAATCACTGCAATGGACGTAGCACCCTGAAAGAAAAGAAAACGTTATCAGATCATATTAAAATTACGCCGGGATTGTTACCGAACGAAATTATACTTACAATCATGATTTCATCAGCGGTAAAGGGATAAACACGTAACGAATGTAACGAAAGTATAATAATAGGGTTTACGAGATAAGCACAGTAGGTTAATCTACTCAAAGGGACGAAAACATCTAGCGATAAGAATTTTCTCAGCATACCTGCAAGCGTAAAAAAAAGAATATTGCGATACAAAACGTAGTATTTTCAGGAAAGAGAAGACGATTTAAAGAAATGTCGATTTACCGGCGTGATTCGTCGTGCAGGCAACTATGAGCCAGGCAATGCCCATGGCCCAGCCTGTTCTACTGAAGCCCACGTAAAGAACGGATAGACTAAACGACATGTCTCTGATCGCGGTGCCGAATAGAATCACGGAATTGCATAAAATAGCCAATGTCGAACCGATGATGAAGCTTCTCTGAAACATAGATTCGACCGTGTTGTTTAATGACGCGCGGCAATGTACGTACAACGAAGAAACTGGTAGAAACGGGATACGTTACTTTTGATAAATGTAGTTGGTAATTCCACTTTGAAAGAAGTTGACACGTGATCATTCCTATGAGATACGGCGGTATTCTGATCCACGGCCGTAAATAAAGGTACGTCAACGTCCTATATTGTTCGTCCAATCTAGGAAAGTAAATATATGTATAATCTACGTGTTCCGTGCATTCTCTACGGTGGAAAAAGTTGGAATCATTTTGTATTATTTTTCTGCTTACGCAGAGTGGTAATCAAGAGTGTACGCCGTGTAAAGGGACGTTCCTACGGATGAAAGCAGCGTAACACCGCCTATTCCCACGGCGATATTGTAATGTCTGAAAATTAGCTTCGATTAAACTTATCGATCGGATGAAACCAGACGACAAACGATTAGAGAATTAGCGTATTATAAGCTCACGTGACAGACAACATTAGGAGAAGACTGCCAAATACGAAGAACTGCATGTCATTGGGTAAGTACCAACTCCAGGACAGGCACTGAAAGTATTACTTTTTCTGAAATGATTCTTTTCTAGTAACGCAAACGACGTTCATTATCTAGTAAATTATCGAGTATAAACACACGTACTAACTCGTCCCAATTGTAGAAGTTGTTGATGTAGAGTATATTGGTCCACCAATATTTCGAGCACTTGGTACTCGGTTCCTCGATGGGAAGAACCAACGAGACACGATCATGCCAGGAAAAATTCAGTATCACCACCAATATAATGATGAAATATGCAGGCGTAATCCTTCGAAGTAACGTTTATTTCATTATCGTTGAAATCTCGTCGATCGAACTAGACCAGACTAGGTAGTACCATACCTGATGTATCGTTTCACGAGCATTTTAATAAGTTGAGTCACCCTTGCCGTTACAGGCGGAATTCTCTTGTCTTTTTCTCGTTCCTTCAGGAATATATATGTCAACAGAAACCCACTGATAAAGAAATACGTATCCACCGAATACGTCGCGTTGCTTAGGATTTGCGCTGGTACAGTGACGGTTATCGTATAGAGAATGATTTTGTTACCTGTGCGCGCGATTCGTTTCGTTAAAAGGAAAGAAATGAAAGGCGAAGAAGTATTAAAATGGATTAAAATTCGTTTCTTACTCATAGTATGAAGCGAGTAGAAGATGGAGTGCGCCGTAATAATCCATACCATTCCCAAGAATTTCAGGCCGTGGAACATACGCGTATTATCTTCGCCCTTTTCTCGATGAAATATTTGCCGCATATTGGAAACAAGCGAAAAACACAGAAGATACCGGAAGATACGATCCTGCTGATTCGACTCCGAGAGTACCGGTTCTTCGTGATCGGTATCGCATTTCTCTTCCGCTTCGCTCTTCAATTCTGTTCAGAGTTAATCATACGTTACGTAAATTGGTTACTCGAGCGTCTTTTATTATTAATTATCCGTTAAATAATACAAAGCGTCGATGCGCGTGTCGCTTACCGTTCGTATTGTTATTTTCAAAGGTAAGAAATTCTTTTCTGCTGCGTTCTTTCGCTCGTCGATATACGAAAAGATCGTATAGCGTGGCTCCTGTCGCGATAGCAACCAACGATAGCAAAAATCCCCTGTAATCAAAGTTTCTAGTCGATATTTTTGATCGAACGTTGATCGCGATATACAGGGCAGTACAGGCGACTGGAATCACTTGGATTGCCGCGCAAGTAATGATTTCAACGGAAAACGTTTGAACAGTTTCAGAGGAAGACGTAATTTGACGATTCGTCGAACGTATATGAAATTAACGAGCGAGATACACGATGTAAATATTCGAGGTATCGACTTTGCTTCGCGCAAGAAGAAGAAGAAGAAGAAGAAGAAGAAGAACGTTTGTTCGGTTTCGTATATAAAGAAGAAAACATCTTTTGTTTTTTAAACGATCGGTTATAGCTATTATCACGTATCGACTCTTTAGAACATTCTGCGCAACAAAACATCGGAGTTCGATATCGACAAAGTCAACAATCCCGGAGATATTTCAGACTTTGGCGCGTGAAAGAACACTTTTTAATCGATTACGTTTTTAATGAAAAATATACGATAAATCCTTTTAATATTTCTCTAGTTCGTTGATCGTCGACGCGGAGCGTTTGAAAGGGTCGATACTAATCGCGTGAAATTACGTTCTACCTCGAAAGCGTTCAACCTTTGCCCGAAAGATTTTCCATCTCGTTACTTCGTTAGGCGTTCGTTACGCGTCTGAAATTTACATACATGATGGAGATCATCTTCGCAGAGAGAAGCCATTGATGATCGTCCAGCAAATCGGTGACTTCGATCAATCTGAAGCCAATGGAAAAAAGTTTTCCGATCAAAAGAGTTTCATCGCGAAACACTTTATCCAGCATCGTGGCTACATCGCGTTTGCTGCAGGATGCCGGTAAGCAAAGTCCCAGCGTGACGAAGTTCTAAAAAAGCGTAATCTCTGAGATCTGTGAAATGCGCGAAACGTCCGATAGCCCGTTACGACGATAAAAGCTCGTAATACGCGCGTAAACGTGCGATGGATTATTTCAACGGAGCAATAGGTACTACGTGCCGATCGTTGGTACGGCAACACGCGTTGCACGTACTCGAATCGACTCGGAGCTATAGATTCGAGATACAAACTGTAAAATATCCACGTGCTTACTTCCTTTTCCGTTTCTACGTGATATTGCGTGGTGCTATTGTGCCACATACGTCCAACGAAGAAACGAAGCTGAAAAGGTGGGAACTCCTCGTTCGGATTCCGGTATATCGAATTGTTCTTTCGTGTTCTCTCCGAGAGCGGTAGCGTGGTATTTTGAGAGAGGACATTGCAACTTTTGCGATCTCCTAACCAAAAATTATCCCCGTGAACAAATCCCTTGGATGGCACGCCACTGGAGTCCATCGCTTGAAAAATACGTGATACGATAATCGGACCAGCTCGTGATACAATTGACGATAGGAACGGGAAACGGTGGTAAAAATCGAGCGTATAGTTTGCCGTTTCGCGTTTGAACGCAGCCAGTTGCATCCGATCGGGCGGGGTGAAGGGGAACAAGAGCGATCACGATCGCCGCTTTTACGCGCTCCGACCTAAGAAACTAGTTTCTTGTGCAACGCGCGAAGAAAGTCTCGGGATCGGGGGTTGGCCGGACAAAAAATTACGCATCTGACACAATCGCGACGTAACGCGATGTAACTCGATGTAATCACGCCGAGAAGAATTCTCGCGGTTGCGCAACCCTTGTTTTTATTGTTAGCGAGTCGAATTTTCCGCGGGCGTTAACGCGTTCCACACGCGAACAACGGAAACGACGCGTTACGAAACAGAGCGGCGAACGTGATATACACGGCGGTGGCGATTTTGTTACAGGGAAATATCTTAAACGTTCTATTAACCTCGTAAACCCCAAGTTACTCGTTTATCCACCGCGTTACGAAATTCTTCTATCTCCGTTCGACATCTGCTGGAATTCAGAAGATCGATGTTCTCCATAACCGCGTACACTGGAAGTACCTGCCTCATGACGACCGGGTCTTGCGTGGTCGCTTGGATGGACGCGCAAAAGATCGTTAATAATAACGAGAAGAAGAAGAAGAGGAACTTGTACGAGGAAATTTTCCCACGCTCCATGCTTTACACGATGTAATTTACACTCGGATTAACGAAATTCACTGTCGAGAAAAATCGGCGATCGCGCGAACCAGCATTATTTTCTTCGCGGCGATAAAGTACGTACGTTGCTGCGGTCTCGGTACTACGTTCGAATCGACGATACGACACAGGGTTGTACGCGACTCGCTCGTTGAACGGATCTCGAGAGAATCAACGACGTTGGACAAGATCGCAGCGAGACAACGCGTTTCCAGCAAGGAACACACGATTTATTTGCATGAGAGCACCGACCATAGAGATACGACGAACGGGAAAGGACTGCCGTACAGGAGGAGTAATCACAGAATCCAAATGGAAAGCAAGCCGTCCTCGTGGTCTGCATCGTCATCGTTGTTGGCTTTGAAGTCACACCAGTACATCCCCCACCCCGCTACGCGTTTTGTCTCCACCAGCTATTATCCCTAGGACGTACCGATAAATCGTCGTTGCGAATATTCCATCTATCCGATCGAGTATTATTCCAAATACTCTGCGATCGCGGTATCCTTCGTCTTTTTCGTCTTTTCTCCTTATCGGCACGACGTTTCCTTCTTTTTACCTCGTGTTTCCTTACGACCATCGATGCGACTTTCGCATCGAATTAATCTTCCGGATTAGTTCATTCGTTTAAACGTTTTCCGCTCGATCTTCTTCCTCGTTTGATTCGTCGTAATTCGTTGAAATACGACGAGACGCGTCGACGAGCGCGTTCGTCACTGAAAACTTCGTTGGCGGTACGACGAACCGAGATCGCGAATCGACCAACGAGCACGCGACTCGACGAAAAAGGAGTCGAAACCTCGGTAGATACGTAGTAGGACTGGTTTTCTAATGCCACGGGTCGCCTACGCGAATCGCGAGCATCGCGCGATACGCGGTTGCTCCGGTTTTCGGCTTATGTCACATCGTCGAACGGACACAGGTACGCGTAACCGCGATAGAATCTCCGAATCGGACGAGCGAGCTTCTTTTCCCTGTCCCGAGCCCTGTCCATCGCGGTTCGGTTTCTTTCAAAAACTTTCACTCTCGGTCTCGGGCGCGCGTTTAACGCTCCTTCCACGAGATTTTACGTTCGCCGGTTGCGCGCAATTAGCATTCTTATTTTATCGGCGCGATTAGGTAAAGTCTCGGTCGGCTCGTTACTTCATCGAATTTCGCCGTCACGTAGCACGCGCCTACGAATCTATAGGAATCCGATAAGGAACAGCCTTCGTCCTTAGCGGACGACCGTTTCTCGCGTTTGCACTCGCTCGTTCCAAGCTGAATGTTGAAACAGGCATGAAAAAATTACTCGCTCGCGATGACTTTTGTTTGATTAACAAGATCGTATTGTCTTCGGAACGTCGAGTGCGCGTTTAAGATCGTTCAAATTCCTCTCTGTCGTTCTCTCCGTTTTACGACAAACATCGCTCCGAGACGTTTCGTCGAATATTCCACTTTTCCTCTTTTTCTTTTCCACCCCCCTCCTCCAGCGAAAAAAATCACCGGTCTCTTCAATTTTTTGTACGCCTAGAATTTGTTACCAACGTTGCATATATCGCGAATAATAATAATTGGCTGTCTTGTCTCCGTTTCCGTGTCTTTTATATAATCGACGCTCGTACGTGTAAAATATTTCTATTTAATTGACTTTTTTTTGTACGGGCGAGAACATTAATCGCGAGCGTTTAATTATCGTAACTGTTGGCGTACAATTATTTCTTAACTAAACGGACCGGAGAATACGAGCGAATCGCGTACATCGTCTTTGGCGCGATATATTTTCGTTTCGAACGGTGGTACGATCGGCCAAGGAAACTCGACGATTCGTACCCGATTCTTCGCCGAATTGTTCGCCTTTTCACTTTCGTTTGCTATTTTTGTTATTATTTCGACCGAAGAAATTCTTGCGATTTCTAGGAACGGCGATCGATCCTCTACTAGATAGAAGCGCTTTCGCTTTCGATTCCACGATAAAGCGAATACAAACTTGTTGAAAAGTTGCCGGTCGAAGGAACGAACGTTCCTCTAAGTTTGCCCAAAGTAAAAAAAAAAAAAAAAAAAAATATATTACGAATAAGAGGAAAGAAGAACGATGGAATAAGAGAAATAAATAACGGCCGTGAAACCGTACGATTCTTAGAAATTTGACGATCGCGATGGATCGCTAGAATCGTCGTTAACGCAGCTGGGAGAAAGGTCGATCTTGTCCGGGACATCGTTGACGTAGTCACGCGTTGTTGGGACGCGATGGAGAAGCTTCCGTCGGTTCGGAAGAAGCGCGAATCGACGCGACGACGCAAAAGTCACGTTTTCGCTTCGCCTAGACTCGTTTCATACGATTTTTTTTTTTTTTTTTTTTTATAAATCTATCGACGTAAACATAAAAGTAACGATCGTCGCTTCTGTGTCGAACGCGACATTGTGACGTTGCCGCGCATAACAACGCGATCTCAATTATCCGTTTTTGTATCTAGAACGCAATTCGTCGATGACACGGATTTTTGACGAGTTTCGTTTCTCTTCGAACGGCCGCTCTCCTCCGCCTTCTGTTTATATAATGGTCCTGACCATTCGAAGCATAGGGGACCATTCGAAGCATACCTCCGATCCGCCAGCCAAATCTACTTAGCGTAGCTACTCGTTCTCGAGTTACGAATAATGTCAAGGATACGCGTAAGATAGCCACGAGTCGTGCCTTCGCAAGCTATTCGTGGAACGTCGACAGAAAAACATCTCCCTTTGCCTATAATCAGCGTGGGTGATGGATTTCGCTGTCCATTGTTTTTTTTTTTTTTTTTTTTTTCTTTTTTTAGCGACGCGCGTTTCTCCTAACAGGTACAAGAGGCGAGAACGACGACGCGTTAGCCGGCGATTTCGCGACAAGGCCGATCGACGTTCCATCGAGCATAGCAGGACACGGAGATCGTTTCGCCTCTTTGGTTCGCGTACGGCTACGGCGAAACGTTTTTCGTTGTACCTCGAAGCGTCGAGACAGCTCGAATCGATCGCGAACCGACCTCTTTTCCCTTAAATCGTCGAGCAAAAGCTACAATAGCGCGAACCTCGTCGTATTCGAAATAAGCACGATGTATCGTTCGATGTGCCGCGCCGACGTTTAACATAAATTAATTTATGTGCGTCAGAGGAGAAAAAAGTTTAGCGAGTATACGCGTTTGCAATTGGTTCACGGCGACCCATTAACTCGAGCCATCGCGCAAACGATTATTTCTAGATTTCGTATAGAACGCGGCGGGATATCGTCGAAGTAGCAGAAATTCTTTCGTTATCGCGTTCGTCGTGCGAGAGCCGACGTAACCCTTTCTTCCAAACTATTCTTCTGCTACTCGTTCTTTTCTCTTTCTCGCAATTTCAAGCAACGATAGACGCCTGTCGTTCGATCCCGCCGATGCTTAGAATTTCTTGCACGCGTATATAGAATCGAGAGTTACGAATTGACTTTTCGACCTCTTCGCGTCTATCACGCAAATCTATGAATTACATCAACCGGTACTGGCTACGTACCAGTAGGGTACGTTGTATAGTTTCAGCAAATAACGCGTCTTTGTAATACCGCGTTGTGCAAACTGTTTACGCGACGATCGCGCTATTCTATTCTTTTCTCTCTTCTTAGTTCTGGCCAGGAGCAAACTATCGATGGATCGTTTATCCGCGACCTCTTCCGATAACCATAGATCGTTCGCTGTGCTTTTTATACGCGAGCTTCGACGACATTGACTTTCTTCCACTCTGATTTACTCGCTTTCCTTCATTTCGTATAGAAAAACGCAGGAACGAGAACGTTAACGTCGAAGCGAACTTACGATGCAACCTCGTATCGTTAGCGATCACGGTTGCGCGCTAGCACGCGCGTACGTACCAAGTTTTTGTTGGGAGAATGGCGCGCGATAAATCGTTTCCAACGTTTTTGGATTCCGAAGCGCAACGATTACACGTCCGCCTCGCGAAAGAACGTTTCGCTTGCAAAATTTGCCTTCTCCTTTTGCCAAAGAATATTCGCGATGAAATTTCCACGGACGTTCGAACAGCGACGGTGATTAAATCGAGACGCAACCAATACGGAGCCTCTTAAACTTTGGATCAATTGCTCGAAATTACGTCGTAAAATCGTAAAAGAAAGGAACACAGGGTCGCTTTAATAATCGTACGCTGCGAGCTATACCGTATACGAGCTGTACAAACGAACGATATAAAGGTACTGATAAATTGCTGAAAACTATCGAGAGCGAATCGCCGATTACCATTATTTCCGTTGCCGATACGTACGCCAACAGGTACGCCAACACGTACGACAGTACGTTATTGACCTTGACAAACTTTCGGATAGAATTTCGATAGATTGTTAAAAAAAAAAAAAAAAAAAAAAAAAGTAGCGATCACGTGGAAACTCGACCGACGTTTAGACTTTGACTTTAATTTTTTAGCTATCGCCATATTCAACGTTGGAAACATGCTCGACGATGGTGCTGCAAAAACAGAGCGCTTTTTTCACCGTGCGGACTAAGAGGAACGGAACTAATCGATATTAATTCGTATTAACGATGCGACGTACATCGAAAGGTTGTTGTAAAAATATCATCCATTTGCATTTCCGTTCGTCGTGCAACTACGCTACGCAAACAAACTTAAATTTTAAATACTATCGTCGTTATTTTAACATTTACTCGAACGGCGAAACTATTTATTTTGCGCTGTTGACCCTTATCGACAATTCTCGAAGCGTACGTACGAAGAGTACACGAAAAAGAAAAAGAAAAAAAAAAAAAAAAAGAAACTGGAAACGTCGAGTTTCAACGTTTCTCGGAAAACGAATATTTATTTTTCGTTATCGCGTAACGTTACAATTTAACGTTTCCTCTCGTATTCGGATAAAACGTAATTTTATTTCAAGTAACTCGGTACAACGCGTTGAACGCCTAAGAGCGTTGCACGGCGAGTACAGAAGCGATACGAGAGAACGTTACACTCCAAATTCGTGCGCGTTCCCCTCTTTCTCTCGTCAACGATTGGTCGATTCGTACGCCGAACGCGATTTTTCCTACAAACGCGTCGCTTGCGCTTATTTATCGCAAAAGTATCGATTACGAGTCGCGTTCGATACAACTAACCTCTATCGGTCGTCTATCGGTCGTCTATCGGTCGTCTATCGGTCGGAGCGTAGAAAGAAAGGAAAAAGTTTCGAGATGTCAATACGCAGCTTTCGATACCGTACATCGAGTTCTCGTCGTACGCGCGTTACCGATTCGACCGTTTTTGCTGCAACGACAGCCCGATGATGTCTACGGATCTCCGGCGGAGATCGGACGTCGGAGACGTAAAATGCATCGTTGGATTTCGTTTCGTCGTTCTTCGAGGCGATTAAACGACCAAACGTCTCGCGATGCGGTGGCCGTGCTGGTATCGACCCGATCCAGATCGAAAGCTAAGACCGATCGGTCGCCGGTTACGCGTATAGGAAAAAGCGGTTGAATAGGTCGAGCGGGACACCCTATAGATATGGAAACCGATATCGGCGTTGCGTCATGGCCGCCGCTCGGTCCACCCGACGGTGACCACCATACGCGCAAAGCGAGAACAGTCGTACAGGCAAAGCTCCGTACAGACAGTTTTTTTCATCGATATCTCGAAAACCGATAAATCTGGCAAACTAGAATTTTGTAACGCGAGTCGAGTCCGAGTTCAGTGAAATTTCGCGACGACGAACGAACGATAGAGATCGATGCCGATAGAGATTGAACGCGGCCGCGCGCATCGCGGCGTTCTACGAAAGTAACGAGTACTCGGAACAGTGATCGGAATGGTGCAAAGGATAAGTCGCGCGTTTTTTAAGGAATGCGCGATATTCGTAACGCGTGGTAAAAACCGTAATTTCGCGTTTCAATCGGGTGTACGAATAAAATGTCGTTCGCAAAGAACGATTGCTTTCTAACCTAATTTTTATTCGCATGGTATCTCATAGAACATCTCAGCAACCAACGTATCTTTCGGTACGGTGATTGGAAAATTCTCTCGGGATTTTCCATCGGTCCTCGTTCACGCAGGATGCTCGCCCTTCGAAGGAAGATGTAGCCTCACTGACAGCAAAGTAACAACGTTTCGAACGTTCGTTACGGTGACACGCAGCGACGTTGGGCAGAGGACAAATTAAATCGGTTATCGAGTCGGTAAGCAAAAACGGCGCGAGTCGAACGAGAACTACGCTGAAAAATAAACAACCTTTATCGTTCGTAGCTTCGCATTTTTAACGATATAAAAGTAAAATTATAATTTTAACTTAATATATTTTTTTTTTTTTTCATGCGCACGAATAAAAAGAGTCAACGACGACTGATATAAAAAAAAAAAAATTGGTTATAAATCATCGGTATATGCAGCTTGAAATCAGTAATTCAAATTATTACGAAACACGTTCTGGCAACAGCGTGGTTGCAAGAACCAACGATGCGGTCGGCGTGTGTTTTTTTTCCTTTCGTTTTTCACATTTTTCTGCGCGACTCGTCCCTGGAGACGCGTCGTCGACGCACGACAGCGAAGCAAGAAGATCGGAAGCGGATCACGAAGAATATATCGAAGATCGGACGTCGTAGGATCGGAGTAAACGAAAGAATTACGACATAGCGTAGAAAGTAGATAAATCCGTAAGAAAAGGTGGAATGGCTGGATCTAAAAGGCGAAAAAAGAAGGACGAGCAAGCCTTTCACGAACAGAGCCAGTTGTTTCTTCGCGTCGCATCCTATTACGTTCGGTGGTACGGATCCGCGTTTGTTTTCATTTAGACGTAACAGAAGCGAGTTACGTTGTGAAAGCGTTCGCATAACGCTCGGAGTAAAACGAGCGCCGGTATGTACGAACGGATATTAAGTCAGAGCCGTGGATCTGTCCACGGCGGAGAAAGTAAGCCGTTTCCTCTTCCTGGTTCGCGTAGATCAATTTTTCCTCGATACGTTCATTGATAATCCGCCGCAACGACACCGACGCGAAATTTCGCTCCGTTTGTTCCTTTCTTCTTTTCGTTTTACCTTCGTCCTTGGACCTTTGGTCGTTGGACCTCTCGTCCAAATTCCCCAAAGGACTAAAAAACATGGAAACCGAAATACACGCGATTCGCCGAAAGTTACCTTGAACCTCGAGCAACGGAACGTGCCACTTTCGTCGCGTCCTTCTGTGTAACGTTTGTACGACCGACGAACGCGGCGTTGTCCAGATTTTTAAAGATCAATTTCGAAGATCAACGAGTCTGTAATCCGTGTAGTCGATAAATGCGCCACGTCTTCGACGTTTGATTAATCGTCAAATCTTCGTACCATATCGCCTCGGATCTTTCCGGTCTCGCCCCGTTTACGAGTCTATCCAGTCGGTCGATCCAACGAGACCGTGTCTAATTGCACGCGTTTGTACGCGTGTTTGTCCGAAACCTCGGACGGTTTTGTACGTTCCGTTGGTCGCGATATCGTCGATGGATAGGTCAGTCTATCGGGGAAAACGGTGCATCCCGTAGAAGGAAAACTACGACGAGTAGACGATGACGGAGAAAGTGGTTTGGGATAAAACAACGCCTATAACTTCTGATTTTCAATGTATTATTATCAGCACATGATAGTTTCGCATCCATCTCACAATGTAAGAATCAGACAAAACGTCAACAATCATAAATAAGAAACAAAAAAGAAAAAAAAAAAAGAAGAAACGGACGTTACAGGCCGTCGGAGAGCCGCGTTACCCGCGGCGTTCTAAAAGTCAGGCTTCCAACGTCGAAAGAGTAGCACTCGTTCGTGTAATGTAATTCGTAATACAGAGGCGACTCGACGAGTTAATCGTTACAATATTACAAAATATCACAACGTTAATGTCTGCCGGGTAGTTTTTCGCGCGACTCCTGCGTGGAAAAAGAAGAAAAACGACGCGTAAATATGAACGGTCCAAGGTAATAAAGGGAATAAAGAACCCTGGCGGAGAGTCTTGAGAATTTCCACCGGGCAGAAAACGAACGCCCGTCGATTTCGTGCCTCTGGAAGCATAAAGAACTGCGCGGTGCCTGTCGCGTTACAAAGGACCGGACCGGGCTAACAAAACGCGTTAGAAACGCGCGTTCCTACGAAAACTGGTTCTTCGAATTCGAAGGACTCCCTTTCGTCGCAGAGGAGAACGTAACAGCGCGACGAAATCGACGTTCTCAGCCTGACTTAGACCTCGGCACACCTTGGTCTTCGACGCGTATTTCGCGATTGGGACACGAGACGGCGAACGTACCGCTCGACGATCGGACGATGGACTTGGAGGTGAACGATACCACGCTCGTTTCGCTTAGCGCGTCCGGACTCGGTCGACCGGAATAAATTAAAAGAACCATCCACGACGCGAAAGAAGAGTAACGCGGACAGGCGGAATCTCGAAGGGATTTGCGTGGCGCAAGGACACGAGGATCGCCGGTCGCCGAACAGCGTGCGTCTTTTTAAATAAAAATTTGTCTCCGCGTCGACGTACGTTGAAAAAATAGCGTACGACGCGCGTCGATCGGCGACTCGCGCCTGTTTCTCTCCTGCCACGAGAAACGAAATTGGCTAGTAGCTCGGAGCGAGAGTCGGGAACAGCGCGACACGGTAATCGTAGGAAAATCGGACGAGCATCGGAGAAGAGTACCGCGGCGAAGAGCGCAATGGAAAACAAGTAGGAACGGAATGATCGTAGAGGAGGAAAAATCGCGGGGGGGAACGGGGGGAACGGGGGGACGACGGAGTTACGGGCTCTCGATTACCAGTTTCGTTCGACGTCGATTAGTCGCACTTACTCGCGTTGGTCGGGCAATTTTTTTACACCGTTCGATGGACGATTCGCGTTATCGTAGGAAATGGCAGGAAGTGCGACGGAATTCTGACGCGTACGATAATTATCCAGCGCGTCGTTTAAGTAATATTGGTTTTTTTTTTTGTTAAGTAACACGTTACCGCGTCGCTCTGTAACGTCCGTAAAATATCGCTCTGTCGCGGCGTTCGATCGGATCAAACTGTATCGAACGATTCGCTTTCCGAGCTTTACAATTTCGACTTGGCGACTTAGACGCGAGCCCGTAATTATCCATGACGAAGTAGAAAAAGTAGGGAATCGTGGACAGTGATCGTAGCGATACGCGCGTTAGCGAAAAACAAGCGTAGGCGCGAATACTGTTGGTTTGTTTTCATCGAGAACGAACGTCGAAGATATCCAAGCTACGAAACGCGAGTCGAGCTAAAGTAAAATTGCAGCACGAGAACGATGGAACGGTTAAAATTAGCCGAGAGCTGTCTCGCTCTGCAAGCTTGTATAAAATAGAGACGAGAAACAAAGAGGCTAGACTTTCTTCGTAGAGCGAAAGCTTTTGATTTTTGCGCGCACGATTGCTACCCTCGCGCTTGTCTCTAATTCGTTACTTTATCGGCGAAATGGACGATTTCTTCGTTCCTCCTTGCGTACCGCGATTATTCGCCGTCTTTCTCTCTGTCTCTATACGAGTCTCGTTCGCGCTCGACGCGTTCAGGCACGCTTACGTACACGAAAATCGTTATCGTCTTCTCGCTTCTTGCCATGTTTCTTCGTAGACGGCGCGCGACGAACTTTCGCCGACGCTGTCCGCGCCCGGTACGCTAGCAGTTACAGGTAATTCGAGTAATTGGGGGAGAGGACGAACGTATACAACACCAGCCATTTACCTACGTAACAATTACTACCGCTCTATATACAACGAATCGCTAACGCGGTCGCCGATCGCACCGGATAACCAAAAGATCAAACTCCAGCGTTCGTCTTCGTCTTTCTTCCTTCCGTGCGTTTCATTCCCCTGTTTTCGCTTCGTGTATCTCTGACTTATTAACGGGATAGCGGAAAAGGTACGAGGACGAGAATACGACAATTATAATAGAGTAATATCACGGAAAACTGTCCAGCCTCGAAAATTAAATAATGTGGCACTCGATGAATCTCGTTTGGAATCTCTTTTCTCTCTCTCTCTCTCTCTCATACACGCAACATACAAGCACGCATACGCGAATGAGAGCAAAAAAAGAAACAAGAAGAAAAAGAAAGGAGCCGGCGTGAAGGCTACAAAGTACAGAGACCCGTCGCGACAAAATTCAGTTCGCGAGAACATATTAGACGGAAATACGTACTACAAAGTGGAGTTAAATCCATGAATAAAAATAAATACATCGTCGAAACACCGACGGAGACGTCCGACGCGGAATTCGTTCGGTTCGAGCGAACCGACCGAACGATAGAACGCTATATATTTCTATATCTATATGTATATATACACACACACACGCGCGCGCACACATACACATACATAGGATATACATACTTGCGTGTGTGTATATATATATATATATATATATATACACGAATATACGAATATACGTACGTACGAAACGCTTGTACCTTAAACGATAGAAAAACTCGACGAAAAGGAAAAGTATAGCCGAAATGAATCGTTCGAAAATGTTTTTGTACGTTAGCGCGCGTGCAGCGAATGTACGCTCGCGAGACTCGCGTTTTCTCTTACTTTAATTTTTAAACGTTGCCCGACGTCGAGTCCTCTCGAGGATCGAAACGAACGCTCCGTGTTTCGGTCCGCTTTATAGTATACCGCACGGTCGTCTACGCGAACGACAAAGGAACCGTGAACACAGGTAGAGAAAAAAAGAAGCGCGTCGTTCAACGCTACTCGACATCGAACGGTTTAACGTTACAGACAATGAGCGCCGATCGCGCTTCGTCGTATTTTCCTCTCTGTCTGTCTCTCTCTCTCTCTTTTTCATTCTTCTCGCACATCGATGCGCGCTTTCTGATACGCTATATCTCCGATCTCTGTCAAAACTATATTTTTCTATTTTTTCATTTAATTACGTAGACAACGCTTTCCGATTTTCCTCTCGAAGCACGGTCGACGAGAAGAAAATTGAAAAATAAAAAAGAAAACAAAAAAAAAAAGAAAAAAAAAGGGAAAAAGAGGAATCATTTTGTATTGTGCTTCGACTTTGGCGGAAGAGAATACGAGTCGCGTGGTCGAGTCGCGTGCACCCGCCGTTGCACCGGTTTTCATCGACGAAACGTCCTATGCGACTCGACGCGTTTCGTCGCGTCTAATTACCACGGACCGCGAAATTAGTTCCATAAATTTCGATTCGATATATATATATATAAAAAGAAAGGATTTGGCAAGGTTCGAGCGCAAAGGACGATCGATCGGATTACCGGTACGACGCGCGAGAAGCGTAAAGCGCCGAACGCCGATAAGGCGGATAGGCAACCGAAACGAATAATTTAGATAGGAGATCGAGGTACGCCGGCGGCGTTTAGTCCATCGTCGCCGCGTTCACCGTCCTCTCGACGATTCCCTCGTCCAGCTTCGTTGTCCTCGCAACTATCGGGGCTCGTAGGCCTCGTAGACGAGCTCTGGCACCAGGGCCAGCGAAAACGTAGCGCTGGCCTGTCTCGCGTACTGTCTTCTCGCCGCGATAGCTTCGTGTTACCTATTATTCTCTTCCATCACCACCTGCTTGAACACACCCGCGGGCATCTGACTTTTGATCTCGTGGCTACCGAGCGCGGTCGTCCCGTCTTTCGCTATGAATAGCTGGAGTCCAGTTGCTGCGAACATCGATAATCAGAAACGTTAGAGACCAGACGTTAGATACACGAGGTAAAAAAAAGAAAAAAAAAAAAAAGTAGTCAACAGTTTTTTTTCCCCGTTGACTCGATCATGCCGTTTGTATTACGTCTTGTTGACGTCGAAAAACCAATTAAGTTTAATCGACCATTTCTAAGTTTTTATATCGGCGTTTCAACGATCATTCGTATTTGCCGATTAAAAAGACGACGAAATCGAAAACAGAGAGTGTGTAACGTACTCTCGGAGCTCTCGAGATCCGTCTGCTCCAAGTTCGTCGCTTTGATCAGTTCGTCGATCAGGGAATCCGGGTTTGGCCTGGTCACCTCGACCCTGCACAGGATAGGATTTCCCGCGCCATCTTCCGCTTTTTTCCTACGCTCCAACGCCGCCTTTGCTCGGTCCAAAGATCCCGTTTCGCTGAGACCGGAACCACCGGAGGGATTTCTAGGGAACAGACGAATCGACGATTACGATACACCATTTTTCTCCGATATTCCATATTTCTGCTGTTTCGAGCACCGGCACGGAATAATACGCCTCTTCTTTCTGTTTCCTCTTAGATTTTCCAAGAAGCGAATCGCCGCAGAGAAGGACACAGTCGTTGGTCGAACGACGAACAAAAAAGAAGGGGGAAAAAAAAAAGAAGAAGAAAACACGAACATCCGGCCATGAAAGGTATCGAGACAAAGTTAATAAATATTTATTATCGCTCCTAAGAAACACGGTCCTTGGGTCCTTTACGATTTTACGACGGTCGTTCGACTTTCACAAAATGGCAATTCCGTGCCAGCGCTCATCTTCCTCGCGGGATAATTGGACACGTATAATCTCCACGACCACACCTCGTGCAAAAACATCGTCACGTTCGATACAAAGATCAAGGAACATACGAGAGCTGTTGTTGCTACGACAGCTAACGAAACAAAAGCAAAGGTCAAAAGCGAGTGACCGGTTTTTGAACGCGTCTCGTAACGATCGAATACCGTAGACGTTTTGGGACGAGGCTGATAGATGAGAGCAAGCGAAACAGGAAGGTGCGTACGACGAAGCGGCGAGATTGCTAATCTTTGTGATCGAATATGCGCCAAAGTGAATATACGCTGGGTTCGCATGCAAACAAGCCAACCGTCACCAGATCGACGCTTCGTTACGAATCGAACCGGCGAATTAAGCCAGCCCTGTCCAAATTCGCCGCTCTTTACTTTTCGCTAAAGTAACTTGCAAAAGCGACCAGAGAAGTCGACAAATTTGTTGCGCGGTATAAACCTTACAGACGTCGCGCATTGTTTCAAATGTCAAAGATTCGTTACAAGGTGAAATCTACTTTATGGATATGATCCGAGTTACGCAAGTGCTCGACTCTTTGCGCTTGCACTTTTTCCTCGATAAAACTTCAAAATATCGTAATCGTTTCCCGATAGTTTCGCGCGAGATATACGAGTTGAGCGGTTCTTTCCATCGCGCGAAAACAATCGATCGATCAGGATTAATAGGCAACTTTATCTTACTCTAATGAAATTACACTTTTATGTCGTTTACAAGCGATAAAAAAAAAAAGTAAGCGTGCAAAAAGGTGATTACGAGTATTAGTAACATCGAATAATCGATGGAAAGGTTTCTCGATCGAAGCGCAGCAGATAAAGGGAACGCGTTTACAACTTGCCAAAGCTCGTTCTCGCTTTTTAAGTTGGATCGAATTTAAACAAAATTATCGTCCGATAGTTTTTTTTCTAATAGTTCTAGAAGTTTCGCGGACGGACACGTGGAGACATCAACGCGATACGTTTGCATAAGTGTTTCTACGCAGTCGTTCGACGCCGTTCGTGAAAACGTAAAAAATTCAACCAGAGTGTCAGACTTGACATTTCTTTTCCTAACGATCAAATTAAACTCATTAAGTATCGCATAAATCAAGTTTACGTAATTGTTTTTCTCGTATTCGTCCGCGATCTCGCTGAATCATGACTTCGTGCAGACGTACGCGACACTCGTATGTCATTTTGTACGTTTAACCCGTTCCTTTATGGAACAGCGGCCGAAACATTGTAATTCCGATACTCGAAACACGCTTCGACTTTCGCAATTGCGTCGTGAAACGAAGGACGGGTACGGCGGTATCGATTCCGATTAACGCGTCCACGTCGTCTGTATCCACGTGTCCGCGAGTCGCGTCGAAGGTGCAAAGCGAGAAAGAGAGAGAGAGAGAGAGAGAAACATACAGAGACCAGAGAAAATGAGAAAAGAAAAGAAAAACGAAGAGAATTAAGACGAAAGCATGGACTGACGGTGGGGTTATGCTGTTTCGGTGCTGGGAGCTCGGTGGAGCGACTTCCGGTACCCCTAAGGAGGACTCTTCGGAGTCCGCTGGGCTGGTGGCGACCGTAGCCAGCTTGCCCCCCGCCCCGTCCAGCAACTTCCGGTGACTTCCGCCAATACCCCTGCAAGGATTCACAAAGCCATCCAAACTGCAAGGAAAGCTACACCTCCTCTCATCCTTCGTTCAAGTTACTCGCTTCGTCCCCCTATTTTCTCTCGTTTTTCCCCTTTTTCCCTATACCCGCGTTCGCCTCCTCGGTGTTTGATCGATGTACGTCGCGCGCGCGCTTCCACAGTCGCAGCTACCTTTTCTCTTCGAAAATCGTACCAATCGATTACGTCGGTTTCGTCGTAGCTATCGTTAGAAGCAAGTCGAGAGCGGAAGCGTCGAATGCGGAAGCGTTCGACGAAATACATCTTCGGCATAGCTCGTCGATATCGCTCGATCGCTCGAGATCATCGTGTTTTGCTTTATCAACGGATCGTTTACGACGTTTTTCTACGACGACCGGTAGAACCACGAACGGTCGATCTATATCGTCTATCACGCAACCGTATCCGATACGTCGGATACGTCGGATCTCTGGAGTTAGTGAAAATTCTGTTTTCACTGAAACGGTCCCTTCAAACGCGTTTAACGAAACGCTGCTCCGGTATCCTTCTTCCGGTACGTACGTCGTGTTCAAGTTGCGCCTCCTGTAAACTTCTACGCGCGAGACATCAGAGAGAACGTCTTACGATTATACGATACTAAAATCGTTAACGAGTAAGTTAACGAACAGGCACGGTGTACGCCGCTCGTTAGAATCGTCGAATTTTAGCATCTGTACGAGGGGAAACTCGGGCGATCGAGGAAGCAAAGCGAAAGCCGATGTCGCAGCGAGTGTGTATCCAACGTGTTTGTCCGATGCCTCGTCGATGGAACGTTAAGAATCGTTTCGAGGAAACGAAAAAAAAAAGAACCTAACGCGCATACGCTAAAAATACGCGACGAGAGTTTACGTAAAGATATAATTGCGATATAATTATAAAAAGAAGGAAAAATTGAAAAAGACGCAGGGAGAAAAGAACCGCCAGTGCTTGTCCCGTAACCAGACATACTATTCGGACGTACGATTCGGATTTCGCGGAGTCGCGTCGATTCTTCGAATCGACGGTCCTTTTAAACGAACGATATCCAATACCAGATACCATTGTCGATTTAAAAGAACGTACCCGTGACATTCAGAAATCGAGTTCACGCGCGCTCGACGACTACTGCAGGTTGCTCGCGCAAAACCTATCGAACTACGCTACGCCAGTTAAACGCGGAACAACGAGCAGAGGGAGTAGTAATAAAACAGATTGAACGCACAAAATCATCGAACGGAAGGACAGGGGGATTTAATTAAAAACAATTATAACAGAGAAAGAAAGTCGCTGATGAATGAAACCTACCTGAGGGTCTGAGCGGTCGTCGCGGAACGTAGCGAGGCTCTGGGGTTATCGGGCCTATGAAGGGGATCGGGAGAGGATACGGCTCTGGCCTGGTCAACCAACCGCAAAACCGGGCTTATCTTGCCTTTCTCGATGCAGTCGCAGGTTTTCGAGATACTTCTCCAACCTGGCTGACCGATTCTCGGTTTCGCGGTCGGCACGATCACGCTGTTCCATTGTTCGTTCCGATCGTTCGCAGCCGAATTCGTCGCGTTACGTTCGTTTCGCGCGTCGAAGCTATTCCTCTCGACGTTTTTTCGCAAGTGTCGCGGAACGTCCTGTGGCCCAGGCACTTTGAACACGCCAGCGTCGTTACCGGCGTTCTCGTTAACGCGACTGTTGTCGCTCGAAACGACGCCGTTCTTCGATCGATTCGTTTCGCTTTGATCGTTCGATAGAGGAACGGCCGCTATACTCGATCTCAGAGGATTCCGCGCGATCGATTTTCCCTCGCGCGACGAAAGAGGGCTGGACATAGACCAGAACCTATTTCGTGGGTCCAGCAGCGTCGAGGAAGACGAGGACGGGGATTCGGAGTCGAGAGAGGTCTCGGGTCTGGCAGGCTGCTGGCTCGAGGACTTTTGGGAGACATTGGGAATACGTGGAGCCCATACCGGCCAGGAGGGTGACCTATAAAGATCACAACACAAATATTCAAGCATGCAAAAATAATAATAAACTCATATACAGTACGAAGTAGAGACGAAAATGGGAAGATGTGGGAGACGTTAAAAAATAAAAATAAAAATATATATCTGGCAAGAGAGAAAATCCAGAGTCTCAAGAAAGTAACAAAAAAAAAAAAAAAAAAAAAAAAAAAAAAAAAAAAAAAAAAAAAAAAAAAAAAAAAAA